>JAJMEJ010000001.1:141293-597133 GCA_030574075.1 Clavispora opuntiae
TTTTTTTTTTTTTTTTTTTTTTTTTTTTTTTTTTTTTTTTAATTCCATTTTTATTTTCATTCTTTTTCTATTGGTTATCTTAATCAATTCACTTCTACGGTTTGATCTTTTTTCTTTGTATAGAATTTCTCTCACCTTCTCATTTATTTGTACACTTAGGGCTAAATCACTAGATCGAGCTAAACTCGACGTGAAATTGAAATTAGAATTATCCCACACTTTCTTTGAGGCGATCCTCTACCTAAAGCGAAAAAAAAGGATGTGCCATGGTTTCCTTGGCAGTCGGACGCAACTGGTGGTCGTACGTTAATAGCTTATCAATCAAGTCCACAACCTCATTCAGAACCAAATGCTGATTGTCCTTATTGACAAATGCTGACCACGGCTTTCTTGGATAGTTTCCTAAAATTGAGTCATACTCGTCACTCAATTTAATACGGTACTTGTTGACATAAGCCATCAAATCTTTAGTACCCAATACCTTTGCTATTTGTACAAGCTGGTCATTGTTGGAGTCTCCACGGAAAAATGGCTCCTTCTTAAAAATAATAGCAGCCAACATGCATCCCACCGACCACAAATCAAGCGAATAATCATACTGTTGTAAGTTGATCAAAAGCTCCGGTCCTTTGTGATACCTAGAGGCCACACGAACATTGTAGTCCATTCCAGCATGATAGAATTCGGCTAAACCCCAATCAATGAGTCGTAACTTCTTCTGTTTTGGATCAATCATGATATTTTGTGGCTTCACGTCTCGGTGGATAATACCCATCGAATGAGAGTAATCCAACGCAATAAGAAGCTGTGTGAAGTAATATTGAATGTCAGCAATGGTGAACTTGCTATACAAGATGCGGAAATCCACATTGTTGACACATTCAAACACCAACGCTGGGATCTTGGATTGTTGGTCCCGCACAATATCTAAGAGGCCAACGATGTTCGGTCCTCCAGTAAGATTTTTGAGGATCTTCACCTCTCGATATATCTTCTTCATCTTGACCGGCTTGAGCACTTTAATCACACACGGCTCGTCGTTGAGCACATTTACCCCTTCGAAAACCTCAGAGTATTTGCCTCGACCAATTTTGCTGATAATTTCATAGTTGCGGATATTTCCCCACTCGATCACATGTGCCTCATAGTCCCAATACTCTTGCGGCTTGCGCTTGTTGACGTCGGCGTACACCCGTGCAACTGAGTACACCTTGGAGCTCATGAGTGGTGTGCGTGTGGGTATAAAGGGTAGTATTTTTTTTGGTAGCATCGCAGCCTGTGGAGGAGTTGCCTGCGCACGAAAGCGGAATCTGTCGACGTCTTGGCCGGGAGACGGACTACCACCAAATTTGTGCCAGCGAGATAGTTTGCAGATTATCTGTAGGTGTTGAAACTTTAGAGGGCACTATATATTAACAGACCGAATTTTAGGCAATTTTTTCTCGTTTGGATGATTTTTATTGGACTCTCTCATAAATTGTTGTCTCACATTACCTAAGCTGTGCGACCATATTAATGCGCATAGACAAGCGGGCCTGGGCTATAAATCCACACCTGGCCGAGTATTTGCCATCTATATATGAGAACGAGTTCCAAGGGATAAAGAACGATTTGAAAAGAGGGGAAGCAGGGCCAAAAGAGGAAAAGAAAGAGACAGCAAAGAAGTCCTCCTTAGTCTTAACTACTCCGTATTCTTTACTACTACAGATTATGGTGTGTACCGTTTCGCTCACAGAAGACCACCATGTGTACCCCAACATACAGATCTGGGCCGATGCTCTAAATAAAGTTCCCAATCTACATTATGTGACCCATATTATCTATACGAAGGTGCCGCTCTTCCTCATATCAATGGGCCCATACGATGTGTATTCTGAAGCCGATGATACGGCACAATTCTTCCAGACCAACCTTGTGGACCACGTTAATCCTGACGTTGGGATATTGGCCCGTTTTGACCATAGTGATGGCTATTTGGTGTTTTATCTTCGACAAGAAACACTTTCAGTTCGATGTTTTTGCATTGACTTTGGAATACTCCAGCGTGCGCAAGAATTGGCCAATTTACGCCAACAAATGGCAAGCACGGAGCCAAATCATGGTGTGGATTCAGAGAATGTGTATTTTCCAGAGAAACCCCGGGTAGGGCCTGTCAAGTCAGATACGAGCGTTTTTGATCGAGTTTTGGAGAACAAGTCATCAAAGAAAACCACAGGTGGGCGGAGAACTCCGCAGCCACCACCACCATCATCTGCATCACCTTCAGTGTTATCAGGCACTCAAATTTCACAGACCATCAACAAAACTATTCTTTCTGGTCTTCGATTACGGGGGCTTTCCAGATCAGCAACCGCATCTCATAACCAAAGAGTAGCCATCGGAGAAATATATCAAATGACTCGAAAGGCGGCCCTCTTTGCACTTCGAAAGTTCCATTACGACTTCAATGGCCCAATGAACCGGGCTGTTAAAGTCGACGACATCCAAGACATGGTGGAAAATCTTCTTCAAGTTTTTGTAGACGTCAATTGTCCTTCAGGGTTCAACCAATAGCATCATTCACATTCATAGTATGATAGATGACCGCTGTCTGATTAGCTAATCATGTCATGAATATTCATCTGGTTTCAATCATCCACGACACATTATCCCATCAGAATGCTAGTGCAATCATAGATGCTTTTATGCGGCTCTACTAACGATGATAACATCACTAAGCCGAACATCTACGCCCAATATCTACGCCAAAAATTTCCCTTATTTTCTTTTCGGTCAGTATTATCACTCCTAATATTTGCACATACTATCATTAAATGCACAACTAACATTATCGCCGTTCTCAGGATTATTACCACCCGACTATTAATACGGTACTTATAGTATTAAAGATTTCAGCGAAACTTTCTTCAGGGTTTGCCCGAAAAGCAATTTGATGTAGACGGATTAATAATTCGGTTACTCAATGATTTATCTGGCTAGTAGTAAAACTACAAAATTCTCTTTGTATCTTTGTTGGCAGATCTTTAGCTTCTAATATCGTTATATCAGGTAATATACCTCGAGTACATATTGAAGATAAATGACTTTTCATTTTCAATTTCAGTTCATCACTTTCATTCTATTTTAGCTTTGTTTTCTTTGCTTTTAAGAACGAGTGAAACACATTTCATTAGTAAATCCTAATACAATGGCTCCACTCCTCTACTCTCTCCTCACTACTATCATAGCTTATATTACCATTATGTACAAGTAGCCTAAAGACTGGCCAAGTCCACCACCTTATTTTGCGAGTAGTCCGAGTGTCTGGCGGATGAAGCAGTCTCCAACAGACGCTTCAATTCACTCTTTCTCTCTCTCTTCCTCTGCACATTGGAACCGCCAACGTGGTCCAACAACAAAGAACGATCCTTCAACAAGTATCCACCCTTTTGTGGATTCGAGTAGTATGCAATATCACGCTTATGAGTAGGACGGGCCTGCAATGGAACATAACCCTTTTTCAAAAGAAAATAGTCTGGGTCGATATGTGCCTGTAATCCCAACTTGGTGTGGTAGACACTGGTGTAAGTATGTCCCAATTTTTTGATGGTTCTGATCACATTTGTCGTAGCCTTAGAAGCTTCAACATTCAATGGAACATTATATGTCTCATTGCCATTACCCAACAACTTCACACCGTCCTTCAAGGTTCCGGTAAGCAAACCACAGTCTCTCATAACCTTAATAGTAAGGGTCTCTCCGGCTTGTAATGGAATTCTACCGTTGTTCCAGAAATCTTGGATTCTCTCCAAATTGATTTCGTGGTACTCTTTTCTGTGTGGTCTTTTAAATCCAATAATCGGAAATCTCTTGTAGAAAGGTGTCTGTCCACCTTCAAGCCAATGAGGAACTTTACCACGGGCTTTTTGACCCTTTTGACCACGTCCAGACGTCTTACCCTTTCCCGAAGCAGGACCACGACCAAGTCTTTTATAAGACTTGACAGCACCATCAAAAGCCGACAATTTTCCTAAGTAGGATGCATGACGTACAGAGCCTAATATATTCAGAACAGGCGATGCCACATAGGATCTGGCTACGTTGAAAATGCCCAACATTTGCCTGTCTTGTGTATGAGAAGGTTTAGTTGGCGGTGACTGAAAAATTAAATTTAGTGATGCGTGCGCGACCCAATGAATTCAATAGGTTCACCATGCTGAAATACTAACCGAATTTGAAGAAGAAACGGACACTAATACAGGCAAAGAGTTATAGAAATGAAGAGAAGTCAGGAGATCTAAATAAATGACTAATAGCCAAATAAGAGACATTAAGTTATACAGTAAAGATATACACTATGGGTTTCGTGTTTAAGAACAAGCCTTTATGGCCAAGTTGGTAAGGCACCTCACTAGTAATGAGGAGATCGTCAGTTCGAATCTGGCTGAAGGCAAATAATTTTTTTTTTTTGTTCTCCAGAATTATGATTATTTTACAGTTTTGTACGACTGTTATTTTATTTTTGTAGTTTTTCGTATTGCCAAATGTTGATTGGATAGTTTTATAAGTGACGCTGTTTTCGTGAGCTATTCATAATATACACCAATAATTAAACTGGTATTGCATCATGTCCATATCTTTTTGCATAAAGACCAAGTGCTTTGATTGGGAAGAGGAACTTGTACGTAGGATACTCGATGGAACAACTATGATTGAACACACCCTCAACATCTTCGTATTTCCACTCACCTTGTAACGATTGTCTGTCCATCAAAAGCCCAATGGCACGGTCGATGGGTTCCTTATGAGGATAATTTCCGAGTAAAAGTGCAATCACCGCCCATGAAGTTTGGACCACCAATGACTTACCTGTTGGAACATAGGTATGAGTCTCACATGCTTTCATGGACTCCGACCAGCCACCGTCAAGTTCCTGCTTACTGATAAGAAAGTCAAGTCCTTTGCGGACGTGTTCCGAAGTTTCGTAAGTCTTGCCAACAGTTTCCAAAGCTTCGACTGCAAACATAGCTGCATAGGTGTAGCATACACCCCAGCATCCATACCACAGGCCGTCGTGCTCGTCTTGACTGCGCTCAATGTAAGCGATGGCATTGTCAATAGCATTCCAAATTATTTCTGGTTTATAGTCCGGATAGTACTTGTTGAAGTAGACTAAACCCAACACCGAAGAATCTGTGCACTCCACATAGGGATATTCGACCATGATATTATTGAACACTTCCGCAGGACTTAAAGATTCTAAAAGCGGACTGGCTCTGATATGTTCGTAGGACGAGAATGAGCCAAACTCAAATGATCCTGTGTTCTGGATGAAAAGAATACGCTCCACTGCGTCATGAAGATTCTCTTCTGCAATTGGGTCATCAATTTGAGGACCCAACCACGGGTCATTTTCCACCATGATGATTGCTTTCATAGCCTCAGCTGTACAGTCACACACAGTATATCCTTGAGTTTTAGTACTGAACGGCCATGCACCTTTTCTGAGATCACGGTGAGAGCCCTTTTCACATTCCTCAGTGAATTGCGACCGCCGTAAGAAATGGTAACTAGACAAAAGCATATTGTGGAACCGTGGATGGCGAGACATGCCTGCTTGGACAAGGTATTGGCACATAAATGCAACGTCCCACACTTGTACTCCGTTTGTACCCATAACGGTCATACCCAGAGGACCGAGAAACATCACATCGTCCTTGCGGTACAAGAACCGCTGAAAGGCAGCAGAATCACGACCTTCTTCCACAAATGTGATGATCATATTGAACGCAAAACTGACAGGGGCAATACACAAGTAATCTGTGTTTTTGCACTCCTTCTTAATGAGGGTGTATACCCAATCTGACGTGCGGCGGAGCAACCACCTGGGCCGCACATACTTTTCATATTTGGTCACAACCCAATTGAGTGTATCCAAAACTCGTGTATGTGGATAGTAGAGGTCAACCCCACAGACACGATTGCGCCAATGACTGAAATCGATTTTCTCGTAAGGCAACTGCAGCGGCAAGTATATCTCACTACGGATTTCCCTTAACAACTCCGTTTCTGGGCAAGTATTGCGATTTGCTGTCAAATACGCAAGTGACAAATAAATGGCCCGAGTATGAACCCACCATTTACCAGGGTGAATAGGGACCCAATCAGGAAGCAGCCACAATTCTGGTGGGGCAGGATTCACTCCATCCCATCCATAAAGATTCAATACAGCCAACCACGCTTTGCCCCAATGAGGGTTTCCTGAAGCACCCCCTAATTTGTGGAGAGTCAGGCGAGCCTTCACACAAACTGGATGACTGGCGTCCAAACCTAAAAGTCGTAAGCACACATAATTGATCGTAGTACCAAAACAAGTGGACTTATCTTGTTCATACAAGCCCCACCCTCCATCGACTGGATGACTACTATTCACAATATAGCGGATCATCTCTGCAGCGTATTCTTCTGTGATGGGAGTACCAGTAAAGTAGCTGGCAGCCACGTACCCAATGGTCATGAACATTGGCCCCTTATACTGACAGGGAAACGTTCCACAGCCCAGCTGGATGGTATTTAAGAATTCTGCACCTTTTTCAGCTGCTTCCATAGGCGTATCGAGCAGCCTTGCCGGCTGTGGCCCTTCAAATGATTCAGACCCTATCAAATACTTAGTACATGAATCTTGGGGTGTGGCCTCTGATTCTTCAGGTGAAACATATCGCCACTTTGTTGCACCCAAAGAGTCGATCTCAAGCCGCCATCTGGAAGGGTCAGGACGGGAAAGCCCCAATGTGTCAGAATAATAAATTGGTGCCATTACTCGGTTCATCATACTAATAGCGCCAGGCTCTATACCCTATTGCGATCACGTGCCACATACTAAAGAAATATACGAGAGCCTTTGAATACATCACCACGAATATAGTAGAAGATAATATGATACCAATGAATCAATTGCATCAAAAATAGCCTGTTTAACAATTATATTCAGTTATTCTCTAGAAACTGACCAATAAAATAAGTGAATCACGTGACAATATACGAGGACATTCATTCTGGTACTGGATGATGAAAATGAATCATTGTGTAAATCCTGGAATCAAGGATCAAATTCAAAATCACTTCATGATAATCTGCTAGCATTTAATTACCACTTTTTATCACTTTCGGATAGACGCTTGTAAGAAATGTTTGATGTTAATAACTAAGTGGTCACGTGATAATGAAAATATGAATAACTATAATTTGTTTGATGACATTCATTGAAAGAAGGTACCCAAACTGCTATTTGTAGTCGGACGGAGGTGAATAGTGTTTATTTGATACCGTTTGGTCTACCGAATACTGGAACTCAATGTAGCCAGTTCAGATCACGTGACTCATAGAACCAAGAGAGGGATCAAGGCTGTATTATATTTGTGAGTTACGAATTGCAATTTAGAAATAGGAACATGTAAGCATAATTGTACGATACTCTCGAGAAATGTCTCTTTAGCGTTTCCAGTGTGTTTGTCTTCGGTCCATTATACAAACGGCCCATTTCAAAGTTGGCTGCACACGACCTCTCATCGGGTCAAAAAAAAGTAACCATCTGCAATTTCGCTTTCACGTTACGCCATGGCCAAACGTACATTGGTGGAAACTCAGACCGAAGTCTCGGTCGCCATTCCCTCAGAGTCCAACAAAATGAATGGAGTTTCTGAAGATATGGAGTCTAGTGCCGATGAATCAGAAAATGATGAGCCAGAAGAATCAAAAGCAGCTCCAGGTCCCATGACTAAAAGACAGAAGAAACAACTCACAGCACAGGAAGTTCAGATTGCCCGAGAGACAGCAGAGCTTTTCAAGTCAAATATTTTCAAGCTACAGATTGATGAGCTCGTTTCTGAAATGAAGATCAAGGAGTCTCATGTTTCCCGTATTGAAAAGGTGTTACACCGTCTTCACAGTTGTATTCTGCAGATTCCCGAGTCAGATAGCTTGAGTCTCGACGAGGCCGAGAAACTCTTCAATCCCAAGAAAGTTACAATCCCATTCCCTGATCCTAAGCCTACAAAGGCCAACTATAAGTTTGCTTATGCGCCTCCAGAAGACGTGTCTCTTGTGGGATCGTTTGGTTTGAAAACTGGCGTAGCAAATCTGAACGGAATGTCCATTGATATCTCCTTGACCATACCAAAAAAAATGTTTCTGCCTAAGGATTACTTGAACTATCGTGCGTTGTACAAAAGAGCATTCTATCTTTCATATTTGGCTGAACATCTCATCCCGTTAACGAAGCTGAATCATTTGCCTGTGAAGATCTCCTACTGTTACTTGAACGACGATGTACTTAATCCTGTGCTTAAGCTTGAAAGCATCAAAACAGACAACGAAGAAGATTTATCATTCCACAAGACCAAGTTCACTATTAACTTGATTCCCTCTCTTCCATATGCCGTTTTCGACAACAAAAAGCTTTTACCAGACAGGAACTGTATCAGAGTTCAGTCTGATTCTACTGAACTTCCTCCAACTCCTTATTATAATTCCTCCATTGTTTCCATGACCACATACGACTATTATCTCAAATTCTTGTACGCGAGCAAGAAGTCAGCATCTGCTTTTAAAGATGCATGCACTTTGGGTAGATTGTGGTTACAACAACGTGGTATGGGCTCATCGATCAATCAAGGTGGGTTCGGACATTTTGAGTTTGCGATGTTGATGGCTGCACTCTTAAACGGTGGCGGCGAGTCAGGAAACAAGATTCTCTTGCATGGATTTTCATCCTATCAATTGTTCAAGGGAACTGTTAAATACTTGGCTACCATGGACTTGATTTCCGGCTATGTTTCATTTACCAGCGAAATCGGAAATTCCAACAGTTGTAAGTACAATGCTGATGCTGGATTCAACACTCCAACTATATTCGATAAGAGTGTGAAACTAAACATCTTGTGGAAAATGACCAAATCTTCTTACCAAGCTTTACGACTACAGGCAATCAGCACGTATAATCTTCTTAACGACGTGGTTTACGACCGATTCGATGCGATTTTGTTGCGCAAGATTGGTCTTGATTGCATGAAATATGACTTGGTATACGAAGTGGATATTCCTGAAGATCTCAATGACTCCTTTAGTGCGTTAGAGAAAATCTCCTTCATCACTTTTGATAATTATGTTAAGCACAAGTTATACGCTGTTTTGAAGGCAGCTTTGGGTGACAGAGTCAATAGCTTAGAAATCTTGAACGAAAGGGTCATCAATATCTTTCCTCTCACCAAGAGAAAACCCTCAGTTCCACACAGCAACAGGTACATCATTGGAATTGAATTGAATTCCGACGAGTGTGATCGCTTAGTCACTAAGGGCCCTGATGACACTGATGAAGAACAAGCTGCCAAGTTCCGCTCTTTCTGGGGAAAGAAGTCATCTTTGAGAAAGTTTAAGAACGGCACCATCCAGCACTGTGTGGTGTGGACCGTGGAGACGAACGAGCCATTGGTCTCGCAAATAATAGCGTTCGCTTTAAACACTCACGTGCATCCATTAATCTCTCAACATTTAAGTTGCAATGCTTCAAAATTCAATGCCAAGTTGCCAACTCCACTGAGCGCATTGGCATCTTCGCAAGGTGTGACATCAATGGCGAATTTCACTCTCTTGAAGTCTTCCTTTGAAGAAATGTGTAAGATTCTATACAACTTGGATTTGCCGCTCGGGGTTAAGTCTGTCTTACCAGCGTCATCGGCATTGAGAAATACCTCTATTTTGCAACCTGTTCCGTTCTGTGTATCCAGCCCTGATTTCTGGAATGAGGTTGTTTTACAGTTTGAAACCTCTTCTAGATGGCCAGACGAGATCAAAGCCTTGGAGAAAACAAAGGCTGCATTCTTATTAAAGATCTGCGACTATTTGAATAAGGAAACCACTTACCGTGCATTCTTGACCAAAGACGAATCTATTCCATTTAATGAGGATGTGACTCTATTAAACATTTTAACGCCGGGAGGCTTTGGCTTCCAACTTAGGGTACTCACTGAAAGAGATGAGATCTTGTACTTGAGAGCTGTTGACAACGCAGGTACTCAAAAGGCCATCGTACAGAATATCTACTTGAAGTTCAACCAGAAATATATTGGTGCCATTAAACACACAAGAACAATCAGCATACTTACCAGCCATTATCCTTACTATTCTCCTACAGTTAGATTATTCAAGCATTGGTTAGATGCTCATGTTCTCTTACACCATTTCTCTGATGAACTAGTTGAACTCATTGCTATGAAACCGTTCGTGGACCCTGCACCTTATACAGTCCCTAACTCGGTTGAAAAGGGGTTTCTTCAAGTGTTGGACTTTGTGGCGTCATGGAACTGGAAAGATGATGCTTTGATCTTGGATTTGGTCAAGAGGGTCGAGGGGCTTGTCACCGCCTCTGAATTGGATAACAAGGTTTCTGAAGGTTTGACTGTGCAAGCATATCAATTAATCCAGTACAACTTTGAGAAAATCAGAAAGAGTGACCCATCGGGAATGAAAACACAATTCTTTGTTGCGTCCAAGGATGATCCGTCAGGTATCTTATGGTCAAACGAGGTCACTCTTCCTATTGCAAGTAGACTCACGGCGTTAGCACGTGCAGCCATGCTGCTTATGAAACAAAATGGAATTGACGATTCCAGCATGGAGTTGTTCTTCACACCTGCATTGAATGACTTTGATTTCTTTATCAAGGTCAGAGGAAAAAATCTTGCTAAGCTGAGTGGTATTAGCAGAGAGGGAGAATACAAGAACTTGAACACCAACCTTACCTCGTTCCCAGATGACATTCCAGCACGGTACGATTTGAGTCAAGTTTTTGTGGACGAACTCAACAGGAAATTCGGGAATGTTATTATATTCTCGGCACGTAAATGCCCGGTACTTTTTGGAGACGCCACTAACATTATCTGTGGTGTGTTTGTACCTACGGCAATGTCCAAGAAGAAGTTCAGAGTGAGCTTGGGTATTGATGTCAAACCCACTGGCGAGGGTGATGAGGTGGTGATCAATAAGCAAGAGATCTTTGACCAGATTAGCTTGTTGGGTGGAGATCTTATCAAAAGCATCAAGTTCCGCAAGTGATAGTGCCATTCTATATATTAATAATGTACTATAATGTGAATATTACCTAGAATCATTGCGACTGATATGAGTCGCTGTGGCTAATGGGAGCGTACGGGAGCTCTGCGGAATGCATCTGGATTTAATATAAAGTTTCAGCATTGTTTTTACTTTGGGGTATTCCTTTTTGGAAGGAATTGCACCCATACTACCATATGTTGGCAGTCACGTGCAGCTCAGACTTCAATCTACGACTATCAATTACAACCAAAAACCAAATATGACAAAGCACGGCCATTCCAAAGAGGAATGTTCTACATAGGATTATTCATTTTGTTTTCGAAAAAAAAAAAATAGAAAAAAAAAGAAAGACCCTGGTGTGGATGAACATTCCTACATCCACCGCAACCTGTGTATAACCACTTCACTGATCAAGTGACAATTATCTGTGTAGTATCTACATAGTATCCTCACACAACGTCATAGCCCTTCATTCATTGCATAATATGCTGGACATCGTACCTGGGTTTGATACCCAGCGACATCCAACCGTGGAAGAAACAATCGTTAATAGTGCCTCTACACTCTACCGGCGCAAAAAGTTCTTTCTCCGAGAGCTAAGAACCCTTATGGGCACCATGGGTTACGTTTTACTTGGCATGATGTATCTACGAGATTTGTCGCTCCTACTGTTTATAATGCGATCTTCCCTTCAGTTCTTTCTCTCCGAACCATTGCCTGCGGCTGGTGTTCCTCTGTTGTCACTTTTGAAAGGAGAGCAGGCCAATTTCTTATTGAAGTCGGTGTTTCTTTTTAATGCCATCCCCGCTATATTTCATATCATTTTTCCTCCACATCGGCAAACTTCATCGTCCGCTTCTATTATCAGCACAACTTCCAGCATATTATTTATCAACGAAAGACCCCCACGTACCAGATGGGAACTCATTGCATATGACCTTGCAATTTTCTTTCTTCAATTGGTGTATCATGCACTTATGTATGGGACAGATGACCTGAAAGTGTTGGCTGTATCACCGTCTCCGAATAATGGAGATGATACTATTGATGCCGAGGTGGTTTCAGATGGGTATAATGGGAATGTTACTGTGATAACTATCGATGTGTTTGCCAATATCAAGAAGTGTTTGGCATTCAGGCGTGACCAGGACGTAACAGAAATTCCATCAATGCGACTACGGTCTCGAGAAACGGTTTTACATCTGATGTTGGTATGAGCATACAGTTAGGAAAACGAGCAGGAATAGTGAGCAGGAAAACAACGCACACAAAGACATACACAACAAAAACAAGGCATAGGAAATCCAAGAATTGAGAAGAAAGGCTTAGGAAAACGGAAAAGTGCCATTTTTATTCTCTTATCTTTCGGCTTGACGCTTATCACACCTGAGAGAGATTAATTACCACCGCGAACTTTGAGGTGAACTCAGAAGCAACAGGATCAATAAGAAAAGAAACATAGAAAAAAAAGAATACAAAATCTGTCACTTCAGCATATGAGATATTCGTAACATTGCCAAAATCATAACTCATTACCAACGTAGTTTTAAGCCTAGAATTATCACTAGATCCTGCACTAAGGTGAGCCACACCAACACCCGTGCACCTGGCGATGAGCCCAATCGCAAAAAAAATAAGCTACCATCACCATCTCAGCACCATCATCCACAATGTCAAACATCGTTGGTATCGAATACAACCGTGTGACTAACACATCCTCGACTGACTTCCCTGGTCACTCTTCCGAGGACCATGCCTGGGATCTTGAAAAGTTCAAAAAGTCGTTCGAAATCGATATCAAGTACATCGCTGGCAGAACCGCCAACTTCGATTTGCTCCACATTGACACCTCGATCGCCAACGCTTTCAGAAGAATCATGATCTCTGAAGTTCCTTCTGTTGCTGCTGAGACCGTCTACATTTTCAACAACACTTCTGTCATCCAAGATGAGGTTTTGGCCCATAGAGTGGGCCTCATTCCATTGAATGTAGACCCTGATGCTTTGGTGTGGATTGATCCTACTAGTGACGAAGCTGAGCGTTTCAATGACAGTAACACCATTGTCATGTCTCTTGACGTTTCCTGCTCTAGAAACCCACATGCTCCTGCAGGAACCACTGATCCTAAATTGCTCTACAGAAACTCTAGTGTTTACGCTAAGGACTTGAAGTTTGAGCCTCAGGGTCGTCAAGTGGAGCTTTTTAAAGATTCTCCAGTTGTTCCTTGTGATCCGGAAATCTTATTGGCCAAGTTGAGACCAGGCCAAGAGATTTCCTTGCGAGTGCACTGTGTTTTGGGTGTTGGAAGTGATCACGCTAAGTTTTCGCCTGTCGCTACTGCATCCTACAGATTGATGCCCGTCATTGATATTCAAAAACCAATTACGGGTGAGTTGGCTAAAAAATTTCAACAATGTTTCCCATCGGGTGTCATTGGAATCAACTCTAAGGGAGAAGCATACGTCGAAGACGCCAGAAAAGACACTGTCTCAAGAGAAGTTTTGAGACACGAAGAATTCAACGGTATGGTTAAGTTGGGAAGAAAAAGAGACCACTTCATTTTCAATGTCGAGTCTACGGGTGCCATGTCTCCAGCTGAGATTTTCCTTAAGTCTGTCCGTGTGTTGAAGAACAAGGTGGACTACTTGAGAAACTGCCCTATCGGTCAATAGACTCTCCGATTAAGGAAGGACTAATAGTGGGAAGATAATTGAGGAAGTTGTTAGAGTTGTAATCCCTCTGTGTATATTAGAATTGCATATTATCATTACATCTGTGGGTAAAGGGCGGTGGTGGGTTTGATTTTGAGTACAATAACAGAATGAGCAACGAATGGCTAAGACTAAAAGAGCAATACATAGAAGGTAAATGCAAGGATGAAGTAGTCTTGGTCTCTAAAGTAAGATTTTGCACCAAAATAGGAATCCATTGTTACTGCCACCGGATCATCATTGAACGTAGACTACAGCATCTCAAACTCTCAGTCAAAGACTGCGGAGTAGGAGCAAACTTTATGAAAAATTTCTTTTTTATTCCCGTGCTAAGGTTTCCCTAGAATATCATCATATTTTCTCTACACAAGTTGCTTTCTGGAACCCTTGAAAAAGAGTTGAACAATTGTGATTTGTAAGAATGCCATTCCCACCATTAAAAGAACTTCCAAGATAGAGAAATAGTAGATTCTGGACTCCGTGGATTGGACGGTGGCTTGGTTTCTGTTGTTACGGGTCTTGTAGTATTGCAACGCTTTCTTGAGTTCGTCCAATTGTTGATCAATGCTTTCAACGGTTTTCTTCATACTTTCAACATGAGCAATCGGCTTAGTGTTTGGCTTCTCTGGCATGGTGGCACGGAATGAGCTGGCAGTATCACCATCGTATTTGATCTCGAAATCAATCACCTTCTCTGCAAAAGTAGACATTTCGTTGGAGAAACAGAACTCGTACTCACCAGGGTTTCTGGCATTAAAACTCATGTCCTCTTGTCTTTGCTTAGTTTTTGAGGAAATAACTATACCATTTGGGTCCTTGATGGTGTAATCCACGTCAAACGCACCTCCTTGTTGCACAGCAAAGTAGTAGTTGACGAGTGTATCTCTTTTCTCAGTGAAAATGTAGAAACACGATGTTTCCTTAGCAGGTAAGTTGAACGTCAATGCTGATGCAACAATGAACGGAACAAACACAAAGAGTGTAATCAAGCGGGTCAACATGGCTGGTACTTAGTTGAGAAAAACGCCCTTTGGACGTGTCGGGAAAAAAACAAAAGGTGGTTCTTGACCTAGGTCGTGCGCACTTCAAATATATGAATGCTCAATCGTACGTCAAGCTACATCCAGAAGAACAGTTACTGGGTACAGAATGGAGGAAATTAGTTTACCAGTGCTCTGTTATTTTGTGGATATCTTACCAGATAACTTTTGTAATCAAAACAACTCCTTTTCCATGAACTTATCTACATCTTCCGTGCTTCTCATAGATGGAAGAACGCGATCATGATCTATACCTGCATATGCATCACCATTTTTAGTACAAAAATATCTTTACTTCTGGCGTTCAGAAAACTTGATCATTATCGTGTCTATATACAGGCAAATTACACAGTGTAAATCATACGGCCAAGTTTATCGAAACCAACAGCTCTGTCCTTCTTTCTGTCTCTTCTAGAAGCACCGTAACGGTACCCCACCTTACCAGAAGTGGCGTTTGTGAATCTAAATTGTGACTTGTCTCCCTCCTTCTGAACACCAACAGTTACCTTATTTAATCTGACAGTATTCTCGCTTTCTTCTTTGAATTCAGTCAAGTTGTCCAAAGTCTGTTGGGCTGGTTCTAGGCCAAAAATTTTGGCGGCATCGACAGGACCAAATGGCTCAGACTCGGAAATGGTCAAGAATCGTTGATGCAAGGTTTTGTGAGGTGTTGGAATTTCAGTCAAATTGTCTGCTTCTCTAGGAGGATCATATAATGGGAACATTTTCTTCATCACTTCAGAAAACTTTTGCAAGTTCTTGTCTGCTGAGTCCTAAAACTGTTAGTAAAATATCTTCTGAATAATGTTTTGGTGGATTCAGTAACAAGTGTTCTAACCATGAGTTTTGTCTTCAAGACTAATCGAATTTTTTTGTAATCTCATCATTTCCACCATTAGATAATATACATACCTTTTCTCTCCAACTCTTTTCAATCTGTTGTAACTTCACAATAGCTTCCACACGGGCAAGTTTGATACCATATTTGTGGGCAATTTCTTGAGTCAAAACGCCATTTTCAACAACTTCACTATAAATCTGCTGCTTCAAATCATCAGAAATGATCGATGCAGTTTTACAATGAAGATTTTGTGGGAATGGATGCAACGCTGGGTTTCTCTTGAAGTCGACACCTTCTCTTGAGAAGTTTTCCTTTCCTGGAACAACAACAGTCTGTCCGTTAGGAACGATATAGTTTGGTGTGTTGTTCTGAGGTGGGTAATAGTATTTGTTTCTATAGTACTCTCCTCTAATGTTTTTTGGACCCAACCATGCCTTCAAGTGTCTTTGGAAGAAACTGGAATGATCTTTTTTAGGGTGAGACAAGGGCACTAATTCTGCTTTATACCGGGGGTAAGCTGGTTTTCTTTTAGCTCCTCTTATACTCTGAAGCTGGACACATTGTTTGCTTCCACTCGAGAGTGTTTGCTTTGAAAACATGGCGTTTAGGGACGAGCACTGGCCAATTTATTGGTTGAAGTTTTTTTTTCTCTCGGTGGGTGGAATGTCGCACGACCATGCAAAGTCGCATTACTGGCCTAGGGCTGATATCATAGTTGGAAAGCCACTTACCACGCAGGAGAGTTCTATTGTAGGAGGGGGAATTACAAGAAAATGGAACATTGATTAACTATTAGAACCATTCTATAACAACAATTGCTTCTTACTCTGTGGCAGTTAAGAACGATGGATAATTGTTAATCTAAATGATTGGAGTACTGTATACAGGAACTGTCAATGGCAAAGGCGGCGAAGGTAGATGTGTGTTACAGATGGGTGAGGAACGCAACATTTAACAATGAGATTAGTTAAATGTAATAATTTATTGAGTCCATCCTTTAATTTCCATTTCTCTCTTTTTTCAGTGCCATATGTTTCGACTGTGGCCATTTGAATAGAGAACGATGCGTACCTGAAACCTTTACACCAGACACGCTCTGCGCTTTTGTTTACCAGGTTTATTTTAGTTGCCTCTGATCGAGCAGAAATGTCAACTCAGCACATGGATGGACTTGTAACTTCGTTCAAGAAGCTACGTGAACGTGTCTCTCCTACAAAAGACAACGAAGTTCTAGTCTCGAATAATATTCTTCCAGAAAAGGGAATCTTTCATGAGGAGGAACGATCCCGCAAGCGCCCAGCTTCAACCGATGATCCTTTCACAGACAAAGAAGCGAGATACAGTGGGATTAAGAAATCAGAAAATTCAATGCTTTCGAAGTCTTGTGCCGGTACAGATTCCTCTGTGACTTTTATTAAGGACCAAAATTTGCGGTCGGTCATGTTGAAGGAAAAGCTGCCAGTTTTGGAGGACACAAACAGATACACCGAGTCTATGGAATCCAAATCCGTTCCAGAGCCTTATTCGAACGAGAAGTCAACTCCCTCTGATGAGCACGAGGAAGATGAAGTAGCGCTTGAGGTTTTGGAAGAGATGCATAAATTGGAGCAATGCTTTCCTGTTTTGGCAGAGAAGTACCGTCTACTCGATAAGATTGGCGAGGGAACGTTCTCAACGGTTTATAAAGCAGAAGCTGTGAATGGTGCAGTGATGTTGGGATCTCAAGTATGGAAATCACCTCCATTACAAAGATCTTTGCCAAAGAAGCAAAAGAAGTCTAAGAAGAACCCTCTTGTGGCTCTCAAGCAGATCTATGTCACGTCATCCCCTAACAGAATCCATAATGAACTTAATTTGCTTTATATTCTCAGCGGAAACTCACATGTTGCTCCTCTTCTTGATATCTTGAGGTACAACGATCAAGTATTAGCAATTCTACCATATTACCAGCATGCTGACTTTCGAGATTTTTACAGGGATCTACCCATCAAAGGTATCAAAAAATACATGTGGGAACTATTGCAGGGTCTAGAATTTGTTCACAGCAAAGGTATCATTCATAGGGATCTTAAACCGACTAATTTCTTGTATGATCCTTTCAAGGGCAAGGGAGTTTTAGTTGATTTTGGATTGGCAGAAAAAATGCCACTGGCATTATCTTCAAGTAGCAGGACCTCAAACTCGTGTCCTTGTATGTCTAAGGATAAAAATAACTTGAGTCGTGCTCATTCTAAGCGTCTCAATATCAAAGCTGCATATCCAAAGGTGGATCAGAGACCACCAAGAAGAGCCAACAGAGCAGGAACCAGAGGTTTCCGGGCCCCAGAAGTCTTGCTAAAGTGTACGAACCAATCTACCAAGATTGATATTTGGTCTGCGGGAATTATTGGATTGTCCCTTTTAGCCAGGAAGTTTCCATTATTTAATTCTCCCGACGACATTGATGCATTGATCGAAATTATTCTTATTTTTGGTGTCGAGAAGCTACAAAAATGTGCTGAGCTACACGGGTGTGGATTGGAAATAACTATCCCGACTGTTCAAGCCTCAAACTTTAATGGTAACCTTGTTAAATTCTTGGCTGTCATTTTGAAGCATGAAGATGAGAACGGCTGCTTGCCCCCGGAGAGTGTGATTTATGATACCCTAAAATATGTGGATGAGGAGAATTATTCCCTTAAGAAACCGACGTTGAGCAATAGCGAAGATGTAACCACAGCCGACTATGACCAGTTCAAGAAAGATCTAGAGGGATATAATGATCTTAAGCATTGTATTCAATTGTTATATGGTTGTTTCAGCATGGATCCCTCCAAACGGTTGTCGGCGACACAGCTCTTAAAGTTACCATTTTTTGGAGAGTTGGAAACTCATAAGGATGACGAAGTATTGTTATAGGGGAAAAAAAGGAAGGTTTACATATAAAAAGATAACATCATAAAAAATCTTTGAAGGAAATAAAAATCAAAAAAAAAAAAAAGGAATTAAAGGTTTTAGCACAGCTTTTTAAAGTATTATGTGTTATTGATATGTAGACGACCCAGACGGATGAGCAAATCATCATCTTGACTCTGCACTGGAGGCCAGTGCTGATCGTCCCCTTTTGCGAGGATTAGGTTCTGTTCTGTCCTTTGGAGTTGGAGCGCTGTGTTTCCTCTCAGAAGAGGGGGAAAAGACAGATTTGTTCCATTTACGATTCAACTCGTAAATGAGCTTGTTTTGATCCTCCATGGGCGGATCTTCTGTAATTTGCGTACCAGAAGAATTTGGATCTTGGCTTTGACCTAGCAAATAATGCTGTATGAGAGCTTGTGGCTGAGACTTGTTAGGAAGCGTATGTATTTCGGCTGCCAAATGAGGGTTCTGAGAATCTGTACTAGTAGTGGAAGTTGTAGCCAGAGATAAATGCAAAGGAAAGCGTGCGTCTGTAATTGGAGACGTAGCACACGAATGACTTGTCAGTGAGATTTCTAACTGGACGTCTCGAGACAACAACAAGCGCCGTTTCAAGAAAAGCGACTGGGAAATAGACGAAGCTCGACTCTTTTTTCCCGAGCTCGAGTGACGCGCAGAAACTTCCTGATCAAGGTCAGAGGCATGGGAAGTCATCGGTGCCGATGGATGCGAGGACACCTGCAAATGCGAGGAAGTCAGATGCAAAGAAGCGTGTGGATGCAGATTGGATGGCGAATGCATGGTAGATGGTGAATGCATGGTAGATGGTGAATGCATGGTAGATGATGGTGGTGGATAAGATGAAGAATGGGGGCTGTTAAGTATATGGAGATGATTACCGTGGGCCGAAGGCGGCGGCAGATGCATGTCGTTGTTGGAGGAAAGAGGAGATGGTGAGGCGTCATCCAAAAGCCGAGGTAGTGGCAAACTGGGTCGATTTGGTTCGCTCAAGTTATTGTATTTGAATTTGAAGTCACGCTTGAGATTAGCAAGGAAACCAGGCTTCAGAATTTTGTCACTGGAGCTTCTCCTCCAGCGAAAACGAGAAGAGATGTACTCCAGTTCTGAATCCTCATCGGAAATAACTGCACTGGTGCTTTTCCCTCGTATCTTGCTAATCCGATGCAAGAGGGAGTAGTTCTCTTTGGTAGAGTCATTAGGCGAGATTGTTGGGACCAACGAATTAAGACTGGCAGTGCTACTATTTCGAGTAGGCCTCTTGACACTATCGTCTATAGAAACAATCGAATTTCGGGGCAGTTCCAAGCTTATAATGGACATACTTCGCTGGTTGGTGGAAATAGTTGAACTCACAGAAAGAGAACGGTTTTTGGCTGATGACGGAAACAGTCGGTATAAAAGCGGGCTGGCCGAGCCGCTAGGTCCTTCAACGGGGCTGAGCGGGCTGTTTTTATCCTGAGGAGCACTCATATGTGATTCTGAGTTGGAAGGTGTCTCAGTCAGTGGTGGAAAAGAACCAGATGGAGATGATGGTGATCAAGTTAAATCCTTTGTCAGTCAAGATGATTTAAATGTCCACAATCTGTTAAACCCGGGCAAGATGATCAATAGCTATCAAATAATAAGTCTCTTTTTAGTGGATGAATTTGGTTGCGGTGGTGGTTCAATACCCTAGACAATTCACGTAACCCGAAAGGATAGTTAGCGAGAGACCGGTATGTAGGGCAAAAGATGAGATGGGGGAACTGCAGCACGCAGCATCAGCTCGAACCTGCATGATGCTAAAATAGCCCTAGCTGCTTGTTGGACAACCCTGGCAAAAAAGACCAACGACTCCGGGAACTGCCAATGAATGAATACTGACACAAGTTCCCATTGCCCTACCAGAAATATGTTTGTAATACAATTCTTCTTAACATAAAAGGAGGATATTGTGGTAATGCGTTAGAGTCCAGGAACAGTCCAGCCTGCATATACCGAAGTGTGGAGTGCCACAACCCAGTACTGGAGCAAGCGACTTTGATTTCTATAAGCATTAGATTTGGGTTCAGGCGGCCCTGGTCCAATGCAATTAGCTACCCAAAATCTGGAGCTTCGGTAAATACAAAAAAAAAAAAAATATTATTTCTCATCCGTGATTCGACGTCATCATCATCGTTTCAGACTACTCTGAAAGGAGGAAGCTAAGTTCGTGAAATGTACGAGACTTTGCCTTGGAGTAATTCCCTTTTTTGACCGCAAGTTTTAGGAGACGTGTTCTTCATTGACTGCTCCGAGATTACGAAGTGAAGAGGCCATTTCAACTCAGACTTGGACCTGTATCCGATTAGTATATACACTCCCAGCGTACTATGAGTTATTTGATTAAGTAGCGTTTTCTATTTTTGCATGTTGTGTTATTAAAGTAAGTAATAAATTCGAACTTTTAAGATCTAGCTAAGGGCCAAAAATCAAAGCAACACAGTGGTGATACATCCAACAATGAGGGCAAACAAGCCACCGATGGCAGAGCGACTAGCACCCGAGTCCTTGGCCTTATCAGCATGACCAGTTCCAGAAGCAGAGGCAGAACCAGAAGGAACGGTTCCGTCGTCTATTCCGGTCTCAACAGCATAAGTAACTCCACCGAGATCATAGGCAGATCTGGTACCAGTGTAGTAAGAGGTGCTGACCATAGAGTAGTTTTGAGACGACAAAACGTAATAACTTTCGGAAGAAACGTACACATCTGGCAAGACTGTGTTATTGTAGAATGGGGCAGGAGTAGCCAGAGGAATGCCGGAAGTGATCTCTTCAATTGTCGCAGACTTGCTGTCAATAGCAACCTGAGCCATAGCAATCTCATGCTTAGAAAAGTCGTAAACGACGTAGGCACTCTTCAAGAAAGTGTCACCCAAGATAGACGATCCATCATCGGAGTAGAGCATTCCCAAGTAACAACGGTCGTATTGGTAGATCAAATCTCTGACGGCCACGCGAATCTCCACACCACTGAACCAGTAGGAAATCAGTTGGTCCAGGTCCAAGGTCAGACACGAAATAGCATACATTCCCATATCTTCGTCATATTCGGTGGCATTAAGAGTAGTAGCAACAGTGTCAACCATGTTTGGAGGCAAGTATTGCAAGGTAGTACCAGAATCGAGCAAAGCAGCGGATCTGTTAGCAACCAGAAATCCTTCACCAGAAATAGCATCGAACACAATAGTAGAATACACGTTTCCAGGGATAACGTGAGCATATTGGTTGACAATAGGGAACTTGTAAAGATTTCCGTCGTACTTTCCATGATCAATGGCACCAAAGAGGATCAGACCAGTCAGGGCATTGTTTGGAGCCAAATACAAAGAGTAAGAGTTGGTTTTAATAATACCTTCTTTCAACAATTCGGCAGGGAAGTTGTTGTATTCGAATCCACCAATGCCAACGGAAGACTCAAGGGATGTCATACCAATTCCCAACACACCCACATCGGAAGAGACATTTTTAGCGACAGCAAAAGTCAAATTTTGAAGAGTCAAGTCGCCAAATTGAACTTGGTCCAGCCCCCAAATACCTTCTGCGTCAGAAAGGTCGGCGTACTGGATGTAGAAAGTTTCGTTTCTTCTAACCCATTCGAAAGTTTCAGAGGAAGAAGAGTTAAAAGCACCGTAGGCATCACAAGTCTCGTCTTCTTCATCGGCAGCATCGGTGGAGTCTGCGTCTGAGGACGATGTGGTGTTAGAAGGCTCAATTTGAGAAGGAGGTAAAGAGAAGTTGCATCCAACCAGAGGAACCCACAAATCAGAAGAGCCAGTGTCCAAAAGCACTTCAATCAACTGTTTGTCGGAACCAATAGTGACGTTAGCCATGTAGAAAGTTGCATAATTGTCGATGGTGGCCAAATCAGAGTCTCTTTTGTTGAGCAAGTGAGGTATTTCCAGACCTCTGTGGACAGAGAAGTCCAATTGCAAGTGGGCAGAAACCGCAGCGGCAAGAAGGACGAGAGATGCACGCATTGAAGGAATGAGTGAGGCTGAACGAAGTCTAAGAATAGAAAAGAAAGAATGAGAAAAGAAGAATAAAAGACAGTCGTTCAGTGGGAAGGAACGTCTTATATGTTCTCGTTGATATTCATGTATTGCACACGCTCATTCTACAGATATTGCATTTGCAGTAACATGCGTCAAAAAGTACGACGTGCGCATTCTATCAGAGACAATGGGGATTGAGATGGTTGCATCTATTGGCAAACAAACTTCATGCTTTGTATCAATTCCTCCTCAGTGTACTGAACATTCCGTGATATTGTGTCTAACTCCCGTAGCTACTGTTTCGGAAAAAAAGAAAAAGAAAAAAGAAAGAGTCCTTCTTTTCGCATAGCTATTTTCCCAAAGCGGATTTTTTCAAAGGTCTTGCGAAAACCCAATAACCTACGCGAGATAGGATCTTTATACATAAATCCGTGCATAATGCGGGTTCGTTATTGATAAAGCAGGCTGTCATGGACAAATCTATGTAGATGTCAATTCGGCTTGTCTTGGCGTTTGCAATAGAAGGCTAAAAATATTGTTTTTCAGTTCGCACTCGGGAATATTGGTGATGAAGTAAGACCTTCTTTGGATGGTAATCTCCGTCAAGCCTACTCTTTAAACCTAGTCAGCTATGCTCTTGTGGGGTATCTTTTTGCGAAGCCTCTCTAGATACGGCACTTGTGGTGCATATAGTTCTACACTACGAGAATGTGTCACAACCGCGCGTGCCTATCTAAGAGCTACTGTGGTGGCCAAATGATTACCTGGCTCCTAAGTATGGAACTATTGACGTGATAAGTCCCAGCTTAGAGATGTGTGGTGTCCCTAGACCAAGCTTGAGAGGCCAGTGAACAAATTACCCCACTACGTATTTCTATTACATGCAGGATAAAATGGTTCCACAACAACTATAGGGTAAGAAGCACATGGAAAGTTATAGTCGTTCTTTGTTTTAATGGATGGTATTTATTCTCTATCTCGAACCAGTTATCTGATTTGTTGATTTCTTAAGAAATGAAACCTAATCACAATAAGTCCTGCAGAAGAGATAACAGAAGATGATATTATATTCAGGAGGCCTATAAGATATGCAAAGCAGCGGAATATTTCCAGAGACAAAAGTTCAAAGTTGTTCTCAACACCGAGGAGTGTTTAATGTCTAGTGTAAAAAAAAATTTATATAAGTGTGACATTTTTACGTCTGCCTTACTGAAGGAGCTGAGGCCGAACAATACGAGATGAGTCAAAGCAACGCATCATGCAGCACAGATGATATATTGCGTAATCAGCTGGACCATAGAGAAAAGCGACAAGAATAAGAGAACGAGCCGTACATGAGCTGAAGGAGTAAGACCTAGAAAGGAAAACTGAAGACACCTGAAAGCTAAGGTACCCTTGACTGGCCCATGTTCGAATCCGAGGCTCGCGCATTTTTTTCAACTTTTTGGTGTGCACCTGCGTTAGCTTTTTTTTACAAGCGAGCGATGAGCATCAACCCAAATCTCACTCCCTAGTACTTCCTTAGCTATGATCAGAACAGTGTATGTGTACTAAAAACGAACCATTTCCCATATATCTTCGCATCAATATACTAATAATTACAGCAAGCCAAAGAACGCCCGTTCGAAAAGAGCATTGGCCAAGAAAGAAGCCAAGTTGGTTGAGAACACTAAAAGTGCATTGTTTGTTCCTGGTGCTACAGGTAACAAATTTTTGCACGATGCCATGGTTGATTTGATGGCTTTGAAGAAACCAGACTGTAAGAAGTTCACCAAGAAAAACGAAATCAGACCTTTCGAAGATGCAAGTGGATTAGAGTTCTTTTCCGAAAAGAACGACACTTCTCTTATGGTGTTCTCTTCTCATAATAAGAAAAGACCAAATACTTTGACCTTTGCACGTTTCTTCAATCACAAAGTATATGATATGGTCGAGTTGAGCATTCAAGAAAATCCTAAGTTGTTAAGTGATTTCAAGAAGTTGACCTTCCCTGTGGGCTTGAAGCCTATGTTCACTTTCAACGGTCCAGCATTTGACAGTCATCCTGTCTATCAACAAATAAAGTCGTTGTTCATGGATTTCTATCGTGGAGATGAGACTGATTTGCAAGATGTTGCTGGTTTGCAATACATCATCTCCTTATCTGTTGGAGAAATCGAAGATCCAAACTCTACTACTTTACCTTTGGTTCATTTCAGAGTTTACAAGTTGGAGTCTTATAAGAGCGGACAGAAGATCCCAAGAATCGAGGTCAATGAGATTGGTCCTAGATTCGACTTCAAGATTGGTAGAAGAATCACACCAGCTCCAGAAGTGGAGAAGGAGGCTTTGTCTAAGCCAAAGCAATTGCAAGCAAAGGAAAAGAAGAACGTTACTACTGACTTCATGGGTGACAAGGTTGCTAAGATTCACGTGGGTAACCAAGACTTGAGCAAGATGCAAACGAGGAAGATGAAGGGTTTGAAGGCCAAGTATGACCAAGTTGACGATGCTGAATTCGATGAAGAAGATTATGTTGCTGAAGAAGAGCCTGCCGCTAAGAAGCAAAAGCTTTAGAGTACCTGTATAATAGAGAATTGTCCATGCTTTATTCAATGGAGCCAATTCTGTGAAATTCAAATAAAATGGAAAAATCTTGAACAAGAAAGGGAAACTTGTAAAACCATTATTGCAATTGGTCAAACTAGATGTATACCCGGTAGAACTTATCCCATTATTATCTTATTATCTTCTAGTTCATCTCTTTTATTTTGGTCAAATCCGCACGACCTACACCTACAATAGAATTTCTCAAAACATGTCAAAACACACAATTAGCCAAAGCATGACAGACAGCAAGGGTCTATTTAGGCCACGGCAATTTGGAGATTCAGATCCAGCTGCTTCTTCATACAAGTCATTTTTGGCAGATTCAACCACCGAAGCGCCATCATTTTCTGCCTTTCCAAACACCGGTCACTATGCTGGAGAAGAACTCACCAAAAATGACAAGTACTGTGTCTCTCGTCTTCCAGCGACTCCTCCAATCTTAAGTGAAGATAACATGGAAGATAATGGTGACCTTTTGAACGGATACGCTGATAACAATACCAAGTGTGCCTTGGTAATCGGAGGCTCGGCAATCAATGCTTGGCCCTACAATTCCACCGACTCTGTTCCTATTACGTTTGAATTTCCATTACCGAATGAGGATAAGGACTCCTTACAATTAGCCATATTCACACTACCAACCCCAGGATCTACCATGGACCCGGGTTTGGTTTTCATCAATTCAACCACAGGTTATGTCAGATTCTACGAGAGTGTTCAACACGCACCTGCATTAGGGCTCATCAACAGTAAACTAATAGAGACGACCATTGCAATGCAGCCATCTCAAGGTGAGTATATCATCCTTGCTGAGAACGTGGAACCAGCAGGAATTGTGGTTGCTACTTCATGGAAGAGAGTTGTTCTTATTGTGTTACGTGATTTCAAAGGTGCACCCACTTTATCTGTCAAGGAACTTATTGGTCCATCCAAACCCTTCAAGCTCTTCTCTGGCTGGTTTGGTGGCAGAGAAGATGAAAAGTTGAATGATGAAATTGTATCAATCAAGCCGGGAGAGGTTTCTCAAAACGGTCTCACCCAGGAAATTATCATACAAGACTCCGCTGGAGCTTTCAAGAAGCTTCATTTACAATTATCTGCAACAGGTATGCCATGCGTTGTGCGTAAGAAGACTTTGAGCTATAACATTTCTGCCTACTTGGAAAACAATATCGATGGCTTTATTCCAGGAGCAGTTATTGATGTTAGATACCTTGATATTTGGCCCTTGAGAACTCCGGTAGATCCAGACACAGACGGAATGGCTGAGGACTTGTATACTGCATTAGTATGTGTTCAAAGTTCTTTGCATGGCAAAGATGAAAAGCGTCTATTATTGATCACAATGAAAATCAACGACAGTGGTGTGATGATTTACGGCTCACATCAACTTCCGAATGTTGGTGCGTCTTTGACCGATTCCCTGGTAGCAAAACCTCGTCTTTTCATTCCTAGGCCAGGAACCACAGCTTTTGTTGTCGTGGAGAACACGATTTTCATCACCGACATGAACACAGGCTTTTTGAAAAGTAAATCGCAACCAAGCTTTCTGTATTTTAGACCTAGATGGGAGGATTCCATCAACTTGAAGAGTACGGTTCAAATCATCGGTTTGGGCTATGAAGATAAAGCAGGTGACAGTAATCCTTCGTTGGTTATACTCACTAAAGAATACGGGGTATTAAGGATCGAAAGGTTTCCAGATTGCTCTAATGAGGATGATGAGGAGAAACTCGACGAAAGTTCTACTGATCCAACAAATCTTCTCAAATCTCACATTCAACAAGCAATCTATTACCACCAGTCATCTGTTGTTGATTTTGACATTGGCGCAGATGTTGCTGAAGATATCGTATGCAATGCAACTAAGCTAGTGATATCTGAAATTTTGGATTCGTCGTCGCCATATCTTCCAGCCATTTTTGCAAGCACGAGAGAGTCATTTGAGGTTAGGATACGGTTGATGACACAGCTTTTCCATTTTATTAAACGGAATTTTCCCAGTTCGACGGCTGTTTTACCAGAAATAGTGTATGCATTAGAAAAATTGAAAGTGTCAGAGCAGTTATGGAATCTTGTGGATATTGATAGTGCTGAAGCGGCCCTTTTGAAAGAAAAATTGACAACGTTGATACAAAGCGAAGATTGGGTGAACAACACAACGTCACAGGATGTTCTTCGGACTTTTCTTACGAAGAATGTCAACGAAATTCTCACATTATTAACGCTGTTTGTGGAATCTTTGTTCAATACAGATTCTTCTTTAGCCACTGTCCTAAGAATATTAGAGGTGACTTTGCATGAAGCAGTGGTGAATACGGAGAACACATTTGTCACAAGTGACTCTGACTCTCCAGTGACAAAGAATTGGATTTTTGGATCGAGATTGTTGGTGATAGCTGAAGAGATATATAATAAGGCATTCTGCTCCGGAAACAAAGACTTCCAGTTTTTAAGTTCCGCTCAAAGCCGTACTCAGGTGGTCAACTTGACAGAAACTCTTTACTATTTGGTTAGTTCTGCGATCAAGTATATGCAAGAAACGAATGACAATCAACTCAAGGAGTATGTGAATTGGTATAACCAAAGAAAGGCGCAATGGATTGAGGCAATGATAAAGTACGGACTTGTAAACGATGCCTTAAGACTTGCAGAAAAGTACCAGGACTTTTTATCAGTTGCCACTGTTTTGGAGGAAGAGAGAGATAAAACGTCTCCAGAATACATTGAAGAGCATATTAGTTTATTCATGAACAAATATGGCTACGCGTTTGCCAGCAAACTATTTGATTACTATATCCGGAACGATAAGATTCAGCGCTTGATACTTGATTGTGAACCATATCAGGATTATCTTGAGATGTACTTCAAAAATAATTCGAAAAAGTCTGCTAAAGTGGCATGGATTCATTACTTATTAGTCAAGAAGTTTGCAGATGCTGCGGAAGTATTAATGGATTTCTCTGCATCATCCGAATGTGATAATCAAGAGAACCGTGAATTGAATTTTTCCTTAGCAAAATTGACTGCAATTGCCGCTAAACTTAACTCACCTGCTCAAAGTTTTAAGCTAGATGAAATTGCCATTGAAGCAGAAAACAATCTCGTGTCTATCAGGATTCAGAACAAACACTTTGAGAATATTGTTTCTTCCCTTCAAGGAAACAGTAGTTTACTCACATTTGAATTTTTCATGAACAACTATTGCAATCCTCAGATTCCAAAAGAAGAGATTGAAGCAGAGATTAAGCCATATTTTGATAGGTTTGTTTGTCAAATGCCACTAGAGAAGGTTCAACTTATAACACTTCTTACAATTACTAAGCCAACACTCAATTTCAACTATGTGTTCGCGGATGCTTTGATCGTTGCTGCACTGATTAACAACGACGAAGTATTCAAACAACAAGCGATGGAAGTTTGGCTCAAATTGTTGACCATCAGTGATGATTGGAAGTTGATGACTGCCACCAGCGACGCTACTGACGCTGTCAGCGAGGCTCGGATAAAAGAAACTGTCTTGTTTCATACCATGACTCAGGTGATTGGAAACAAAGAAATAATGCAACCATTGGATCTTGTCATGCAGCTGGCTCAGGACGAAAATTATTCTCGCGAGTCAAAGTTACTTTCTTCTCTTCATGATCTTATCAACGGAAATTCCCTTGCACTATGGGTTGATGGTATCAAGGCTTCTGCACGGCAAACTTCTAATGAGATGAAGTGATGACCAAGTTACAAGAAAGATGAACACGAATAATCTTTAAGTTAATATACACCACCCTTACCCGATTCCCATTAGATTTCCTCTCATTGATTTTTTTTTCTTCCTCTTGTCTCTTCGTAGTATTTTCTGTCCTTGTTTTTTGTGAAGCACATTCATGTATCTGTATCATCAGCAGAATCTCTGGTCTCATTTGCTTCCTCATTTTCTCCATCCTTGTCAAGTTTAATCCGAACAAGACATTCGGGAACTGGCGTGCCTTCCTTATAGTCCTTAGTGCTATACTTTAAAAGGCCCATCGATGCCAAGGAAACGGAATTTATGACATTCTGCCAGTTCGAAAGAATTAATGCGACACCCTCTGCACCATCGGCCATAGTATCAAGCTTATCTGAAATCTGGTCAAGTTGATCCACAAGAATACCCGAAAACCGTTCCAAATCACGAAGGTTGTCGAGCTCCTCTCTCTTTTTCTCGATTTGGCTCTGTACGGAGGATTTCATGTTGTGGGTAACTAGTCACTTCCTTACGCGTTATTATTGATATCTAAAGTGTACGATATGCAGGTTGATACCTAGGACTACGGTAGTAGTAGTTGAATTATGATACATTAAAAGCGTAGAAGTTAAAAGATATGAAAGAACAGATTAAAAGAAGTACGTTGGTGTAGAATGCTGTTTTTGAGATGAAGTCAGATGCTACAAGAAACATCCCAGACTGAAGGCGAATTCCAAAGACTGAAGGCGCAACTAATACACACACCCTGTGTTTATATCACGTTTCACAGAAATATACTCATATTCATTACGTCTGCAATGGCCAGACTCTCGATTGGATCACATTTTTTCCAGTCAAATAATCCAACAGAAGCAAATATGGCCGCTAATGAGAACAACCGACCCGCTGAATCTGACCATCCTAATTCTGAGGCCATCGAAAGTTACATCGCTCAAAACAACCAGTTGGCAATCAAGAATTCAGAAATGGCCGTCAGAATCCTGGCATTAGAGTCGCAAGTCAAAGACCTTACAAAAGGATGCTTAGGAACACCTCAGGATGAGATTTCTTCCAAATCAAGAATAGAAACCAAGCTTGATCGCATCGAACATAATATGCTACTTACCTTAGCAGATACGGTTCATATGATTCAATCTATTCGAGAGGATTTTAACTTGATTGAGAGTCCTCGGCTTTCTGCTCTTATGAAGATGCTACCAGCAAATTCTGATCTTGTCACTTCCACTCCTTGTAGCGAAACAAAAGCGCTTGAGTTCGATACGCCACCTTTCCGCTGGTCGGATAGAAGACAAAAAGAACACCATACTGATGGAATCGAAAACTACAGTTCTTCTGGTACACCCAGCTTAGTGGATATGGCAATGGTGGAGGATCAAAGTGTTGAAGGCAATTCATCTACTATGGTGGGTAAATCCATCTTGCCTGTGGAATCACAATCTTTTTCTGTTCACAGAGACGATTATCCTCTATCGAATAAGAATCTGACGTTGCAGCCTTTTGCGAAGGAGAATGTGAGTCTAGATAATTCAAGGAAACGCAGAACTCGAGCAAGTGCAAGAACGGCTGAGCCTAGGGACTATAATACTTTTGATGGAGAAATCAGCGACACTAACCCCAATGACACAGTACAGAATAAAGCAGCGAAGCCAAATGTGCCGGAGAATAAAAGACACCAGAAAGGAAGGAAACCACTTTCAACGATTACAAACCGGAGACGAGCAAATCTTCTGCGTCGAGCAAAAACCTTGGGAGTTAAAACAATTGAGGAAAAGCCAGACGATGAAGTATTTGAATTCGTTGACCAACAGGAGTTACAAGCACAGACGTTAGAAGCGCTTAAGAAAACGAGGGACAGGTATACAGAGGTATAAACTTTTTATGAAATGAATTTATCTACATTAATCAACATGAATTTATTTATACACTCATATTCATCTTGATGGGGCTGTGTGGTTCATAGCCAATGATTTCGAAATCGTCAAACTTGAAGTCGGTGATGGACTTGATTTCCGATTGTCTGTTCTTTTTGATTTCCAACTTTGGGAATTTCTTTGGTGTCCGTAGCATTTGCTTTTTCAAAGCATCAACATGGTCTAGGTAAACGTGAGCATCTCCCAAGGTATGAATAAACTCTCCACAATCCATATCAACAACATGGGCAATCATCCGGGTTAATAAGGCATATGAAGCGATATTGAATGGTACACCTAAACCCATATCGCATGACCGTTGGTACAAGAGACATGATAACTTAGGTCTTGGTTGTGATTTTAACTGCTTTGTTGAGTTTGGATCTGGGGTTTCCAGTGGGAAGCTAACATAAAATTGACAGAAAACGTGACATGGAGGCAATGCCATTTTGGCAAAATCAGGCGGATTCCATGCAGACATGATGATTCTTCTGTCATATGGATTGGTCTTGAGTTTTGTAATAACATCTTGAAGTTGATCAAACCCTTGTCCTGTGTAATCATCGTCACACGTTTTATATTCAGCTCCGAAGTGACGCCATTGGAAGCCGTACACTGGACCCAAGTCGCCTTCCCTGCGGTCTGTTAATCCTAAGGAATCCAAGTACTTCCGAGAACCATTTCCTTCCCAAATCTTCACCCCTTTCTCAGAGAGCTTCTTTGCATCGGTACATCCTTCAACAAACCACAATAACTCGTGAATGATACCCTTTGAGAACACCTTCTTTGTGGTTAAGAGAGGAAAGGTATCATTGGAAAGATCAAACCTCAATTGAGGTGGTGCAAAAAGTGACTTCGTGCCAGTGCCTGTTCTATCAGGTCTATGCTCTCCATTTTCAATAATATTTTGACATAAGTCAAGGTATGCTTGCTCCTCTTTGTTGTGATCGACTGTCATTACTAAGTAGGTTTGATCTTGATCTCTTACTCTACGCGTCGCGTTTCTAGAGCTACTATGGAGGCTATTGTGCAGGACAGCATTGTAACTTAAGAGTGCTTCGATAACTTATTACGTTTCCTGATTCAAACGATGATTTTCAAGTTGGATTATATATTTATCTACGTTTAAATTTAATATGTGATCTGACTTATTATTCCGCTTGATGTAACTTGATGTAATTTATGTTTTTCTTGTAAATTGGTTTTTTCGACAAACTGTCACGAACGTGCGAAAGATACGATATCTTAACGTAACAACAATAAAGAAGGAAAAAACAAAAAGGATAAAAAAAAGCATACACAAGTTTAACAAAAGTAAAAAATGCGGTAGAAAGATGCGGTCACTAGCGCACAACTCGTATAATATCCTGTTTAGTAACTAAGTAATGTACAGCTTGCATGAGTGTTCATCAGCCTACAGTAGGAACTCGCATTAGCATCGAAAGTCACTTCGATATGCAAGTGAAGGTGAGACAGGCATTTGCCTACAGATCATTGAAATTTTAAGTTTGAAATAAATTTATTTTAGACATATATGAACTTACTTCTTTTCGCCGAAAACAGCATCAGAAGCTTGTTGGAGGAAAGACTTGTCACCAGATCTGGTGTTGTCACCAACAGCGTTGTCGACGGTGTCAGTCACCTTGTCCTTGACGAGCTCTGGGGTGCTCTTTTGGCTGTCTGGCTTGACAGAAGAGGAGATTTTGTCGGAGATATCTTTGCGGCCGGTGTCAGACATTGTTAATTGTTTGTGTTGTAATGAATAAAGTGAAACATTAGGAACATTTCTGGTGCTTTTATATTCCTCAACTCTCTAGCAACCATAACCATAATCACGGATGAGCGTGATATGTGGAGTACCATATGCAGAACGTAAGATATAATTGCTTGCTTTAAAGCAAGCGGGGCTGAGGGTAAGCAAGCATATTTCCTAACGAGGAATGAGTTATCGCGTTAGGAAACAACAAATTACCCTTCCAACAGCGTCAACTTGCATTAGCTTGCTACTATGACAAAAAAGATAATTGTACTTTTCAAAACACAGACACGCGTGGTTATTATTGGCAATACCTCGGAGCTCCGCAGTAAGCATGATCACATCAAAGTAGGCTCGTATTACGTCATATTGAATATTCTGACTTCAACTCTGTTACAGAGTTCAACCCAATTGCAACCACTTGAAGTATTTGAACCATTTTGGCTCAACCAAAATACATTTCGATGTTGCAATCTCTAGCGGCTTAGATCCATCGAATGGAAAAGTCGACAATGATCCCTCAATAACAACTTTTCTGCCTTTAACCTCAGTTACCTTTGCTCTCATAATAACAGTTGACCCGGGAGGTGCTTGATTATGGAAATCAATCGTTAAATTAGCTGTGACACCTTTCTTAGAAGGAAGCTTACTGAAGCCACAGAAACATAATCCCTCATCTAAAATCGTGGCAGTTACACCATTATGAATTTGACCGTCCTGACTAACTAATTTTGATCCCAAATGGTAGAATCCTGTGGCTTCCCCATCTGCCTCATTTAGAAATATGACTGGGTCAATCTCGAATAAATCAGGCCCAAATAGAAGCCCAGATCCAACGTGGTTCTTACGATGCTGTGTAGGGAATGTGTCGCTACTTTGACTCTTAACATATCTGTCGTCCTCATTCAATTTCTTGAATAAGTCAGATCTTTCAATCTGGGTCATAACGTCGTCATTAATATGATTTAACTGCTGTTTTTCCCAATTTCCTTTCCGAAACTGGGCAGGAAAGAGGGCAAATCCGAGCCCAAAAGCGATGAAAGGCGTAGTCAACCTGGTAACTCCTCGAAAGAATGACATTGTCGGATATTGGCTCATGCGTGAGAATATCCAAACCTTGAAGTGTTGATATTCTCCCTTGTCACGTGACGGATTAACATGTACATCTATTTGGTATAGACATGGTGATATCACTGCTGAAAAAAGAAAACAATATTAGATTATTCTTTCAAGTATAACGATAATGTAGTAGATAGATTGAAACAGTTGGTAGAAGTACAAACTATTCTAATCTTGTTTTATCCGGTATTCATAGTTTTCTGCGGGTGATATTTGAAGAACCACAATCGTATCTGCTTGACAAAGTAGAACAGATATAGCAATCCCATAGATAAACTCAACATAAAATACGAAATCAGTGTACTAACAAATGAAAACATCTTCTGTCAATTACAAGTCCATCTTACCAGATCAAGTCCCACACTATCTGCAGGATAATATCGAGTGTCGCTTTGGGAGGGTGGTGCTGTGAGTTGAAGAGAGCCATAATTGAGATTGTTGCAGTGACTAACGAGCCGTTCGTAAACGCATTTGACGAGGCTAGACAAGCTACAATAAGATATTCACTATGTCATTACGCAAGGACTTCTCGTCCTTACGAAAACAACGATATAGTGGTGTTCTTCCCAAGAACCTACTAGGTGGTCCAGTCCAAAAAATCGTCGTACCCAAAGATCCCGAAACAAGCAGAAACACCATATATGTTATAAATCCACTGAATGACACAGAAATGGAGCGTTCTCAAGATATAAAGACTTGCTTCTTTCTTTCCATTGCCATAATAGACAACGGGCTCGTAGAGCCTCCCGCATTGTCGGCAGAGGTGGCCAAAGTTGACTACAACCAAAGAAAAATCACGAATGCATTAGAAGATTTTGTACGTCTACGAGTATCTTCAACAAAAGAATTTCTCTTCTTCGTCAAAGGTAAAGCGTTTCTTGATAAGATGGTGATTCCCAAGGACGCTATCCAATACGCTGCATTTAATGAGCACAGACAGAAACTTTTGATTATTCTCAAGAAAGGGTTTGGGTACTTTTACGTGGAGTTTCCGAAGGAGGTACCAGAGCTAATAAATTTTCTCAGGAATTGGCTAGATGTTAAGGTGGACCAGGTTTCAGAAGAGAAACTCTCAGAAGCACATCGGCTCTGTATTAAGCGAAGGCAAGACCTCAAGAAAGATCCCCTCACATACCGAGTCATCTCAGCTTCACCAGAGGAGCCTGAAGATGCCTCAGATGACATTTTATCCAATGGACTTCCCTCACAACCTGCTCCAACCCCCAAAGTTTACATGGGGAGAAAGACGCGAGCGGTGACGAAACTCTTACAGGAGGACCCGGATTTGCAATTTCATGCTGACATCAGTGGCGCTGCAGAAGAAGATGACGATACCATAGTGGATGAAGATGAACCTGTTCTTCAAGAGACACCAGCACCATTTGACCCGCCATTGAAGTATTCTTTAACTAATGGCAAGCAATTTATTGTTGCATTCAATGACTTCAAAACATTATACAATAATGACTGGATAAACGACACACTCATTGATTTTTTCATTGCATACGAAATTGACCATGCAGTCAATGTACTTCATCTGGTAACCGAATCAGAGGTTTATGCATTTAACTCATTTTTTTACACTAAGTTAATTTCAAAATCAGAGGAACAGGAGTGTCCTGAATATTACAATAATATCAAACGTTGGCTAAGCAAAATCGACCTCATGAGCTATGAATCTGTGATAATGCCCATTAATGAACATTTGCATTGGTTTGGATGTGTCATTAAAAACCTACCGAAGTTGTTGCGAACTGCCAAGAGGATGCAGAAGAGAAAAGAAAAGGGTTTCTTGGAACCTGAGGAGAAACAGGAGCCAATAACTGAGATATTTGTATTTGATTCTTTACGTCAAACTCATCCGAATATTATTGAGCCTTTGAAAACACTCATCATTCATTACTGCAGGGATAAACATAATGTTGAGATCGATCCCGAACTTATACGCGTAGTTACAGCTCGTGTTCCCCGCCAACGAAATTTCAACGATTGTGGCATACATGTCATTTATAATGTCAAGAAGTGGTTGAGTGAGCCATACATCTGTGAACGAGTATGGAGGAAGTACGCAAAGAACCAGAAAAATTACTTCAGTGGAGCAGAGAGAAGTGGGTTAAGGAAAGCCTTTATTGATATTCTCTTAGATCTTCATGATAAGCAACCTCAAGAAAATGGCGATAGTATTAAAAAAATTCCGGAGGATTGCCATTCCGATGATGAAATTGAGCTTATCTCTTATCATTGTTCTCGTCCTGAGGAACCTGTACCATCTCTGGAAAATAATTTAGGTGATTTAAAACCAGACGAGAAACTGAACGTGAGTCCGGACGCATCAAAAGAGCCAATTTCAAAATATGATGAGCCGAATGTTGTATCCCCGCAGAAGGAAACCATTAATGAACAAAATGGGGTCATTGAAGAAAATACTACATCTAGCCCTGTCAGAACGTTGGACCCACGAGCTCTTGAAGCAACTAAAACAAATGCAGAAAAAAATGGAGTTACTCCTGGCGCAGGCTTTCAAATTGAACACCCCCAGATTCGGCGGTTGTGCATGAAAATTCGACATAAACAGCACACAATCACATTTCTCAATGATTTTTTCCAAAACCACTCAAAGGTGTATGATGAAGAAAAGCAACAGGCAATTCTTGAGTTCGTTTCAAATTATAATTTTTTCAATCCAGTAACCGAGAGAAAACAATGTGAACTACTTATTAGTAGATTCAAAGAGGCTCTAAAAGAACCTGTGGCACCCATGGAGGAACCTTTCATAATTGAGGAAAAGGAAGAAAGTGGTGGAGAAGAATTGAATCGAAGTGTCAGCGACCTCTGCATCTCATCAGATGGAGCAGGCAGGGCAAAATGGGGAAGAACGAAAGACAGAACACCAGAAGCAACAAGGAGATTCTTAAACGAAAATGAAAGACAATCGATGTCAGTCTCTGCTCTGTCAAGTCCAGGGAGAAAGTCACGGTCTAGACTTTCCACCAGTATCACCAAAGGCATTAGTGAAGGAGAGGAGGAAGAGTTACAGATCCTACTGGAAAAGACAAGAGAAACACGTCAGATGCGCCCCAGAAATTCTACAACAAACGAATATAAAATCCGATACTCACTTGCATCGGCTATAGACGGGAAGCGCCAAGATAGTGAACAGTCTTTGAGACATAAAGTTGTCACTATTCCTGACGATGAGGATGAAGGTGGAGACGGGAAAATAAGGACGAGAAAAACACGCCAATTTCGAACGCCCGAAACTGCGGACGTTACCATTATTAGCAAAGCATCAATTGGACCAAAACGCAGACGAGTTGAATCATCCAGTGGACCCCACTTACTGTCTTCCTAATATACCAACCTGCATACACTACTCCATGAGATCCGATCCTGTATTTTATAGTACTACGTATATGATAGAGAACAATATAGCCAACTGTCTCTTCCTTTCTTGACATAATAAATCAGAGTTTCCAGAGACAAGAATTGAAAAGAACCATAATGACATCCAGTCCCTTACGATTTTTATCTCCCCAAGTAGCAACGACTCCTCCGGAGCCCTTGTCTTCCGACACTTCTCCGCAGAAAGAACTACCCAAACCTCCTCCACCTCTCCCACCTAGAGATGCACCAAAAAGAATGCCCATTTCCTCCTTATCATTGGCATCTAGACTTGCCATGCGTCAATTTGACTACGTTTCATCTCCAAGTATGAACATGTATACTGATATGATTGCAAGTACGCCTATTGAATTGACCGACAGAATTGAGCAGATCGCCGGTAATGAGCCATTTTGGTTTACAATCCTTACGGATGAAAATAACTCACATTTCATAGAAAACAAAATGGAAGATGTCGAAAAGGCTTTGCTATTTGGAGTTGCTCCTGTAGCACGGCCGTTACTTTACTTCAAAGCGTTGGGAATTAAATCTCACATGGATCCAACAATGTACAAAGGATTACTCAAGAAGACCAGGTTGAACAGCAAAGAAGATTTCAATGAGCTTGAAAATCAAGACAGATTGAAACAATTGATTAGACTTTTTGAATATTGTTTGAAGGAGGTGATTAGCTCAAATCCTGAACAATCCGATTTGAGAACATCCAACTTCATTAAATCAGCGGCCAAATTAATTATTCAAGTTCCCGACTTGTCAGATATTGAGGCTTTGGCAATAATTCTCAAATTGAATGCGTTGTGTACTGGTCTATCTGTTGAAGAATTTTGTTATAAAGGGAGTCGGTCTATGGAGGAATTGGCCAATGAAATCTTCATTCATATAACCAAGCAGGGAATTAATATTTCAGATGTAATAAATAACATTCGAGGCGAATGTTTGGGTCAGGATATTACCCAGGATGTGGCATTCCGCGTGCTAGATTTTATTCTTTTCGAGGGCTTTGACTACTTACATCGTCTAATTGTTGCTTTATTTATTCAAGAAGAAAAGAGAATTGTTGATCTCCATGGTGATAACCTCCATGAGTTCCTTTTCTCAGCAGAATTTTACAGCACTATCCTGTTGGACACATTGCAAGCCGCCGTCAAGGTCATGCCACCAGTGGTAAAGTATGAGAATGAATTCCATTTAATGAATGTGAATGACTTAAGTGGTAACGTTTCTGAATTAGTGAACTTGAAAGAAGTTAAAGAAGATTTACTTCTGCAAATCAACGAGATGGAAAAGAAAACAGAAACTTTGGTTAAAACAGAGACAGAAATCGTTACGGAGTCCAAAGAATATACAGAGAAGCTAGCTGAACTTGAAAAAGAGAAAGCCGAATTGACTCGAAAAGCTCAAGAATTGCAAGCCAGACATGCTCAGCTTACCATGAATGAGAATCTCACCAATCTCATTAAAGCCAATTCGGATATCTCCGCTGCTAATCAAGACCTTGAGCAGCAAATTTCAGAGCTTGAAAAACTGCTAGCGGAAAAAAAGGCCCGTCTCGAAAAAATCCAAAAACTGTGAAGTGATAGGCTTTTTCTTGTATCATTGGAGGGTGTCAATTCGCTAGAAACCGTTTAGCCACATGCAGGAGATTACTTTAATCAGGTGATTCAGATTCTATCAGATCGTTTCGCCCTCTCGGTGCGGGTCCCAGCATACTACCAGTGTTCATTCAATGGCTGAAACGAAATCCGTCGGCATTGTTGGAGCAGGCCTAGTGGGGTGCCTTGCTGCATTGGCTTTCAAGGCAAAGGGATTCGATGTCACGATCTTTGACATGAGGTCCGACCCACGCCTTGACTCGAAATCCAAAAACAATTTGAGATCCATCAACCTAGCAGTTAGTGACAGAGGTATTCAGGCCATGAAGTACGTGGATGAAAATATGACTAATCGTATTTTAAAACACGTGATCCCAATGCGTGGTAGAATGATCCATGATGCCACTGGAACAAAACAAGAGTCACAAAAATATGGTTTATTCGGAGAGAGTATAAACTCTATTGACCGCTACTTTCTCAATGTTTGTCTTTTAGACGAGCTTGAACTTGGAAAAATCCAAACCAAATTTGGTCACAAACTTGTAGGTTTGGGAAACGTGAGTGAGGCCTCTCAAACTCCTTATTTGGAGTTCTCAACTTCAGATGGAACTGCTAATTTCCTGTTTGATTTCATTGTTGGGGCTGACGGGGCACACTCCCAATTTAGATACCAAATGCAAAAGAGCATGAGGATGGACTTTTCACAGAAGTACATTGACATGCAGTATATGGAGCTCAGTATTCCCCCAGTCAAAGGTGCCCAACCTGATAGCCCAGAAAGATTTGCTCTTGATCCAAACCATCTTCACATTTGGCCAAGAAAAGATTTCATGTTGATTGCTTTGGCAAACGGCGATGGATCATTTACGTCAACCTTCTTCAGTCCCTGGAAAGTTATCGAATCTTTGGAAACAGCGGAAGACTTTATCAAGTTTTTCGCTGCTAGTTTCCCCGACGCATTCAAATTAATTGGAGAAGATAGCTTGAAAGAGTGCTATGACAGTAAAGTCAGAGGCTCGTTGATGCAAGTCGCAGTGAACCCTTACAATAGTCCTAACAACAGGGCAATCTTAATTGGAGATGCTGCTCATTCAATGGTTCCATTCTATGGACAAGGAATGAACTGCGGATTTGAAGACGTGCACGTTCTAATGCAATTGGTTGACAGATTCAATGGCGATACCGAAGCGGCCTTTTCTGCCTACACAGACGAGAGAAAGGAAGATCTAGATGCGATTTGTAAGCTTGCATTAGACAATTACTATGAGATGTCTACGAAAGTGATCGATCCATTTTACTTGTTGCGGAAAAAAATTGACTATTTTCTTGGAAAGTATGCGAGTGGAACATATTTCCGGTGGATACCAATGTACACCATGATTTCGTTCCGCAGTGACATTAAATATTCTGATGCTGTTCGAATTGAGAAGCGACAACGGAAAGTGCTCAGCTGGATAGAGTACCTAACAATAGGAGGCGTCCTTTCAGTGGGTATAGTCAAGGCTGCCCAAATATGGCACCAGTTACGCCGTTAGTTATAATGAGTAAAACGAAGTGACCAAATTAACGTTGAGTACAGCTTTTTTGGGTGTCATTACTGCGCACTCATTTTTCACTGATGAGTCAGTAAAATGGACTGAGCTTGCAGTAACCACCGAGTAGAAACTGAAACGAAAAATAGAATGGGCTGGTAAATGAATTTACGGTTCAATGCTTGTTTGTGACTTTCATTCTAGAGGTCTTATTGTTTTGTTTGCTAACGTAGAGGCAACACAAGCAAATTGCCACCACCAATTGTTCAGAGTGTCCCAGGTTCTCACCGCGAGTGCGCTACACAAAATATGAAAAAAAAAATTGAGGCCCTAGGTAATCTACTAAGAAATCAACTTGTACATAGTCCCATTCAACATGTTGCGCCAGTCCGTTTTGAGACAGGTTCGTCCTGTTTCAGGCGCCAGATTTCTTTCTGTCTCATCTCATTATTGCAAAGAAAAGTCTCCGTTGGAGGTCTTTTTCCAAACATTTAAGGAAGAAGTGAAGAAGTCTAACGAGCTTAAAGAAAACATCAAAGCATTGCAGGATGAGACCGGAAGAGTGGCTGAAAGTGAGGCATTCAAAAGAGCAAAAGAGGCATACGATAAGGCTCAGAAAGGTAGTTCAGCTGCTGGAAAAATGGCCAAAAAAACTGCCGAAGCAGTCGGTGACGTTGCCGCCAAAGCTTGGGAATCGCCAGTTGGAAGAGGTATGAGAACAACCGTGAAAGTAAGTGCAGAAGTAGCCGATAAGGCTTTCGAACCAGTCAGAAAGACTCAAGTGTATAAAGAGGTGAGTAACGTTATCGACGATGGTTCGTCTACCGCTTATGGTGGATTCTTGACTAAAGAACAAAGACAAGAGTTGAGAAAGAAAGAACTAGAAGAGAAGATGAAGAACGGTAAGTTATGGAAGCCAGTTAAGGAAAACGAGGAAGCCGGTGGAGCATTGGTGGCAACCGACAGTAAGCCCACTGGACCAACTTTGGGACAAAAATGGGAAGATTTTAAGCTTCGGTCTCCAATTGGTCGTGGCTTAGTTTTATTGAGAGAAAAATGGGACGAATCTGAAAATGGATTGATTTCTCTCGTGAGAACCATCTTTGAAAAGATTGGTGGTTTCTTCTCTGAAACAGAACAAGCCAAGGTGATTAAACAATTCAAGCTTATGGATCCAAATTTCAGATTGGTCGATTTCTCCAAAACTTTGACAAATTACATAGTACCTGAATTATTGGACGCATATGTTAAGAACGATGATGCTGTTTTGAAGCAGTGGCTCAGTGAAGCTCCATACAACGTCTGGCATGCCGGAAACAAACAGTTTATCCAACAAGGATTGTTTTCTGATTCCAAAATTTTGGACATTAGAGGTGTCGAAGTGGTCACCTGCAAAAGTTTGCAACCTAATGATACTCCTGTGATTGTTGTCAGTTGCCGTGCTCAAGAAATTCATTTGTACAGAAAGGCAAAGACTGGTGAAATTGCTGCTGGAACGGAGGATCACATTCAAATGAGTACCTACGCTATGGTTTTCACCAGAGTTCCTGAGGAGATGGATAACGAAACTACTGAGGGCTGGAAGGTTATTGAGTTTGCTCGCGGTGGATCCAGACCTTTCCACTGAGTGCAAAAGCTGACCTCTAGAGAAGAAGAATGACAAGAAACTATGATTGATGTCGGTATATGTGTAAATAAATCAACCTACAAGAAGATTATGGGAGTGCATGGTATACTGGTTCCCATCAGTAGTACGAGGGCGCGTCTATAATGGACTTACCCGTAATAGCGATAGGAGCACAACTAAACTTAATAACAAAGAAGATGATTCGAGCTCAAAGTCTATTGCAAGAACAATAACGAAAATAGAAACAAATCAAAAAAAAAAAGGAACGACCCAAGAAGAAATGAAACCTTCGGTTCTAGATAAATCACCTTAGACTACACCCGTGCACCAGCGAGCATCTGCGCTCTCGACAACAAAAAAACATGAGGTGTTATCAGATCATATCACTCTCAGTATTGACAGAATGTCTGACGGGTTTGCTACTAAAGAAGAGGTTGACAAGATCTTTGCCAAGTTGAGACAAACTCCGGCCAACCAGGTCTGTTTCGATTGTGCAAACAAAAACCCAACATGGACCTCCATTCCTTTTGGAATTTTGCTCTGTTTGGAATGTTCAGCAGTCCACCGGAATTTGGGTGTACACATTTCCTTTGTGAAGTCGCTGAACTTGGACCAGTGGCAAAGAATTCAGTTGAGACATTTTAAATTCGGAGGAAACCAAGTGGCCAAGGACTTTTTTGTCAAGAATGGTGGATCACAATATGTCAATGGAAAATCTGATCCAACGTCAAAGTACACTAGTCCTGTGGCTAAGAAGTATAAGGAGAAGTTGAAGAGAACAGCGCAGCAAGATGCTTTGAAACACCCAGATATCGTGACATTAGACGATAGTCTGGATTCTTTGCTGTTGGTGGATGGTTCTTCTAATAGTGCATCTACTGATGATTTCTTTTCTAATTGGACAAAGCCTATAAATTCCGAACCTTCTCCTTCAGGATCAAGGGCAGCGACACCTACACCCGAGGAAACTGTTCCTAAGAGAACTACAGCGCCTAGGGTCTTGACCGCTAGAACCAGCACAAAGGCTAATGCGACAGCAGCTGCTAAAAAGTCTATCTTGCTGGGAAAAGGAAGTGGCCCAAAGATCACTCGTGCGTCTGCCCGCAAGGTTAAGCAAGAAGAGATTGATTTTGATGAGATTGAGAAAAAGGCAAAGCTAGAGGCTGAGGAAGCTAAGAAGTTAGGTTACAAACCAGATACAGAAGCTGCGGAAGTAGTTCAGCCTAAGAAGACAACCGGCTTATCCTTGAGTCAAAGTCTTTCTACAAAAGAAGAGAATACCACAACTGCTACTCCTATTCAGGAAACCACTGTTCAGTTCCAAAGACTAGGATTTGGTATGACTCAAGGCGACAACACGCCTACAAGCACCAATACAAAGAAGTACAAGGATGTCAAGTATACGGGAGAGGTTGCTAGTAAATTTGGTGTGCAAAAGGGAATTTCCTCCGACGAGTTCTTTGGTAGAGGTCCACGTTTCGATGAGACAGCTAAGGCAGAAGCACAACAAAAACTTAAATCATTTGATGGTGCACAATCTATCTCTTCGAGCTCATATTTTGGAGAAGAACAAGAAGCACGCATGGCAGGTCCAGCCGGAAATCAAAGAATTGGGTTGGGAGACTTGGAACATGCTGCCAGAGATTTTGCTTCCAGATTCTCCGGTAATGCTAACCAGGACCTAGATGTTCTTAAGGATGCATTGGAAGAAGGTGCCAACAAGATTGGAGGTTTATTGCGTGACTTCTTGCGTTAAGGACTCAAAAGATATCATAGCAGCATTTTTTGAGCAGACACTGGTTTATAGATTTTGAGTAACCAAGATGATCTATTGAAGTACTGTACAGGACTAATTTATGTGGGATCCGAAGCCCAGACAGATCAGGAGATAAAATTAGGAGATTCTTAAAATGAAAATACTAACATTTGAACAAGGAGGAGAAAATGTCGTTTGTAAAGACGCTGGCTTAAAAAGTACGCTTGTGTGTTCAATATTGTGAGCCTCTCAATGTGTCAATTTCTTGGGTCTACTGCCAAGCAATTACCTGTCACAGAGTCTGGATTGACATAAACCTTCGATTGACCTCCGCTGTCAGAACTAATGCCATATGAATTTTATATAATAGTACGTTACAGAAAGTACGGTCGTGGTGTAAAATTTCCTTAGTGCAACGGACAAAGGCACGGCTTAAGTATGTAACGGCGATGACCATTGATGCGCATGAGAATCCGTTGCCATGAAATGGTTACTGGGGCATTAACCTCCAAATAGAGAAAGGAAATTACCCATAATATATTTTATCCTTGTATAAGCCACCATTCCAAAAATAGCAATTCCCTTTACACATTTTTTTGTTAGGAGAGCAACATTCTAAGTAGTTAATATGGGAAGGCAAGGGCCCATGTAGTTGTGGCTCATACCCATATGCAAAAGAGACAGACACCAAAGGAGAAGGTCATTCATCGGAACCGCATCTGGAACATCCAATTTGTATGGAAAAACAATACGAAAGATGGTTCGTGCATCACTTCACGTAGCCCATTCATTATTGGTGTACGCCGGTCATATTGTCTTTATCGCGACGAATACAAATTAACCCCGAATAACGCTTAACCGTAAAACAATGCTCTAAACCAGTGTGGGGTAACAAACAACCAGGGGTAAATATGTGGAATCACCCAATTGTATACGGAACTACGATGGCAATCTTTACTAGGAATAGATAAGGATCGGTATCAAGGGTCTATGCACAATGATATCATAGGAACTGGTATTACGAGGGGAAAACGATGCTCGCATATTAGGTCATGCAGAACAACCCATACACAAAAAAGAGTGTCAAGGGCACTGCTCACGTAAGCGACAGAAGAAAGCAAGAAAAAAAAAAAAAACATAAAGGACAGAAGAGGCTTGCTGGCACCACATTGAGTAAGACACATAAGATAGAGAAATGGTGCATGTCATTGAAACTCGAATAGAGTTTTATGTGCAGGAGAGCGTAGAAGTTGGACTAAATTGACTTACATGCTGGTCATGGGGTTACACGGAAAAATGCATGTTCTTGTCCCAAGATAAACTTCCCGAAAATCTCAGTTTCGCCGCGACCTGGGGAACATGGCGGGGACAATGTGCCGTTTTTCGGAGGTATTGTCGAATGAACGGAAGTTATGTGGTACTCTCGGGGAAATGCTCGGCTGAACTCACAGTTTCCCACTATGCATGATAATCATATACAGTAATGTATACAAAAATGCATCACATTAAGTAATGCCGTAGCAACCTTTCGGCTGGTGTCTCATCTACGGGATTCCAAAATTGTTGCTGGTAACGCTATTAGTCAATGCTGCCACATTACCCTGGTTAAGAACCACGACGTTTCATCTGCACGCGAAGAAGTCGAGTTTCAGAAAAGGTAGAAGAAAAAAACACACAGCTCATCATATGTGGGGAATGTCCCACCTTATTGCGCTCCTTTGATGTATGAGGTATATGCAGGATAGACATATTAAAACTGGCTGCAGTGTGGGTGCAAACCATAGAGATATAAATACCCAGTACATTTCTCCACCTTTTCAAATTCTCTAGCTACTTTTAGATCCGGCACCATGTCCGAAAAGAATTCTGACGAAAACAAAATATTGGATTCTTCTTCGAGTGCTTCATCTAAGCACTTTGAAGAAGGACTTGTTACCAGATTTGATGAACGTGAAGGTGAGAACGGCAACATTTTGTCCCAATACTCGGAAAAACAAACTATGCAAATGGGAAGGAATTATGCTTTGAAGCATGGCTTGGACCCAGAACTTTTTGGACGAGCTGCGGCATTGGCTAGAGCTCCTGGTGACTTTAACTCCATGCCCTTTTTGTCTGAAGAAGAGAAGGTGAGTCTCAATACCGAGGTTACTAGGAAGTGGTTTATTCCAAAAAAATTGGTGGCGGTTATAGCACTAGGCTCCATGGCTGCTGCCGTTCAAGGTATGGATGAATCTGTTGTTAACGGTGCTACCTTGTTTTATCCAAAAGTCATGGGCATTCCTGGAATGAAGAATTATGATTTAATTGAAGGTTTAGTCAACGGTGCCCCATACCTTTGCAGTTCCATTGTTTGCTGGACTTCGGACTTTTGGAACAGAAAATTGGGTCGTAAATGGGTCATTTTCTGGACTTGTTTTATTTCTGCAATCACATGTATTTGGCAGGGTCTTGTTAACTTAAAATGGTACCATTTGTTCATTGCCCGTTTCTGTTTAGGTTTTGGTATTGGTGTTAAATCTGCAACTGTTCCAGCCTATGCTGCTGAGACCACTCCTGCTACTATTAGAGGCTCTTTGGTTATGCTTTGGCAATTCTTCACCGCTGTGGGCATTATGTTTGGTTATGTTTCTTCCTTAGCATTTTACTATGTGGGAAGCCATGGCATCTCAGGAGGATTAAATTGGCGTTTGATGTTAGGATCCGCTGCTATTCCAGCGTTAATCGTATTAATTCAAGTTCCGTTTGTTCCAGAGTCTCCCCGTTGGCTTATGGGTAAAGAAAGACACAAGGAAGCTTATGAATCGCTTAGGGAGTTGAGACATACTGAAATTCAAGCTGCTCGTGATTGTTTCTATCAATATGTCTTGTTAAAGGAGGAGGGCTCCTATGTGGGTATTCCTTATTACAAGAGAGTTATGGAAATGTTTACAGTTAGAAGAAACAGAAATGGTGCACTTGGTGCATGGGTTGTTATGTTCATGCAACAATTCTGTGGTATTAATGTCATTGCTTACTACTCTTCATCTATTTTTGTCGAGTCCAATCTTTCGGAGATTAAAGCAATGTTAGCTTCTTGGGGTTTTGGTATGATCAACTTCTTATTTGCAATTCCAGCCTTTTACACCATTGACACGTTTGGTCGGCGTAACTTGTTACTTACTACGTTCCCGTTAATGGCTATTTTCTTGCTTTTAGCAGGCTTCGGATTCTGGATTCCAGAGAGTAAGAGAGACGGTCGATTAGCCTGTATCACTACAGGTATATATTTGTTTGCCGCAGTTTACTCGTCTGGTGAAGGTCCTGTTCCATTTACCTATTCTGCTGAGGCGTTCCCATTATACATTCGTGACTTGGGTATGGGATTTGCAACCTCGACCTGTTGGTTTTTCAACTTTATTTTGGCATTTACTTGGCCACGTCTTAAGAATGCTTTCAAGCCTCAGGGTGCGTTTGGATGGTATGCGGCATGGAATATCATTGGTTTCTTCCTTGTGTTGTGGTTCTTACCAGAAACTAAGGGTTTAACTCTAGAAGAATTGGATGATGTTTTCAGTGTGTCTCTTCGGAAGCATGCCCACTACAGAACGAAGGAACTAATCTACAACCTTCGTAAGTATGTGCTCAGACAAAAGGTTGCGCCATTGCCTCCGTTATACACTCACCAGAGAATGGCAGTGACTAACCCAGAATGGAATGAAAAGACCGAAGTTGTTCACGAGGAAGAGATCTGATGAGGCCCAATGCAAATTGACCTAGACCAGTTTTATTTAATAGTTAATGTGCTTACGACGTTCACATCAGTGAGGGAAGTTAATTCGTGTTATGTGAGAGTAGTTCCAACAAGGGGTGGGAAGGCATGAGTGTAACAACAATGTAATGAATAGAAGCCCTGAGCGATAACGTCACAGCAAAGGGTATGGTAGACTTATCGGCTATAGTTGCATTTGATGATTGGGAATGTACTCGGTTGTTCGGAGTTCGCCGAATTTGGAAAACTTCCCCGCGGTTTGTCCGGTGATAAGGGCCTTTTCTGAGTCCAAAATCTGATCTATACAATTACAAACAATCACACAATCGTCATGTCACTCAATAGGAGATATCTTCAACATCTTTCTGATCATCCTCTCCTCACCAAATCGGTCACTGCTGCATTTTTCGCCGCCCTCAATGAGATTACTGCGGCCACCATTTCCAAGGAATTTAGAGTCTTATCAATGGAGGCATTGGGGAAAAAGTTTCCATTAAAGCATCCGTTTGGCCCAAAAGTTTTGACAATGGCCTTTTATGGAGCATTTATCGCTACTCCGATCTCTCATTATCTTTACTTGTTGCTTAATCGGGTGTTTCGTGGCAAGTTATCAACGCGGATGAAGATCGTTCAGCTTGTCACTTCCTTGTGTACAATTTCGCCGATTATGTCTGCTGCGTATGTGTCATGGCTTCTGATAATCAATAGTATTGAGGTTGATGGGAATAGCTGGAAACAGCAGTTTTTCCGCTTGATGGCATCTGTCAAACAAGGCATGAAGAACAATTTCTGGTCGGTGTATTGTACCTCGGCTCAGACATCGGTGATCGTGTTAAAAGTGGCACAGGAAATGGTCCCACAACAACTTTGGGTTCCCTTCTTTACAGTGGTGTACTTTGTAATAGGAACGGTCCAGAATACGAGATTTAAACTAAGACAAAAGGCTATTAAGAAAGATGAATAAGATCAAAGATTACGAGATGAGGATGATTGGAACAGAAGGACTAGAGGGTCAGATGATGAATCAGATCAGAAGATAAGAAAATTATGATCAAGATAATCACACGTCCTTACCATGTCAACAGCAATTATACTGAAATTATGAGCCTAGAATTTAGTAGAGATAAAAAATTGCATCTAATATATTCCTCAGCCTGAAATACTACGAACTGCGCACCAAATTACACCCACTCAAGTAATACGATAATGTTTCTATATGTCACAAGAATTTCATTGCTGGGTTTAGACAAATTGAGGCTACGCTCATTAGAACGGAGGCTAATCGAGTTTTCCGGAGTCTTATACGAGATGTGATATCTGGCCCGAGGTGTAGCTTATTATGGGTGGAGTGCATATATCATTTGTAGTCTCCACACCTGTATAGACTGTGTGGGGACATGTGGTAACGTACCTGAGTAACTGGCATCTTTGCTTTTATCTCAAATTCATCATGATTAGAACCACTTCCTTGGCCTCTACATCTGCAATTGGTTTCTGTCACATTAGTAGAAGAATGCTCACGTCCCACGCTGTCGTATTCACTGACCATGGTGAACCAAAGGACGTTTTGTCTACTCACGCCTACGAAATCGATGAGAACAATTTGGCAGCAAACCAAATAGTCGTTCGCACCCTTGGAGCTCCAATAAACCCGTCAGACATTAATCAGATTCAAGGTGTGTACCCAAGTCAACCAGAAAAGACTGTTGCACTTGGTACTGAAAAACCTGCTGCTGTTGCAGGAAACGAAGGGTTGTTTGAAATCTTGAAAGTAGGCTCGGGTGTCTCGGGATTTGCTCCTGGAGATTGGGCTGTTCCATCCTCTGTCAACTTCGGTACATGGAGAACTCATGCTTTGTGTGAAGAGACACAAATGATGAAGGTGCCAAACCCAGAACAATCGAAGGCAAAGGGAAAGCCCAATGGCCTTACGGTGTCTCAGGGAGCAACCATTTCTGTCAATCCTCTTACGGCATACTTGATGTTGACACACTATGTGAAATTGACACCAGGAAAGGATTGGTTCATTCAAAATGGTGGTAACTCAGCAGTGGGTAAGTACGCCTCTCAAATGGCTAAAATTATGGGCATCAATTCTCTTTCCGTGGTTCGAGACAGACCAGATTTGGATGTTCTTATCAAAGACCTCAAAGAGAATTTCGGTGCTACCGAAGTCATTACAGAGGAACAGAACAACTCAAGAGAATTCTCTGCTGAAGTGAAGAATTGGGTCAAGGCCACCGGCGGCCAAATCAAACTTGCACTTAATTGTGTTGGCGGTAAATCTTCCACAGCTGTTGCCCGTAAGTTGGCCAATGATGGTGTGATGTTGACTTATGGTGGAATGTCATATCAGCCTGTTATTTTACCAACCTCGTTGCACATTTTCAAGAACGTTACCAGTGCCGGCTTTTGGGTCACCGCATTGCTAAAGAACGACCCAGAACTCAAGAAGAAGACTATGTCCCACATTATCGAATGGTACGAAGATGGCAAGCTCAAGGATGCACCATTTGTGGAAACGAAGTATACTTCGGGTGACTTGGCTGATGCTTTCAAAAATGCAGTGGCTGACAGTAAGTCAGGTAAACAAATTGTTTCTTTCTAAAAGTTGAATAATAAGTGGTGATTTTGATTGGACCTTTACAAAGCAGGTAGTTCTTTCTAAACACGAGAATCTGGCTCTTCGAATTCTACTTTTCACATTCGACTCCTCATGACTGGTTCTATGTATTTGAGTCTTCAAATACGATTTTTTGAACTGACGCGAAGAGTCATACCATCATGGAGAAACTTATGTAGCTTTTAGTAAAGTCTTATTGAAACATTTTGTTCAAATCCCATACGTTGCCTACATAATTCTATTTTGTGACATGAGGCAGAAATTGACCGTAGATACTGAGTATTCCTTCATACAAGGCCAGTATTCTTTGACTGAGACACACAAGATGTTAGCGTCAACAGCACCATGTATCTTGTGTTTTATCACAAGCCAGCTCAAGCTATTTGCAATTGACAGTCCTATCAAATATAACGTTTAGATACATCGTATGCCGGACCCAATAAGGACACTCCAGATGCTAATGAAATTGAACCACTCAATCGAAAGAACACCTCATAGGAGACGTGCAGCGGAAAATGCGGGGCGCGAAAAAAAGCGGCCCGGCGATCGCCGAAAAACAAACGAACAAACTGGAATGGAAACACACCCAGTCACGTTCTACAGCCCCAGAGCATGACAAAATGGTTCCTCAGTAGATATGGATTAGAGGACGGCTTCATTATGCATTTGTTCTTTGAGATACCTTGGCTTGTAATGGAATCATAAGACGGAAATTCGGTAGCATGTGCCTGCACAACGCTCATAACGCGATTGGAATCTTTTCCGATTGGCATCTACTCATAGATATGGCTGGCACATAAGAGAGTATCGGCATTTTGGAAGCTGAGTTTATTAGTGTACAAGAAAAAATACAGAAACTTATAAGCTCTCCAGAGTCAGATTTTGGCTTTTTTGTCTGATTTCCTCTATTTAGGTCCAATTTACTAAAGGCTATCCTACGTTTATATCGGGTGTGATTCTGGTTGGTTCCATATATTATCTAGATCACAGATAAGGATATACTCAACATACAAACATTCATATTTCTTCCAATTTAGACTATCAGCATACTGGGATCAGAGGCTAGGTATTTGACAAAAGAAAGCGCCAAATCTCCATCTGAATTGCAAACAAGTATCAGGGGAAAGAGCGAACAATCACGAACATTAACCGTTAAGTTTTGGTCTCAACCGTAAAGGAGAAACATAAGATTTTCAAATGTCTCATGCAATAGCATCCAACAGAGTGCTTGTGAACGAAACTTTAGCACCGGCCACTGTGATTTACTCACTTGAATCTGGAAAAATCCTTCATATCGCAGAGACCGTTCTATCAAAAAATGATGGGTTATTGGATCGGTTTAATGTTGTTAACTACCGCGACATGTCGCCTCATGTGGTGATGCCCGGGTTGGTTGATGCTCATGTTCATTTGAATGAGCCTGGCCGCACTGAATGGGAGGGCTTTGCTACTGGAACACGTGCAGCAGCAGCCGGCGGTGTCACTACAGTTGTGGACATGCCGTTGAACGCAGTGCCTCCAACTACCACAGTGGCTAATTTTCAGTTGAAGATTGAAGCAGCTAAGGACCAAACTTGGGTCGACGTTGGGTTTTGGGGCGGAATGGTGCCAGACAATTTGGATGACTTAAAGCCATTGATTCGCATGGGAGTTCGGGGATTTAAAGGTTTTATGATTGACAGTGGTGTGGATGAATTTCCTGCAATTACACCTCAGTATATCCAAAAGGCTATGAAGCGTGTTTCTGGAGAGCAGACAGTATTAATGTTTCATGCGGAGATGCAGCCTAACAATCTGCACCAACTTCCGGTCTTTGTGGAAGAATATGCTGACCGGACTCCTAAGTTAGTTCCAAACGAACACCGAGTTGCGTTTGATTTGGAGGATGATCTGGAAGAGGTGGCGAATGGGAATGGAACACTTAACGGAACTGCAAACGGGACAGCGAATGACATTGATGACTTTGAGGATATTGAAGAAATTGGCGATGGTGTGGAAGCACTTGATCTCGGAATGTCTGCGTCTTTCATCAGCCGGGCACCTGCTCCGGTGGTAGGACTTTTGAACAGACACCGTGGTGGAAATGATGAGCATGAACTTTGTAAATTACCTCACAACCACGCCGGGTCGATTGACCACTCGGTGTTGACAGATGAACAGGCACGCGCCTTAGCCAAGTCTCCATACTTGCAAGCTTCAGAGCCACAATTTGGTAAATTTGCTAGGATGGCCAACCCGAACCACGACCATTTAAATGAAGTTTCTAGTCCATTAGCTAAACCTCTCGACTTTGCTACGGAAAAATGGCAGCATAATGATGCTGATCCCCTTGAAATGGCTAGAGCAGAGGATGCTACCTTAGAAAATGTTGATCCGACATTATATGCGCTGTTTCTTGCCTCTCGTCCCGATAACTTTGAAACCACCGCTATTGCTGAGATCATCCATTGCTCTATCCAAAATCCGACTGTCCCTTTACATATTGTGCACTTGGCTACGCATGAAGCAGTTCCATTGATTCGTGCGGCAAAGGCCCGTGGATTGCCTGTTACCGCCGAGACGTGCTTCCACTACTTGCTGCTTACTGCCGAGAAGATTCTGAGTTGCAGTACCCATTTCAAATGCTGTCCTCCTATCCGGACTGATGCTAATCGTAAGCTTTTGTGGCGTGCGTTACGTAACGGCGTCATCACCACTGTTGTTTCAGATCATTCTCCATGTACACCCGACCTTAAGGGATTGGAGAAAGGTGACTTTTTCTCTGCCTGGGGTGGCATTTCTTCCGTCGGCTTTGGTTTACCAATCTTGTTCACTGAGGGCCAGAAATTGTCCCCACCAGTATCCCTTGCTGAGATTAGCAGGTGGTGTTCTAAGAACACCGCAAAACAGATTGGTTTAGAGAAACGTAAAGGTGCAATTGCTGTGGGCTACGACGCAGACTTGTTGGTGTTTGATCCTGATGCTCGTTACCGCGTTGAAAACAGTCAAGTTTTCTTCAAGAACAAGCTAACAGCTTATGATGGCATGGAATTCCAAGGCCGTGTTGTGGAAACTATCGTCAGAGGAAAATGTGCATTTACGATGGAAGACGGACCTTCAAAAACCCCCTTGGGTCGTTTAATCTTAGAACCACGGTAGGCCATGTAATATTCAAATAATGCCCAATGCTATGCTATAGTGTGTAAGAAAAGAATATTGTAGACCACTATTCAAAATTTAGACGACTATCTAGAATGTAGAAGACCATCGAGTAAAGAAGTCTTTCATAGGATTTACTCTATGTACGAGGAGCAGCTCTGTAAGGAATTTGAATATGCAAGTTATCATTAGCAATGTGTTGGTGATTTAATTACTCTGAATAAGAATATAAGTAATATATGGTAAAATCGGCAATGGTAAACACTCAAGATATAGAGTCGTTAACTGCTGCACCTATATAAACAGTTAGAATAATACTACCATTATGTCATTCATCCCTATCTAATGATAATTTGACCCGAAGGAATAAGATACCCTAAATGTGTAAGATATCATGCTGTCTGGTGATCAGTGCCATTAATTGTACGCATGGTAATATAACCCCTTAAGTCAATTTCAGTATGGATTTCTCCAATAGATAAATTTCTTGATAGTCTGAATTTCCCAATAGTCTAATTTTCCCAATAGTCCAAAATTTCAATAGTATCGATTTTTCGGTAGTCTAACTTCTCCATGATATCTATGGCCCAATACTTTTTTCACAATAATAACCGTTTCCAATAGTATCGATGTCCGTCAAGATGACGTTCTCTCTTACATAAAATCACCATGTCCGACTCAACAGATGAATGATAAACAACTTCAATTGATTGAAATTACGACTATTTTTGCTCAAAGTGAAGCAGGTTCAGATTACTATGGGCAAGCAGAATTTGGCGCGCACCACTTCCTTGTCGAACCTAATTGGCATCTTATTTGAGTATCACTCACCAATGTCCGACGAGTTGAAAGAATTACAGGATCTCTTTGTGGAGGACGACAGCCAAATTGCCCAGAAACGTCTTGAAGTGCTTCGGACAGTCAAAGAAAATGACATTTCCTCGTTTCCATCCGATATGTCTGTTCTCTCAGCATTCGATGACATATTGCTGTGTTTCGCCCTAGGCGGTCAAGTGAGAAACTATTACCGCTACGGGACTTATACAACATGCCAGCCGCAGAGAGAGAAGTTCTGGTTTGCTTTATGGAACGGAGCATTCAGTGAGTCCGACATCAATGTGGACCAAGTGGCCCAGAATCCCCGTGAGCTTGAGCGCCGGAAAAAGGTACAGAATTTTTATAAGCAAAGGCTTTTTGAGACCAAATTGGCAGGAAGCTCAGAAGACATCTGGGATGAACGGAAAGAACTACTTCGGCAGCCATTCAAAGAATAAGAACCAATGTTGATTGAAAGGATTACAAACCAATAGAAATGTATATAGAATCAGAGACAGAGGCATGCAAAATCAGTGGTAAGCGAGTGGAGAGATCAAAACTAATATACACGTGCCAAAGGAAAAGAAAGAAGTGTGTTGACATTTTTACATAACAACACAGCTCTTTTTCTCTGGCTCGTTGTCATTGGCCCCTTTGGGCCGAGCGTTCAAGGCGCACCGGGCAGCCTCTGAAAAGGCCTCATTAACACCCCGATTCTTCTTGGCTGAGCATTCCAAATAACGTAATGCTCCAATTTTTTTAGCCACAGTCAATCCCTCGTCATAAGTGATCAAACGTTTCTGCTGCAGGTAGTTACCTGAACTTTGAGAATAAGGATTGAACGACGCATCCTCATGAACTTGCTCTTCCTCCTCCTGGTTTCTTAAATCGCATTTTAATGCCACCAACACAAGCTTGACACCTTCGCAATGGTCAGTAATTTCGCCCACCCATTTCAGTTGCACATTTTCCAACGAGTCAGGCGAGTCAATAGAGAAACACAACATGATACAATGCGTATCTGAGTATGATAGTGCTCGTAAACGATCGAATTCTTCTTGTCCAGCCGTGTCCCATAATGACAATTGGACTGATTGTCCATCGATGAAAATGTCATGCACGTAATTCTCGAACACTGTAGGTTCATAGACCTGGGGGAAGTATCCTCGGGTGAAGACGTTCAAAAGCGAAGTCTTTCCGCTAGCACCATCACCCAAAATAACGATTTTCCGCTGAACTGTGCTCAGTTAGTACCAGTTTAGAATTGCAAGAAGACACGTTGCTAAATAGATTGAATCTGCGCCGAAAACAGAAATTTATGATATTATTTATCGTTAAAGTGTCTTGAAAAGCATAGATGACATACTTATTTTAGGTCCACCACCACAAAGAGGCATAGTTACTATTCTCGATACGGTGTTGATAACAGTATGTTACTTCTTAAGTGCGAGGTCGTGCGAGATTCGGTCTGATATGTGGCTGTATGCCTAGAACCTGGTACACGCTAGACCACAAACGGTATTTTGGTTTTAGTTCAATTTTTGATTGCAGTATTTTTTTTTACTTTGCTGTGTCTTTTTTTATTTTTTTTTTGGAAAATTATGTTCTCTGTTTCTGTGACCGCCATTGCACAAATGTATGTGTTAGTATTCGTTCCCCTTTATCTTTGAGATGAACAGGAAATTAAAGTATTACACGGAGTATATACACAACCGACTAGAAACAACATAGCAAAAGATTCTAGTCAAGTTTCATGTGACTAAAATCAGTGTGAGTCTCCATAACACTATAAAAAAGTAAGTAAATACAGGTAATTTGGCCTTGTTCACTTCATATTTCCTCTGTCCTGTAGTATCATCCTTGCACGTGATACAACTTAGTGCGTTTTGGTAGCGATGCGGCATTAGAAAAAAAAGGTCTCATCTCAAAAGATTATTCCATCACATCGAGCCGCCATTATAAAGCAACTGGATCACTAAAAGGTAAAATCTCCAGCTTACCCCTCTCTTTATTCCCAAACCCCCGAATCCTTAGCCGCAATGTCTGGGCCGTTACTTTGTGCTAGATTTGATCCTACCCACACATACTTGGCGTCTGTCATCCAGGTACTAGACACCCACCAGGTGAGGGTGGAGTCCCTTGTTCTCTCGCAAGACCTGCTAAACACACTGTTAACATTAGCAAAAGGAACCAAATTCTCCACGTTGGAGTGGGTATCCAGCGATTTAATTGCATTGTGCCAAACGAATGGTACCGTTCTCATGTACGCCCCATCATCAAATAATATAGTGGGACAATTAGAAAGTCCGACCAACTCAGGCATTTCTGACTTTCATTTTTCCACCTTGACCCATACTGCTTGGGTTGCTGACATTGCTGGTACTATCTGCGAATGGGATATACAAGAGCATAAGCTTTTGCAGCGGTTTGCTCTAAGCGACATGCTTGAGACACCTGAAAAAGTGTCGAAGCTTTCCACGGTCATGTATAAAGATGAAGTCCATTTGTTGATCGCTACTCATAATGTTTACATTGTGGATATCTTTTCCAAAGCCATTGTTAAGTCATTCCCTGCTCACGTGCAACCGATCATTTCCATCGTACCAATTGTCGGGAATGAAGATTTGTTCATCACAGCAGCCGAAGGTGATCGTTTTGCTAACCTATACTCCATTGCTAAAAACTCAACTCAAGCTGTCTTTGTTGCCGACTCCCCTATCCAACATTTGGCATTTGCGACACACGATAATGATTCGATTTTGGCAGTGGTTGTTGAAAATGGAAGCATTGAGGTTTTCAAAAATCCATTGAATTTATCAGCTCCAAAACAAGAAGGATCAAGAAAGAAGAGAAAACAACAAGCGGCCTTAGTACAATCTCGCCAGAAGGACGCTGTTATCAAGTTCTCCAGACCGGATGATGAGGTCAGAAGCCCAGAAGATGAGATCTTGTACATAAATGCCATCAGCGTTACTGAAAGTGTTTTGCACGTTTCATGGTTAGACAATGCTTCTATTTCTCGCTTTGATGCATTACCATGGCTTACGGAGGCTGGGTTTGCATTCTCTGGCTCTCAAGTTGTTTACAAAAGTAAGCAACAGGTTAAATTACCTACTCATTCAGAAAAGGGACATGACACTGCAGCCCCACGTCTTTATACCGAATCACGTGCAGTTGTTACTGATGGTGTTGCGTTCCAAACTGACGTGGATGTTGATGAAGATGACGAAGAGGAGTCTTTAGCCGATCGTTTAGAGAAGTTGAACCAAGGGAACAAAAAGAGACAGAATGACAATAAGAAAAAACTCAACAAGCACACTGCAGGTACATTGACCATCGTACTCTCTCAGGCATTGAAAAATAACGATCACTCTCTTCTAGAGACTGTCTTAACCAACAGAGATCCGACAGTGGTGCAGAAAACAATCACCAGACTTGATTCGTCATTGGCTGTGGTTTTATTGGACCGCTTGGCTGAAAGAATCACCCGTCAACAATTACGCTTTGAGCAATTGAACTTCTGGCTCAAATGGATCATCATTATCCACGGAGGTGTATTCTCGTCGATGCCAAATATGCGGAACAAGTTGGCCAGCTTACGTGCTGTTTTGAACAAAAAGGCGCAAACATTGCCACGGTTGTTGGAATTGCAAGGAAGGCTCAATATGTTACAACAGCAAAGTACATTGAAGAAAGAAATCTTGCACGGAAATGCAGGACAGGAAGATTACGACGATGCTGATACTGATGTGGAGTACATTGAAGAGATTGATGATGCAGCTGAGGCAGGGTTGATCGATAGCGACTCTGAGGATGACATTGATATGGATGGTGTTGATGACTACGAGGAAATGAGCGACAACGAAGAAATTGTAGACGAGCTTGTTGACGATGACGAAGAAGGGCTAAGTGATGTTGAAACTGCAGTCGAACAAAGAGACGTTTTCGACGAGTAAGTACTAATTTCATGAAGCATACTTTTCCTTATGTCTAGTAGGATGTGTATATAAATCAACGCGAAGGTTTAGTATTGAGGTCTACACAACGAATAATTGATGTAAGTATGGGATGTACGCGCCTGTACTGACATAGTCTTTAAGGCAGTACAATCAAGAAGACAGCGCTTTTTTACCGTCCCACATATGTTGGGTTTAAACTGGAGATTCATATACTTCGTCTCCATTGGTTTCAGATTTTGGTTCTGTCTCTCAGACTCGTACATACATCCAGATGAGCATTTTCAAAGTCTCCAGGTAATCGCAGCCCGATTTTTTGGATGGAATGCTAACATACCATGGGAATTCACTGCCGAAAACGCTGCCCGAAGCTATGCTCCGTTAGTTTTGTTTTACTACCCTGTATTCCAAATTTCACAGTGGCTCGGGTTCGACCCCCATCAAATTTGGTACTTGGCTCGAATCCAGCTCATGCTAATGTCCTGGGTCGTGACAGATTGGTGCCTCTATAAAATGCTTCCAACAAAACAGGAACGCTTTAAGGCAATACTTTTTACACTGACCAGTTATATAACGCTAGTGTTCCAATCCCATACGTTCTCCAACAGTATAGAAACGATCCTCGTCATCATTGGCGTCTATGTCATAAATGAGTTACGATTTTTACTGACACTTCCTCTAAAAAAAGTTGACAACTCAGAAATCGTGATTCTAGGAATGGTTTTGGGGTCCGTTTCAGCCGTTGGGATCTTCAATCGCATCACATTTCCAACCTTTTTCATTCTTCCATCGCTCATTTATGGAAAATGTTGCTTAAAATGGAAATTCTTGCCCCTCTGGACATTGTTCTCGTTTGTGCTTGTATCACTTGCCTCCATTGTGCTAGACACTGTAATTTACAGCGAAATATCACTTCATGACATATTCAGGGCTCCTTTAAATTGGTCTCAATACGTGATCACTCCCGCCAATAATCTCCGATACAATACCCAATACTCGAATCTTGCACAGCATGGAATCCATCCATTTTACAACCATTTTCTTGTTAATTTGCCCCAAATGCTAGGCCCAGGAATCTTCTTGCTTTTCAATCAGTTCAAGAATCGGTATTGGCGCACCACTCCCTTCTTGAGTGCAATTAGTGGCTTAGTTTTTCTCTCATTTGTCCCTCATCAGGAATTGCGATTCTTAATTCCGATAATACCATTACTATGCAGCTGTTTTGATCTTGCACCATCGTCAGAATCTCTAAGTGCATCTACTAAGGTCTCGATACTTTTGAAATTGTGGTTTAGCTTTAATACAGCGTTAGCTATACTAATGGGTTGCTTGCATCAAGGAGGGGTAGTGCCGGCCGTTACACATATGCATAATGCCATTTACAAGACAAATAAAATTGGTACGACTCAAATTTGGTGGAGAACGTATTCTCCTCCTACGTGGATGCTCAAAGATATGACCAACAATACCATCTTCCAGACCCTACTGGATACTTCAATCAGATCTGCTTCCAAAGGGAATACATTGATAGACGCAATGGGAGCCGATCATGAAGATGTTACGAAGCTTTTGAGAAGTTTTTCTCCTTCTGAAACCGTCTATTTGGTAACACCAAGTGCGTCATTCAATAAATACTTCAATAGTACCCAGTTCAAGAAAGTTTGGGAATATCGTTGGCATTTGGATATGGACCATTTAGATTTCGGTGATTTACATAGCCTACAGCCAGGAATCGGAATTTTCGAGCTTATTTGAAAATATAGTACATAGGAATGGAATTATTTGTAAAAGTCAAACTTGGCATGCTCAGTTCCAGTTTTAACTTGTGAGGCATATGCCTCTTCCAAATCGCTTTGCAAGATCATGTATCTGTTCTTTCTTACTGCACGTAATCCAGCTTCTTGCATAATAGCAGCGATAACTGCACCAGACAACGGGTCATTACGAACAATCAACGAATCCAAATCTGCTTCCGGGGCTAACGACATTTTTGAGGCAATGGTGGAGAAAATCAAACGACGTTCTCTCCTGTCTTTCAAGGAAGGAAATTCAATCTTACGATCTAAACGACCAGGTCTCAACAATGCTGGATCTAAAGTATCAGCTCTGTTGGTTGCCATGATCACTTTAACATTGGAGGTTTGGTCAAAACCATCCATCTGATTCAACAACTCCAATAAGATTCTCTGGACTTCACGATCAGCACCAGTCTGGGCGTCGAATCTTTTTGTGGCAATTGCATCAATCTCATCAATGAAAATAATAGCTGGCGAATTTTCGCTTGCTAATCTGAACACGTCTCTAACCATACGAGGACCTTCACCCAAGTATTTTTGCACAAACTCAGAACCATTGATACGAATGAATGAAGCAGTAGTAGAATTTGCGACAGCTTTAACCAACATAGTCTTACCTGTACCTGGTGGACCATAAAGTAAAACACCACGAGGCGGATCGATACCGATCTGAGAGTACAAATCTCCTTGTGTCAATGGCAATTCCACTGCTTCGCGAATTTCTTGCTTTTGCATATCCAATCCACCAACATCAGCGTATGTAACATCAGGCTTCTGGTTGTCACCAACAATAGCAATGGACGAATCTGCCTCAGGTGGCAAAATGTCAACCAAAGCATTGGAGTGACGATGCAAGGCGACAGAGGAGGATGGCTTCAACAATTCTCTGTCTAATGTGGACAAGATTCTAACCACATAGTTTGATCCAGTAGTACTAGAAACAATACCGGTATTCTCGTCGATTGGTTCCAAAAACTGGCCAATAACCAAAGGAACTGATCTAATTCTTTTTACTTCCTCTTGTGCACGAACCAATTCTCTTTTCAAGTGGCGTTGTTCATCCTTGATGTAGTCTTCTTGTAACAATAATAAGTCTAATTCTTTTTCCAACTTTTTCAACTTCAAGTACACGTCCAGTTGTTCTTCTTGCTGTGGAGCGGTGAATTCTTTGGACTTGGGGAGAGCCAACTCGGGCACTACCGGCATCTGGATTCCAAGTTCTTCCATGTTTTCTGTATAGACTAAAGCTCAAAAAAGTTCTAATGCGAAGAGGATGTGGAGTAAATTATTTGCGTAATTCTGATGTCGTCTGTCGCCGCTGGTGAGGTTTCGATGTGTGTGAAGTTCGTGGCAAGGACTTGTGTTTGGCACGCCTTTCTAGTAGTGAGAAAGGGCGAGATAGAAATAATGATTGGATCCAGCAAGAAGAGATACCTTTGTGAATCAGCTGTATATAGTTTTGATTTCTCTTCCAGTCGTGTCAGGGATACTAACTAAATATTACTTTCTCTCTTTTTTATTTTCTGTAGAATATTTGTTTGAGTGAAGTAGATGGCCCTTTTCTCTTTATGCCCAGCTGAGAGATGTTCGCGCGACTTCGAGTCTCTTCAGGCGGCCCTAAATTCGGCTGCTGGTCGAGAAACACAGAATCCCAGTCATGCAACTCATGGTATCTGAGCAATAAAACAATTTAAGCTTTTTCTTAATAAATAGTCACATGGTACAATTACGCTTCATCCAAACCAATCAACAAAAATAAAATTACAATGCAAATTGTAAGTTCTTTCCTTCATTATCTGTTCATATAAGCTGCGCAGCTTCTGCACACGATCATCCAACCGAACATTCCGCATTAGCGGGCCCCCCGCGAACTAACTTTTAGATCCTTGACTGCACAACCTCTCGATAACGAGAATCTGTCCCTATCCCTTGATGCTCTCCAACGCTTTTGCCTGGTGTAGAAGTGTGATCGAGTTCTATCCATATGTGGCTCTAATAGTCGCAGTATACCTTTGTGTGCTACTAGCACTCAATTGTATTCCTGGGATATACGTTCAATCTATCGGATGGCTCAGCTTGAACAATATATCAATAACCACCAAACGAGTGAAACTCAAGGTGGGAAGAGTTAGTATCCGATGTATGTTTTTTTGGAGCTCTCCTACAGAGTCGTTCCGAATTGGGTTGATGTTGTATGATGTTAAGGTGTCCATTTTGGACTCCAAGATACCCAACCACTCGAATACCACAAAACCTCCAAAGTCATTCGATAAATTGACAGTAGATTTGCCGTCTTGGCTCTACAACATGTTGTCCAAAAATAACCGGTTGTCGCTCTTTGTGATTCAAATCGTACGGATGACTGTGATACATCATGAAGCACCAAACAGCTCAATACTGGTTGCATACTCACGTATAGAGTCTCCTCATTATGCTGAATTCGATAAGTGTGGTATTTCCATATCTATTTTGGATGGCTATGTTTATGGTTGTAAGGATGCTACCGGGCCGAAGAAAAAGAGAATCTTCCACAACCTTGAATTCGAACTTCTGTGTGATATGGTCTATGAATGCCTAATTGATGGTAAGCACCGCTGGATTCGGGGTCGCATCACAAATGTGAAGCTGAAATTCATATTAGGTGATCTCTCCATTCCTAATTTGCACAAGTTTGATATGTTTGATGGGATGATGAATAAGAAAAGCAAAGGCCAAGCAAACGCATCACAAAAACATTTCGAGCCTTCGCTGGCGGAGACGATAGTTAATGTTGCAAGTTTCATTTCAACTTTGCAGATAAAAATCGAGCAGAGTGTGATTGAATACGATGACATGAGAATTGAGTCCTCAAGTTATAGTCTCAATTGCTCAACTGACCGTTCTATTTCGGATCAACCAACCTTCAGAGTATCATCTTATGTTACAGAAGGAAAGATTTATCATCAAGACCTGAAGTGTGTCGAGATTCCTTCTCTTACATACTTATTTGATGCTAACCTATCTGACGTCTATCGCGCCGTTGAATCCAACGGTGAGAGATACTTCTTCATTGATTTGTCTACATCCTTGACCTTAACAAATCCATATTTTGGTCTCTATTTTGATCAGTTGGACACTCTATTTAACTTGAGAGGGGGTAAAGCTCCTCAAAATGAGAAAAAGAAGTTTAATGTACATAAATGGCTACCCTTTTTGTTGTGCATCCGTATTGCTTCTGCGAAAATATCCATCACGGATACAAAGGCAGTCCTTCACACTCCAGCAATTGATCAGGTGGACTTTCACAGAGGATCTAAAAGAAATGTCGTGACAAAGGGAGATATACTGCAATTGAATTTTAGGACATCCAGCAAGAATTTGGGAAGACTTTTGCAGCAAAAGTGTTTAAATGCATCAAAGCCATTAACTGTCAAAGGGTTCTTGCAAATGAGAAACCTTCGACTTGAAATTTCCAAGAATGAGATCATGATATCTGGTCTCAAGACATTGATTGGATACTGTATGGATTTAAACAGTGTATCGTTGAAGATTATGTCAAAGCATATCAGATTGAAGTCTGTGAACACTATGATATTTCATGTGATAAGACTAATACAGGAAACAAGGATCAGGCATCTAAATTCTGTTTGTTCACATAATTTATGCAAGCCACAGAATGAAATGATGGATATGAATAACAAAGAACAAGAATTCATTGATATATTTGAATACTTGCCTCCAATGATCCGATCAATAAAACTAGAGGTTAAGAGAATCCTGGCAATAATCATCTGCAATGAATCCCTTCCGGATTATAATATTATGGATGAGTTTCTTCAATCGAATGTTAACCTCGGTGACTACAAGCGTGGTGTCTCTGTCATATTAAACGAGATCTCTTTGCTGTATAAAAGAAGTGAGGAAGTGTTTGAACTATTTGTCTTGCAGGTACAAACAAGAACATTGAGTGAATACTCAAATGAGTTCATCGATGATTTTGATAACGTGGAGAAGTTTGATGCAAGAGACATTGATTTTGAAGATGTTTCCAGTCTTAATTCTGTCCTGTCTCTGGACAGAGACGAAGATAATGAGAATATCAAGAATGTGAAGCGGGTTCTATTGGTCAGTAATATTCTGATCGCAAACGTTCGACGCAACAAATTGGCCATTTCTATCCCAGAGATTGATGGAAGAGTGGACATTTTTTTAGTTTGGTGTATCGCCTATGCTCATACTTTGTTGAAGATGATCTCACCTCGAGTAACCAAAGAATTTTCCAAGGAAGAAATGCTTCGTCTTAAAGGAAAATCTAAGAAGATCAACCTTGACATCAGGATTGAATTACTCAACTTGGTAGTAAGAATTCCAAACGATGTTGATATTATGTTTGAGGTGGATCTGCTCCAGTTACTGGATGTCCTGACTGCTCCTAGATGTCAGCTAACCTATTTGAGATTATACGTTATTCACCCAGCATCCAAGCTCTGGACCCGCCTTGTGTCCATTCATGATACATTCGTGGACTTAGAAGATATCACTTCGACAAATATCATTCTTGATTCTAAAAGCGTGAGGTTTAATATCCCATTTCAATTTCTTGTTTACACCGTTATCGACAATATTATAACCTTCTTCAAGGCGATCAAACAAGTGAAATACAACTTCCAGCAACTACGTCACAATGCAGACAAATTTGCCACGATAATGCCAGAAGAGAAGCCGGCTATTAAGGTACCAAGAGTCAGATGGAAAGTGAAAACATGTGGGTTGGTTTTGGAAAATGATGCATTCGAATCTGAACTTGCACTCATATATGAACTTGGATTGTACGAACAAATTGAAAGATATCGGAAAGAGGCATTGTTTGAAGAAAAAGTTAAAGAATTGCGGACTAAAGCACTGGAGAGCCTAACTGATGCATATGTTTCACCAAACAGATTTTTTTCAAATAATAAGACACAGCATACTTCAGATTCCAAGTTTAGTTTTTGCGATATTGCTCCCCTGATTGGAGATTCTATCAAATTGTCGGCTAGGAAAACATTTGGCTCTAAAGAAACCCATCTGCAGAAGAGCTCGACACAAACAAGCCAAAGAGAATCCGAACATGCCTCAAAGCATATGAACATGTCAAAATTGTCTTCCAAGAAGAAAGGCTCGAATAAATCAAAGTCAAGCCGTAGCACAGATGAAAGCGAACATATCAACGATTTGGAGCAAGATGCCTCAGGTTTTCAAACTCCACTTACAGAAGATGAAGTGAATGAGAGAATTGAAATGGCAAGAGAGTTATTGAAAAAAGACTTCTCTGATTCTTGGATTAGCAAATTCCAAGTCTTTAAAAAGTCACGCACACAAAAATGGCAGGAAAAGATGACTACCGTTTGGGGTTATGATGATATCAACCATTTAACAAAAAAGAAATTTAGTATACAAAGTTATGCGTCAGCTCCCCCACAATTTACGGGAACGTTCAAAGACTTCGATCTTACTATTGATGATCCACATATTAAAGATATAGATGAGTTTTTACGCATTTATGGAAAGGGCCAGCCAAAACTCCGATACTCCATTCTTATTCCACTTTATTTTTCCCTCAAGAGTTCTGCGGTTTGCTTTGGTGCTAAAGATTATGTTCTACCCATTCTATCATTTCCAGCACATTCGAATGAAAACCAAACAATCATGAACTTTCTGGGAAAACTAGTTATCAACGAGAAGTTGGTGTTCCGCAAGGAGGAAATGAGACACATTTTCGTTTCATATTCACCAGCCATTAAATCAAGTGATGCGAATGACAGCTTCTATGCTGTTAAGATACCAAGAACTTTAACGCCTGTCAAGTTCATGTTTGATATTCATTGTGACTTGAAAACTGACAGGGCATGTATCCTCAGTTGGAGTAAGTCGTACCAGCCAGCTCTTCTGGGTATTATGCTGTCGTTTGATAACTTTTCCAAACCACCTGTTGATGATAGTCCTTTAGGCTGGTGGGATAAAGTTGCCCTAATTCTTCATGGTAAAGTTCGGTTCGATATTGAGAATGAATTATGTCTCCATATTAAAAGTTCGACATCGCCATATAAGTTGGTTGGTAAAGACTCAGGGTTCGTTTTCTGTTGGAAAGACAATGTTCTGCTCAAGATTAATGACACTAATGATTCATCGGAAGTTGTTATACTTGAAAGTCATGACTTTATTCTAGGTATTCCAAATTATTCAAAGGCTGAAACGCGAAATTGGAGTTTGTTCTACGACGAATCCTTTGATCAGTTCCATGAATCAGACGAAAGTAAAAAATTACTGAAACGGGTCATGAAATTTACATCAGACAAGAAGGTCCTTTGGAAACTTGGCTTTGCTTTCGAGCGTAATGTGGACAATGATACTACAGCTCTTAGTAGCGATCAAGAACGGACAGACAAATTCAAACCGCATTATGATGTGATTGTTACAAATCCAGAATTCGAATGGCACCCCGATTCATATCGAGAGTATCGTGCACATTACTTGCATATGGCTATATCTGTATGCTCGAAGTCTCCTAATGGAAACTCAATCAATTCTGCCAGTTTGACTCCCCTCACCCTCACTTACTTCTTTGCCTGGTGGCATACGCTTACACATACAACATCATTGCCGGTGAGAGAGGGAAAACTATTCGCATCTCACCACCTAAAGAAGTCCCTGGTTAAAATGGGTCCACATCTTTTCACTTTCAAATACCAACTTGATATTGAACCTCTAACGATATCACATTTACACTTTGGTTACAATGCGAAGTCCCAAGATTACAATGTTATTTGTACCGGATTGAAAGGAAAATTTGCCCGTTGTGTTATTGACCTCCATCAAAGAAAAGAAGTGGTACGGTATGTCAATGAAAAACTAGGGATTGACAAAAAGATCAGGAAATTGAAACTCAACCTCGGTGAGTGTGATGTTGCTGAAGCTGACATCCGGTTCTACAGGGCCTCTTTTGAAGAGCCTTCATTGAAAGGCCAACTTATGTCGTTTTATTCAGGTGAAAACAAAGAGGGCATCAATCTTGAAGAATACAATTCCCAAAGAAGGGAATTTTTTCAACGACCTCAGCAAAACGATTGGGTGCGTTCAATTTCCATCACAAACGATGATTTCACATGGTTTGATGTTGAAGACTTTGAGGAATTGGAAGAGAGGGAAATTTTATCAGCAAACCCCGCCATTTCTGTTCACCCATTCATTTATACCCCTCGTTTCACATATTTCCGTGAATTCACCTTAGAGCATCCAGAAGGAAGATACCCTTTCGGGCAAGAAAATTCTCACCATTGCTTAATAGGGAAACACTCTCCTGAAGAAGTTCAGGCAGGACTTTGGAGGAAACGGGCTGACTCATTACAGAAAGAGTTGGACGAAAATAATAGAGTCCTTGAGTCCTTGACGAAGGATTCTTCGGCGGAGAATTCAGAAAAGATTGACCATATCAAATCTGTAATCGGCAAAAGCGAAAAACAGATGGATATGGTAAATGCAATCTGTGGAGATTTGTCGTCAATTCGTCCAAGCGATATATCGGTTGGAGTTACTCGAACACTGAGTATAACTAATAGTTTATCTCGTATCGATTCATATGCTCCGTCGGTATATTCGACATATAGGTCGTTAGAGCAAGCTCGCGAAGTTATGAGTGTCAATTCCTCTGTTAGTGGCTATCATAACAGATTCCTTATCCACAATCCACAATTGATTTGGACAAATGAGGTGAGGAACCTAATGATGGAATTGCTGTTATTACTTAGCGAGAGAAAGACACAAGGATTCTCAATGACGAGAAAAGCTGTTGAACTAGTTGACAATTTATTGAAGAAGGCGAAGACACAAGTGCGACCTGAAGAACTGTCAGCAGATCAAACCAAATCCGGTAATACTTCTTTCAATACCACAGAAGATATAATCCGAGATTTCGAGGAATATTTGACTGAGACAACGAGTGATGATCAGGATATTGAATTAAAATTTCTTGTCAAGTTTATTCGTCCGCAGATTCAGTTAATGAGCGATTTGAACAAAAATTCATGTATTCTCTCAACATCCCAAGATGTTGAATTGAGGGTCATTAATGTGAATATTGAAGGTACTGATGACATAATTTCAGAAAGTACAGAAGATGTGTCCTTGATTGAAACCCGGTACGGTGTATTCTTGAAAGATACGCACGCTTTTGCTTTCGATAAAAACAACTATCCTAATGTTGCTAATCAGCCATACGGAGAAGGAAGGGAAAAGAATGAATGGCCCCCTTGGATTGATTGTGAAGTTTGTGACGAGGCATTGTCATATGAAACTGACTTGATTTTGGAAAGGACTTCTATGGCATTCTCTCTAAAGAAACCAAACTTGCTTTCCTTAACCCCTGCAGGTTCAAGAGAAAACCAAATTAAAGTTCATTTGGGTAAACTAGTGTTAAGTGCTACGTCGGATCAATATTCGGGACTTTATTTTGTCATTACAGATCTTCTCATGCATGCAAATTCGGGGAGGGATCAGCTTCATCAGAGACTAAAGCAAATCTTGGCACTTTCCGATGTTTCTGATTTGGTTGGTCTTCCAGAAAAGGTTCGTTTATTGCAGCAACATATCAAGATTTGCAAAACGATATTATTGAAGATGGACGAGAGAGTGACGTATTTGAACGAAAGTGAACAGAACCAAAAAGCACTATTGCAAGTTGAAACAGAAAGAATGCAAATTGAACTTCTTGTGCTCATCCAGATGTCACGTTTAATTGGTAGCAAGAGTTCCACCACTAATGAAACCTCGAGAATTTGGAATCTTCATGCGGATCAAATAATTTGGCATTTGTTACAAGATGACCGAAAACCACTTGCAGATTTTGCATTAGCTTCATTAAATTTCCATCGTGTTGATGCACTCAATGGATCGAATGAGAACGTTTTGGACATTTCAATGATCCAAGGATTCAACTTACAACCAAACTCAGTTTATCCAGAGTTACTTCGTCCATTCAGTAAGAAAACCAAATCAAATGATGAGGGCCTGTGTCACCCAGAGAAACCAATCGTTGAAATGACATGGAAGATGTTGGATCCTGTCGGTGGTATCAAGTTAATGAACACTGCCGAATTGAACATCCAACCTATTCATGTCGAACTTGATTATGACACTGCGAATAAGGTTTTCAACTACATGTTCCCAAAGGAGGAAGAATATAGTAGCGAAGATTCACCCGCATCCGAGTTAGAACTGATCCACCTGAATGAATCAGTCTCGAGTTCCTGGAGACTGTCAAATCCGTTTAGAAAACTCATGTCCAAGAGGAACAAGAACAATGTTTCTTCAAACACAAGCAATTCCTCCCACAATGACAAGTCGAGGTCTAGTCAAGGTGAGAGTACCAGTTTCGACAGTTCGTCATTCGGCTCGTCGTATGACAGTCTGCACATTATGGAAATTAAATCACACAAATTAATGAAGAAGTCTAATTCGATGAAGGAAAAGTTGAAACAAACAGATGATGTCAGTATAATTATGAATCGGTCTTCGAAGTATATGACCATAGGAGAGATTAAAGTGAACAAAGCACAGTTATGTGTCAGTTTCAAAGCTCCTAAGCACTTAAACATTATCGATGTGCACAATCTTGAATTATCCATTCCTACAATTACATATAAGAACAAGACTTGGTCTGGAGACGAGCTCATGCATCATCTCAGAAAGGATATCATCCACATAATATTGAATCATTCTGGAAAAATCATCGGTAACAAGTTCAAAACCAAGAACAGAAAACGAACCAGTGCACCTTTGAAACAAATCTCAGATTATTCGCTGTATATGAGTCTTGATGAGTTACGAGATGACGAGGATAATTCCAGAGAGGATGACTCTCAGCAGTTAGCACTGCGAAAGAAGGCTATTCATGATTCCAAACCACGTATCTCTAGCTCATTGGCGAGCCAAGCACGATCAAGACAACAACTAGATGTGGATTTGTACGAGCCTGTTGGGGACCAAAGTAGTGCAGAAGTTGACTCTTCAGATAAAGATGACTAAGTCTTGTAAAATGCAGGAGGAATTGCTCGGCATCAACTGCAGACAGACATTGAAGAGGACCGCAATCAACACATCGCCTTTGTAATTAGATAAGAGAACAAGAAGAAATATTTATGTATGTATGCATACAAAAGGAGAAGAGAGAAAAGAACTAAGAAATACGAATACTCAATGTGTTCTATCTCTGGAGTCTTAGAGCTCGGAGAATGTGAAGCTGAGCATTTCGCCGATCATGCCGCGAACTTTTCTTCCAAGGGCACCCCCCGCGTTAACTGCGGGTTCAAACCCGTGCCTCCACTACTATAAACCCATTGTATCCCATTATTCCGATCAATTACTGTCTTCGAAAGTACCTGCTGTGGCAATTGAATGACTGGGGATGGCATTTTTTGAAAGTTTACGGGACAAAGCGGTCTCTACCCTCAATCAAGTGCTCGATCGCAAGTCAGAGCTGGGATTAAGTAAAGATGAGTTGTTTTGTAAGGAATACAATCTCCCAGATGGAGAGAAAATCGTTGACGAGCTGGCGGTCGAAGTGAGCTACAAGCCTGATGGAGGAAAGGAGGTTTACAAGAGTAGCAATTACCCTCAAGGCAAGCTATACTTGACCCAGCATTTCTTAGTGTTCCGTGATGTTTATGATCGCCGGAATTGTTCCTTTGTTATCCATCTTTCCACAATCAGGAAGGCCGAACGAGTTCCGACTAGTTCTTTTGGATTTGCTCTTTCGTTATCCACTCATTCTCGAATACAGATTCGACTTTATTTGGTTGGCCTTCGATCAGACGCGGAGAAGTTCTCCTCCTTACTTAAAACAGCCCTAAAGAATAACTTACCATCAGTCAAAAAATTGCAACCATTTATCCAGACGTGTTACTCTGAATATTTATTGGCGAAAAATAAAGTCTCAGTGGAAAAGGTGGATAAAATTCCACCTGGTGGCTTAGGAATTCTCTTCAAGTTTCCTGGAAATGCTAAAGATTCCAGAGACAGATCCAAAATGAAACTTTGGTTTGATTTGTTTCGCGTTGATGGTCGAAACCTTTCTTTGATTCGAACTCCTATGTTTTATAAACTCGTGAGAGTTGGTTTGCCCAACAGACTTAGAGGAGAAATTTGGGAATTGTGTTGTGGCTCAATGTACACGAGATTAGAGAATGAGGGAAGATATGATGCTATTTTGAAAGAAAACGAAAACAAAAAATCGGTCGCCATAGAAGAAATCTCTAAAGACTTGAACCGGTCTTTACCTGAGTATGCTGCATATCAAGATCAGGAAGGTATTGAGCGATTGCGTCGGGTTCTCACTGCTTATTCATGGAAAAACCCAGACATTGGATATTGTCAAGCTATGAATATCGTTGTTGCTGCTTTGCTCATTTACATGTCCGAAGAACAAGCATTCTGGTGCTTAGATGTTTTATGTGATCGAATTGTCCCCGGGTACTACTCTAAGACTATGTATGGAACACTACTTGACCAGCGTGTTTTTGAGTCCTTGGTAGAGGATAAAATGCCTTTACTTTGGGCTCACATAAACAAATGTGATATCCAACTTTCAGTTATATCCTTGCCTTGGTTTTTATCATTATACTTGACCTCTATGCCATTGGTTTTTGCATTCAGAATCCTAGATGTATTCTTCTTGCAGGGACCAAAAACATTGTTTCAAGTTGCCCTTGCTATCTTGAAAATAAATGGTGAACAGTTATTACAAGTGGAAGATGATGGCATGTTCATTTCAATTCTAAAGGACTATTTTCTCACACTTGAACAATCAGCACATCCAACTGCTGCAAATGCAAAATATGCTCTGGTGACTAAATTCCAAGAGTTGCTTGTTACAGCATTTAAAGAGTTTTCGGTGATTGATGATGACATAATAGAGAAACACAGAGCGAAGCATAGGGATACAATCCTACAAAACATCTCCACTTTTGTGAAGAGAACAGAGTTACGAAATTTGCCTAAATGCTCGAATCTCTCGCCAGATGATTTGTCTTTGATTTATGACAGGTTTTATTCTGTTGTACAGTCTACTATTACTGTCGGTTCTGGATCCAGCTCTATGAGTTTCGAGTGTTTCACCCAATTGATGGCTCAAATCTGTGATTGGGTAGAGTCAGAACCTACGGAAGAGAATGCCCCTAAGCAACGAAGGTTTTTGAAAAGGTTGTTTGAAAAGTGGGACGTGAGTAACCAAGGAGAACTTTCATTAGTGAACTTGGTAGTTGGATTAAATGGATTGGTCGAACCAGATTTACTTTCGTCCATCTCCAATTTCTTCAGACTTTACAGCATTGATGATAAGGTGGATCGTGAAGGGATTTTGACAATCTCAGAAGATCTACTTTACATCACTACCCCATGGAAGGAAGGATTGCTCCTTGATGCATTAACCCAGGTTGCTATTGAAAATTCGATTGCTGACGAAATATATAAGAGACAGCAAGAAAAGGGATCTGTTGAAGGTGAGACTATTTCAATGCCTTCTAACATTGATATTGACAAAAAAGAAATCGAGAATATGCAACTTGAGCGGTACTTGTCAGCTGCTAGCACATTCATACAGCGGGCTTTTGAATATGCCCAACCAGTGGAAGAAAAGCCACTTTTGAAAGAATTGGCTGTAGATAACACTATTTCTCACAATGCAGCTTTGGATCCAAGAACTCCGGTTTTCATCAACCTTCCTACGTTCAGAATGGTTGTGCTTGCTGATGAAACGTATGAGTTGTTCTTCAGTAATACCTTGAGACTGTCGATTCATATCGACAAGCCAGTCGACTCAAAGATGACAATGCGTGATTTGCGTGACATGTTTGATGGTCTTCTCGCCGATGGCAGGGAAGTGGCAAAGAAGGTCCGCCGCCGTATGGACTCCGCTGCTACTTCTAATCATCAACAAGCCAATGATAATTCATCTGAGAAGTCTGGAAAGAGTACCAAAGCTCATGAAGATGAAGATGATGGTGATGATGATTTTGGATCAATCGAAATTGATGATCATGACAAAGATCTTCTACTTGGAGCTGAAGCGCAAGTGTATTCTGATCCGATCAGGAAAACTTCACACGAGAAGGAACAGATTGAAAAGTTCCACGCAGCAGAGGCACTTTCATCCAACAATCTTCTTGATATATAAATGAGCAGGTTTTATGACAAGTTGAATTTCTCTTTTTGTATCAAAGCCTATCCTTACTTTTTTTTTTTTTGTTTGAAAACGTTCTCAAGGAAAAAAATTAAACAGTCTAAATACTAAAGATAAAATAAAATATAGCAATATGATGGAAGTCAGGTGCGAGCCATGCAAGTCTTGGATCATTAGTTCCTTCCAAAAAGCTTCTTCAAGAAACGTTTCTTTTTAGGTTTATCCTCCTTGAGGCCATTGCCTTTATCTTTGCTTCTGAGAGAAATAATGGGGGTGCTCAACACCTCCTCTGGAGCATGCTTAGTACTAGTGGCCAGGTGCCTCCGTAAATCTTCCATAGAGTCATTGAATCTGGAAGTGAAGCCCTTACCGCCAGGCATAATATTGTTTCTTCCGTCTTCATCATCTGAATCAACCAAACGTGATCTGAAGTTGGAAAATCCATTGGCATTACTGGATGTATTCTGTGACGTTGATGATTGTGGCACATGGTGCTGATTAGTGCTTGATGCTTGCGCTCCTGTTGGTTCCAGAGTTTGTGCCATAGGAGTTCTTAACGTTGTTCTATGGGTTATCTGTGACTGTGGACGGCCAGGTTTATTCTCCTCACTCTTAGAGAAAGATGATGATCTTTGCACAGGCTTGAAAACTGACCTTGGTCTTGCATTAGCCTTGGCATACAAGTCTGCCGCCTTCAATTTAGATGGCGATTGGTAATTTGGTTGCAACGCAGGATGTGGTGGGAAAGGCAGGCCTTGAGTCTTGAAAGTTCTGTTACTCATTCCTCCTCCATTAGAACGGGAATTTTGAGACGGTTCAATGTGTGAAACAGGCCTTAAAGAACGTCCAGCCATACCTCCGGTGTTGTTGTTTCCCGGTGGCTTTCTCAAAGATTGTGACATTCTATTCTGCGTGTTAGGCGATTTTGGAGGGGTGCTATGTGGGACTTCAGATGCACTGTGGGGGCTGCTAAGCTGAGATGACGATAATTTCGAGTTCAATCTTGTATTTTCAGCTGTCGTCAATGACAAATATGCCATATGCGCAGGATTATTGCCGTCTGCTGTGGATTTGTAGGTGCTCTTTGGCTGTTTCATAGCAGACTTCATTGGTCTGCTGCGTGACTCACTGCTCGTAACTGATCTTATTGAACCCGCCATACTAGTTGGAGCCTGTGGAGCCAAAGTTGAATTTGGAATTGACTCATTATCAATAATTTCAGGAACGGGATCAAATTTAGGAGACGGAGTACGTGAAGAAGTAGAAACGGGGTCGAACACAGGTCTTAAATGTTTTGCAAGATTTGGAGACTGCTCACCTTCAAGTTCAACCTCTTCAATGCCGAATTCATCTTCGCCATACACCATATGAGGTTTCAGATCCTCCTTGACAATTTTTCCTAAATCATCATCTGTGATCGCTTTTCCATAAACCTCTGTGTTCTTGGTAACCTCTTCTAGAGAATAAACACTCGAATGAGTATCTGATTGGGTTGGCGCATTTACTAAGTCCAGCTCTGTCAGCTCCTTATTCGCTTCTGAAGATTGGGCTAATTTCTTCAGATCAAACTCATCCACAACAAATGGTAGTGGCTTAATTGGAACATCTTCATCGTCATCATCATCATCATCATCATGCTCTTCTTCTTCGGTACTAACTATGAATTCATGTTTAGTTTGTCCATTTTCTGCTTCAGTAGACGAAGTGATAGGTTCAGTTGGCTTTGAGTTCAGGACAGGGGTAGGAGATTTGCTGCGCGCCGAAGTTTCTTCAGCTTCGAGTTCTTCGATCTGTTTCATTTTCCTTTCATTCTCTAAACGTAATTGTTTCAACTGCTCATACTCCAAGCGCTTATTTTCTAATTCCTGCGCCAACTTCTTCTCCTCTTCAATCTGTTTTTGCAATTGCGCCATTTCGTTCAGTTTGGAAGTAATGACGTCTTCAACAGTTCCAGCATTTTCTTCATCAACATTCTCCTCAATTTTAACGGTGTTGACCAATGAAGAGACTCTATGTGAAGCTACCTTGTTTGCAGATGGGGACGAGAACGAGTTCAATGAAGATGCTCTCACAGATCTTGATGCTTGCGTTGAATGACCTGTTTTTGTCATCAGCGGAGATCTAGGCGTTTTTGTCATCAGTCCTGATCTACTGATTGAAAGTCCTGACCGGATGGAATTGGAACGGGCAATTTCCTTCTGCATTGTTGTTTCAGGCACTTCAATCACCTGGATACCATTCCGTGTTGGGATATATTTTTTGATCATTTTGACTGGTGGTTTAGTTGTAGGTTTATGCTCAAGTTTTAAGTCTCTCATATTGACACGATTAGAATAATGTGCATCAGCTTCCTTTCCCATCTCCTCGATGATGGAATCATTGAAGCTGTCATCGACGCTGTATTCCACAGATTTAGCACCAGATCCCATAGACGATAAACTGTGGCGCTTTGGGATTCCTGATCCAGTTCGGGCCGCAATTCGAGAATTTGGTGGACGTAAAGATCCTTGGACGGAAGGACTTCTTTTCAAAAGACTCCCCGAAGATCGTGTAGTTGAATCTTGACTCTTGATCGATGACGTCCGTGGCTGTCCATACTTGGCTGGTTGTCTCTCTCTCAAACTTTCGCCAATGGTCAACGCAGCAGCAACAGCATTTGTGCTTGGTTGTTGTGCCGAAGGAGAAGGCTGGCCAACGCCAGTATAGGCTGTTGAATTTCGGGTCTTCCTTCTGAACATTGAGCTTGAGTTACAGAGTTGAGAGTCCTATGGGAGGGTAAGATGTGCGGACTGAAACGGAATTTTTACTTTAGTCAGGAACAACTTCAAAGCAACTCTGTGTCTAATTTGGTCAAGTAGCCGAGTGTAGAATACGTGGGTGCGCGAATATATGCAGTGTGCCACGCACGACTACTTGTTATGTTTGCGGAATCGTTGCTCGGGTTCTGTAGGTCCCGGCCCGGTCTCTTTATTATATAATAACAGAAGATATAGCCTCAGTTACAGGTAAAGGGAAAATTGGACCTTTGCTGGCCAATTTATAGTATGAGCTCCTGTACCACTGAGATCGCTATCTGGACTATAGACAATACCCACAGTCTCACATTTATGAAAGGATGTACGGGTGCACTGTAGACCCTGTTTTCTGGATGTCAGGCCTTCTCTGACCTTAAGGAAAGATGCGAACCCAGCAAATACGGGCAGGAACACTACCAGGAACAAGTAGCAGGAGACATTTCGGCCAAAAATAGATCTGGCCACTCGCAGAACAAAAGATAACTTCAATGTCTTCACATTTTTACTTAATCGTATACACCTGCTCACGTTCAAGGATTGTGGTTTTGCGTTTTTGTTAGGTGTCTAATATGGGCCCACCAGTTCAGCTGCAAGTTCCTCGCCTGTTTTGTTTTCCTGGCTAACCACTTACAACAGGCTGTAATGACATTAACCGCTAAAAGTACGCGGACGGCCTTTTATACCGATCAAGTTTGCAAACCAAATCCCACACCGTTGTCCATGGGCAACAAGTACTGCCGTCATGGGCATTAGGCAAAGTATAGTACCAGTCCATAGAAATCCTTGTAAGAAGGGCATGATTATTTGATCCTTCAACACTGCGTAAGCTACAATGCCGGGCGTGATTGGTGCTATTGGCTGAGGCTCTGGTACTAGGTGGTCTGGGGATTTCTCATCGGAAGCAGAGTCCTCGATCCCAGCTTCGGCCCCTGTCAAGCTAAGTTCAGCAGGCGCAAGGGTGGATTTCTTTAGCAGTGCTTTGTTTGCATAGGCTTGTAAAGACCGGAAAAACGATTGTTCAAACCGCAAATCTGGAATGGGTATTGACATGGCCTTGGCAAGGTTGGCCCGTGTGATATTTGCAGTCATAGTTAGAGAATTATGGGCTAAAAGGAGAGTGTTTTTATTCGAACGCGCAAAGTAATAATGCGAAGGAAGAAGACAGACTAATTGGTCGTTTGGAACGGGATTGTTATTTACCTACAAAGAAGACTGGTGTCAGATCCAAGATGTAAAATAACCCAATTAATCTATTTTGCCCTTGATATTCACATTACCTGACTTTAACCGAATACTGAAAATCAAGTTTCACGTGATACGGTTAATTCAACATCCTGGTCACATCAACAAGATTCATAACTTCGATGCTCTACATCTTTTACGCCACAAGTTGATATTAGTTCCATCGCCAACCAAATTGTAGTTGAAGCCTCTCTTCGATTGCAGCAGCCGTCATGTACTCTAATCTACGACTTCGAAGTCAAATGGTAAGTTGAAGACCCGTACCTCCCGGTCTACGGCGAAAAAAAACGTTCAAAGCATTTGTGAGCAAAAAGATCAGCATCATACAAGATGGAAGTGGACAGCGGCGAAAGCGGCCCACGTGTGACCATCAGACAAACAGAGCGTGACCATGTGGACTTTATTTTGCGTGGTGTAGACCTCTCTGTCGCCAACTCGTTGCGAAGAACCATGCTTGCTGAGGTGCCAACTTTGGCTATTGACTTGGTGGAAATCGATGTAAACACATCTGTGTTAGCAGACGAATTACTCTCCCACCGGTTGGGATTAATTCCGCTCAATAGTGAGGGTATTGAGAACTTGTCGTACTCAAGAGATTGCACGTGTGACCAATATTGTCCTAACTGTTCAGTCAAGTTGGAGTTGACCGCCAAATGTGACCTGGATAGTACTATGAACGTGTACGCATCAGACTTGGCTAAGTTTCATAACGGATCAAAGTTGGGAGATCCTGTTATCCGTGACCCAGCACACCGTGGCCCTTTAATTTGCAAGTTAAGAAAGCACCAAGAACTTCGTCTTACGTGTATTGCCAAGAAAGGTATTGCTAAGGAACACGCTAAGTGGTCGCCATGTGCTGCCATTGGATTCGAATACGATCCTTGGAACAAGTTAAAGCACACAGACTACTGGTATGAAGAAGATGCTGAAGAGGAGTGGCCAAAATCTGCCAACTGTGAATGGGAAGAAGCACCTGACCCAAATGCTCCTTTCGATTACGAGGCCAAGCCGGGGAATTTCTATATTGACGTGGAAACTGTCGGAAATTTACCACCGAATGAAGTTGTTGTGCGTGGTATTGAGACTCTACAATTGAAACTCGCCGGTATTGCCGTGGAGTTGAATAAGGACACTGTTGAGGCGAACGATGCCGCCGCTGGTGGTTTTACTACATATGGTCGCTCGCCTGGAGGCAACAACTCGCCTGCCAATGGTTACGCATACGGTGAGGGCTTTGGTAATTCTGGATGGTAGTGTATGATAAGCAATGTACGATAGAGATAATAAGTTCTTTTTTTTTGTTGTGTCGTATTGAAATGTATCTATATGTGTTTCAGATTACTGGGCATGGTTCCATGCCACAACGTCGGCAAATTTCACCAATTTTCCACCGAAAATGTCCAACGCAGATCCGTATGTCAAGTCCACATGTCCGCTACTGAGCTTGCTCACCAAAGCTAAGTCATCCACCAGTTTAGCTCCACCTGCGTAGACAAGCCGACCATGCAATTCCAGTGGACACCATTCCCCCAATTTAGCCACCAACTTTTCATCGATTCCACGACAAAGACCCTCCACATCTGCTGCGTGGATTAATACCTCGCTGCAGTATTCAGCTACTCTGGCTAATAGATCTGCGTCAAGTTGACTGTCTGTAAGCGTCTGCCATTTGTTGATGGCGACTACCCAACGCAGAGTACCGTCCTCTCCTGCAACCTCACGGCAGCTCAAATCCACCACCAAACGGTTTCTTCCTACCAAAGAACTGAGGTGCTGGAGCTTGGCCCAGTCTAATACTGTACGTCCATCCAAGGCAGAAAACAACCAGCTGGTGACAATCACCTGACCTGCTCCATACTCGTCGAGCCATTGTAATGCATTAGTATCATTAATACCTCCACCAACTTGAAGATGACCTGGCCATGCTTGACATGCCTCTTTGGCCGCAGAATCATTGGCAGGATTGCTTCCGAGTTTGATCACATGGCATCCTTGCACCTGGTGCTTTTTGTATAATTCCGCATAATAACCTGCTGGCTGACTAGAGACAAAATTCTCTGTAGTGGACTCAGATGGCAGGACGTCGTCATGAGTGAGAGTGCCGCCAACAATCTGTTTGACCTGGCCTGCGTGAATATCGATACATCCTCTAAATTTGGTCATGATGGCGGTAGTTGGGGTGAGTCAGGGCAATCCTGTACATATTTGGCTGATTACGTGGGGAAGGTAACGGGAAGCAACGTATAAGTCATAAAAAAAAAAAAAAAAAAATTTCTAAAAATTTTAGGAACAGCTTTTATTCATCGTAAGTATCCGTTTTAGTGATATATTAGTTTTGCCGTAAGTCTCTATTTTTGTGCTACTATGTGGTCCTAACTTTTATCTGCTTCTGACTCTAGGTAGATGATCATCGCGAATTTTTTGGCTTAGTCTACTCTTCATTATGGCTGATGACGAATACTTGAAAGCTTTGGAAATCCAACGGCAAAATTTCGAGAGACAGTTTGGAAGTCTTGAATCCATGGGGTTTAAGGATGGTACGAAAACTGTGGCCAGTAGCGATGATGAGGCATCCAGCATGAGTGATGTTGAAGTTGATTCTGATGGAAATGAAATGTTTTCAGGTTTTACATCGTCACAAAATTCTGACAGTGACTCCGAAGAAGAAAGTGAATCTGAAGATGGAGATGAATCTGAAGAAGAGATCAAGCCAAAGGTGGTGAAACTCACAGAAAGCCATATTCCAGTTCCTGTTAGTAAGAAAGATTCCAAGTTGGCACGGTCAGGGAGAGCGCTTACACTAGTGGAATTAGAGGAAAAGGAAAGACGGCGTCTTAAAATCACAAAGAAGCAACAGGAGAGTGCTGCTAAAGAAGACGCAGAAAACTTGGAAAATGATTTGAAATTACAGAGACTCTTGAGTGAGTCTCATATCTTAGCCGGAGCGAAAGGCTACTCCGGAGCTGAGTTGACTTTACAAACGATTGATTACGAAGCACCAATAGGAAACTCCCGGCGACGGATTTTAGACCAGCGGATCAAACAAGTGTCGGCATTGAATTCCACCAAGCACATGAAGTTGGAGAAAATGCCCATGCTTGAACGGCAACGGTTGATCAAGGCCAGAGAAGAAAAAGCGAAGAGACATGAAAGAGAGGCACGTGAGGCAGGAATTATTCTTTCCAGAGTAGGTAAAGGACAAGTTAGAGACTTGGATATCGGCAAAGGTGTCACTGCATCTTCGGACAGATTGGGTTCAGGAAAGATACAGAAGAATCGAGTCAGAGACCGAGGTTTGAAGATCCATTCGGTGGGTAAGTCAACCAGAAATGGTTTACGTATATCTGCACAAGAGATTGAAAAAGTTAACAATATGGGCAAGAGAAGACGGAGAAAGTAAGTATAGTATGTAAAATAGAAATCATCATGAAAATTATTCTTATAGAGGGTGAAAAACAATTTATAGAAATTGAAGTAAAGTGCGCAGGTTGGTATTATTAGAGCATTAATGTAAACCTAGTTCAAAAAAAAATAAAAAAAAACAAACCAAAGACAAAACCTGAAGGATCAGAAATAGCCTTAGAAACGAAAGAGTGAGTTTAAAATAAATAACTGAACATTTAATATGTATGTATCTTTTGTATTCAATAGTACCAGTATTTCGTTGTGTATTGTATATACGACCTAATCTCTGTTATGGTGATGTGCAATGTTTACATTCGGCGCGCAGACCTGTGATCTCTATTGCGACAATCTATCTTTCTTTCTGACCAACATGACATCTGTTCTACCTAAAAAACGAGGCGGACCCCCCCAAAGTAAGAGAACCAGCGCAGCTATACAGGGCCTTTCCAATAAAGGAAGGGTCATTTCTGGCCGGTCAGATTCTACCTCAAAGAGAAAGCCCTCTGGTGTGCGCCATGTCAGCCGGGGAGATATGTTTGTGGGCAGAGACGACGACGAAGCCAATACTTCGTTTGGTGACGATGCCATTCACTTTCACGAAAACAAGTCTACAATTATGTCCAATTTTGAAGAGTGGATTAAACTATCTACAGATAACAAAATCACATCCAAAAACTCGTGGCAATTTGCGTTGATTGATTATTTTCATGATTTAAATGTTATTAAGGATGGGGACAATATCAATTTCCAAAGGGCTTCCGCAACCTTAGATGGCTGTGTCAAGATTTATCTGAGCAGAGTAGAGTCAGCTGCATCTGAAACAGGAAAATTGTTGAGCGGGTTAGCAACTAAGAAAGGTCAACTTGATCTAGAAACACAAGAAGAAGAAAAGGAGAATGAGGACGATGAGGATACAGCGGAAAACCTGCGAAAAGAAAGACGCATCAATCGGGTGGTAGAATCAACCTTGGTTTCATTCGATTCCTTAAGAATAAAGAAACTAGATCAAGAACTTGCCATTGATCCTCTTTTCAAGAAAGCCTTAGCTGATTTTGATGAAGGTGGTGCAAAAAGTTTGCTTCTTAATACTTTAAATATCGATAGCTCTGGTCGTGTTGTTTTTGATGCTACTACGAATCCTATCAAAGAAGAATCCGATCCCGACGAAGAAAAGGAAGATGAAAACGATAATATGGAGCTTGATAACAAAGAAAATGACATCGATATTTCCAAGCTCAAGACATCTCTAGGCCCTCTTGATGCAGACTTTGACTCATTGTTACTTTGTCCATCTATTGATGAATTGCGGCTTGTTTTGAATGACGTTAATAAAGCAAAGTCTGTATTAGGTGACGTTAACAGTCGTCTTCAGGAAGAAAAAGTTGAAAAGAAAGAAGAGTCAACCGATCTCGTTCAGCACGATGAGATGGCACTTCAAGATTATGACTATGATATGGATTTCGGTGACAGAGACGAGGAAGACAAACACGAAGTCGAAATCGATTTTGCCAACATTGAGAGGGATATTGATCCTAACCATGCCACTTCTGATGCAAATATCGGGGAGGAAATTCTGTCATCGAAAGTAATGGATAAAGATCTAATGGCTTATTTCGATGAAAAAATGAAAGTGAACTGGCGTGGACCGGAGCATTGGAAAGTGGCCACTCTTAAGCAAAAGAAAAATATAGATATCATCGAGACACGAGCCGGTACTCCAGCGTCTACAACACCTCAACCAAAACGGAAGCGTAAGGAGCATATTTTAATCGACTTTTTTGCTGAAGATGATGAAGATTTCTTGGAGGATATTTTCCAGAGGCATAAGAACCCATATCACATATCCAAACGACCCGAGGAATGCAAGAGTGAAGATTTACACACCCTTCCAGATGATATCCAATTCAACTCTGAAAGATTGGTAAACTTGTTTATCAAGCCTAATAAATCAATCGTTACATTTTCCAAAAAGACGAAGAACAGATCCAACGAGGAAATTACTACAAATCGAACATACACAGATGAGAACTTCTTTGCCGATAAATACATGGAACACGAGAAGCAATTGGAAGAGGAGGCGAGGCAAGAAAAGTTGGCAGCATCATTCCATCAGGCTGAAATGGATGATTATGATGCCGACAATTATGGAGGTATTGATTTTAACGATGTACTAGGCGGTTTGGATGGTCCGCAAGAGACTGAAGATACAAAGAGTGCTATTGGCAGTCAATTTGTCACAGGTGGCAGAAAGGCGCGCCCAGAATATGTTAATTTCTCCAGGGTAGCAAAGCGGGTTGATGTAAAGCTCCTTAAAGATAACCTATGGCGATCGTTAAAGAATGAGGCTGAAGAGGATACCCCATCTTCTGATAAGGAACGCACACCAGCTGTTGAGAAAGCCTTTACAGAGGTTATCGATTCGATCAGTACAATGTATCGTCCAGAGGAAAAGAAGGACCTTTCAACCAGTTTCTGCTTCATTTGTCTTCTTCATTTAGCTAATGAGCATGGCTTTACGATAACAGCAAATGACAACCATGATGATCTTTTAATTAAGGGTTTCTAACTATGCATATAGGTATCTACACTTTACTAAGTTGCACATTTCCAACTACTCATGATCAAGCCTATGATTCTATTGAACCCCATGTGGCTAGTTAGTATTAGACCTTGTGTCCGATGCGAGCATATATTACTGCTAAAAGCATACCGAGTCTCGCACGACCAAAGAAGTTCGCACTACTTCCATAATTACATGGCGGCAACTGATTCAGTCATTCACCTCAATCTATTTTTCTTTTCTGTCAGATGTTAGGTTTGACTAGATTAATAGCCAGAACACCGTCCAGGGTGCTTCTGACGGGCAGTCTGCGGCCTATTGTCTTGGGCAGTATGGCTATGAGGATTCGCCATCGCGCAGTGGCAAGGAATATGTCTAGTTCCACGATATCCATGCTTTCTAACCTGGAACAAGCTGCCAACTCAGATATTGGTAACCCTGAAGTCCAAGCTGAGTTTTATAAACGTTTGTTGGCTACGAACTACCCTCATATCGTTGTCCAACGTTTTGAAAGTCCTGGAATCGCTTCTAATCTGGAATGCACACAACTCTATATCGAAGCGTTGACAAAGATTGGAAAGAAAGCCAAAGCAGAGAAGGTTGCTCGTGACTTGGCTGCTGGTATGACCGGTACCTCCGGAGTCATTAATCAAGGTGCTCTGCCTTTCTCTTTTGGCATGGGGTCTCGGACTGAGCCTGTGCACGTGATCGTATCCGAGTCGGGGCTTACAATCTTATCCAAGTGGCTTAAATGGTTAATTCCTTTGGCGCTAGTTACTTATGGTGCATCAAACGCTTTCAACTATTTGGTAGAAAATGGTACCATTTTCCGTAACAACGAGGTTGCTGACAAGTCTGTTGACGTTTCACAATCAACTGTGCGTTTCAGTGATGTATGCGGATGTGATGAAGCAAGAGCAGAGTTGGAAGAGATAGTGGACTTTTTGAAAGATCCATCCAAGTTTACTGGTTTGGGAGGAAAGTTACCAAAAGGTGTATTGTTGACTGGGCCTCCTGGTACAGGAAAGACTTTATTGGCTCGTGCTACTGCAGGCGAAGCAGGAGTTCCATTTTTTTTCATGTCTGGATCTGAGTTTGATGAGCTTTATGTTGGTGTTGGTGCTAAAAGAATTCGTGAGTTGTTTAATCAAGCCAGAGAAAAAGCGCCAGCAATTATTTTCATTGATGAGTTGGATGCAATTGGAGGAAAGCGTAATCCAAAGGACCAAGCATACGCAAAGCAAACATTGAATCAATTGTTGGTTGAGTTGGATGGTTTCTCTCAGACAGAAGGAATCATTATCATTGGTGCCACGAACTTCCCAGAGTCATTGGATAAGGCTTTGACAAGACCTGGTCGTTTTGATAAAGAAGTTGTCGTGGAATTGCCTGATGTAAGAGGCCGTGTGGATATTTTGAAGCATCACATGCACAATGTTGAAACTGCAGAGAATGTGGACCCTACCTTGATTGCTAGGGGTACACCTGGGTTGTCGGGAGCTGAATTGATGAACTTGGTGAACCAAGCAGCTGTGCATGCTTCTCAGTTGTCCGCACCAGCTGTTGACATGAGCCACTTTGAATGGGCAAAGGACAAGATTTTGATGGGTGCAGCAAAGAAGAAAATGGTGATTACCGAAGAAGCTAGAAAGAATACAGCATATCACGAGGCAGGCCATGCCATTATGGCTATGTACTCTCCAGCTGCAACTCCATTGTATAAGGCTACTATCTTACCTAGAGGCCGTGCTCTAGGCGTAACATTCCAGTTGCCAGAGATGGATAAGGTTGACATGACAAAAAAGGAATGTTTTTCTAGACTCGACGTTTGCATGGGTGGTAAAATCGCAGAAGAAATGATCCACGGTCCTGAAAATGTTACTAGTGGCTGTTCCTCTGATTTAGCTAATGCTACTAGTATGGCCAGAGCAATGGTTACTTCATATGGTATGAGTGATGTGATTGGTCCTGTCAGGATGAGTGATGACTGGGAGTCTTGGTCTCCAAAAATCAGAGATTTGGCTGATAACGAAGTACGCAATTTCTTGGTCGAATCAGAAAAAAGAACTCGTAAGGTTCTCAACGAAAAGAAGATTGAGTTACAGCGTCTCGCGGAAGGTTTGTTGGAATATGAAACTTTAACCAGGGAGGAAATGGAAAAGATTGTTATGGGCAAGCCAATAAGTAAGCCGAAGACAATTAGCAACACCGTGATAAAGTCATCTGGCAACGGAAGATTGGAAGTCATCAATGAACCACCTCAACAACCTGCACCACTTGCTGAAGTCTGATCCAATTAACAATTATATAAAAGTCCTAATGTAAATATCTGTTTGGCACATGTGAGAATAAATGTCATTTAAAGAACTCTACGTGAATGTCTATAAATTAATGACACATGTTCGATATATTTTTATAATGTACAAATTTATATAGCAAAATTATGATGTGAACAAAGATCCGTCCTATTAACGAGGTTGTCCACCATTTTGGAAAAAGTTAGCCAATTGAGAGCTCAAACCATTCTGTGCTCCGTAATTTGGCTGAAAGTTATTAGGCGGATAGGCACCATTTGGTGCCATTTGACCTTGGAATCCTTGTGGTGGTTGGTTGTTGTTATTGTTGTTGAACAAACCACTCAATGGATTTGCTGCACCTTGACCAAAGGCCATGTAGTCCTGCTGACCATTTGCCAATGTAGTTTTGACAAATTGTTCATCTGGTTCACCAGGTCTGTTAGACTTTGGCCCATTTCTAGTAGAGTTAGTTGGCATCTTCTTAGACATGGCCTTAGATGAAATACCAGTACCAATTTCAATATCTGGTTCATCAATGACCATACCACTTTGCAAAGGTTGGCCACCGGTACCTCCCCATTGGGCTTTAACTACCCAAGATCTGTCTGCATCAGTCAATCTCTGGATAGGAATGATAGAAACACCGTGCTGGTAGTTGCAGCAGTCTCTTGGACCAAAACCAACACCCCACCGAGTTCTCAATGGTAAGGCACCATCCTTATTGAAAGATTGAATCACTTGTTCGGCCTCCTTTCTTGAGTAGACTTTCACAAATGCATGCTTTCTCTCACTGTTTAAAATAACGGATTGCACCTCAGCGTATGGACGTAAATGGGAGGCAAGTTGTCTCTCATCCATACCACGTGGCACTCCACCTATGAACAAAGTTCTGGACATAACCTTGAATGAGCCTTGTGGCAATGTGTTGTCAAAACCAAGATTACGAGGACGGAAGTGTGGCGCACCTGGGACGTTAGCCTCACCTTCATTAGCAGTATAACCCTGCGAAAGTGACTTTTTCAGCTCATCATGTTCAAAAGCGTCATGCCCACGGTGGCGGCCGGACGGCGATCTTGAGCGGTTTCTTCTGGAGTATCCTCCAATGTCGTCCCGGCCCCTTCTGTCGTTACCATCATGGTTAGGATAACCACGTTGTGGAGGCATGCCTTGCATTTGAGGGATTGGAGGCATGCCTTGCATGCCTGGCATTCCTTGCATTCCATTCATATTATTCATTCCTTGCATTCCATTCATACCTTGCATGCCTTGCATACCTTGCATGCCGTGCATCTGAGATTGACCCATGCCTTGCATTTGTGGCAAGTGTTGCATATCCATTTGAGGAATTGGTGGCATACCTGGCATCAGAGATGCAGGGGCTGGACTGTTACCATTATTCTGCATTTGTTGTAACATGCTGAATATGTATTCCTTGTTTGGCTGGCCGGGCTGGGCTTTAGCCTGTTGGGCAGGAGGAGATGGCAGAGCTACATTTGCTGCTGAGGAACCTCCCGCCAAAGCTGAGAGTTGAGACAAGATGTTTGTTGCATTGTTTGCAGGAGCAGAGTTTTGAGGAACTGGTGATGCTGTAGCTGGAGGGGTTGGGGTATCGTTAGATTTGGCCAATGAAGCAAGTGCCAGTAAAATGCTTCCCGAATCGGAGGTAGGCTTAGATGCTTCATTAGTGACGTTTTGAGAGGTAGATGCTAATTCTGCATGTTTACCCGGAGGAGTTCCGGGGGGAGTGGTTGAACGGAAATGTTTGTCTCTAATTCTTTGAATGATTTCATTACTAAATGTCTGAGCACGTTCCCAGATATCAACCAATTTACCGATCTTAACATTGGTTGAAGGAACAATCAGCAACTCCATAGCGTCATCGATAAGCGATTCTACTAATTCGCTTATCTTGTAGACTCCGGCTGCAAATGTTCCTTCAGGCGCCAGAGCATCAATAACCTCGTTTCTCTTCTTCGCCTCGTCCATGTATACTCTCACAATAGAATCCACCACATACAATGAACCTAGCTTATGGGAAGAAGGAGTCGCTTTACAGCTCGAGTATAAAGCAGATATAAACTTAGACTCGTCGGTTACGTTTTTCACTGCTAAGTCCGTCAACTTCTTAATCCGGGTGCCGGAGACACCAGGAGCCTTAAGAGTACTCAACTCTTTCAAAATCGATTCAAACTCACTTATTGCCGACATTTTGTGGGAACACTAGTTTGAAATGGCAAATTCTTGAACCACAAGGAATTCAAGTAATTGATTACTGTAAATTTGATGTTTGTGGTACTACCGCTACGTTGAGTACCTTGGAATGATCACTTGGGGATAGTTATTTCTGATTTTCACCAATTACGATACGTTACTATTACCACTTAGAAAAAACAACTTTTTTTTTTTTTTGGAAAAACCACGTTTGACGATTGGATCTGTTTATGGATGGGAGGGAGGAAAAAAGAGTGGTAGATGATCTCACTCTTCAACAACATGAGGGGGGCGACGATTTTTATATTCCCGCGGTAGGGGAACGACCATATCAATATATGCCGGATTGTTTTTTATGGGTATTCTGACGTACGGGTAAATTCTCCTAAGAATGGAGTGTAAGGTAATGACGTGTATGGCAGAATATGAAACTATTAATCAAGATAAGTACAGTATAATATGCATTATCTTGAGTTTTTTTGTCTACAAAGGATTCTTTCTAACTTCTATGTAGACTAGCATCCAATGAAACATCCCAAGGATATCTAACAACCTGCATATAAAGCAATACTCTTCGGTGATAGATACTTAGATGGCTAGAAGAGAATAAGAAAATTCTTAAGTATTCCATGGATATTGATGATTTCAAATGTAGCAAGAAAAAAATGGTAATCTTACTTAGAGCATCAAATAAGAAACTAGTGGTGGCTCAATGTGTGTCTCACGTTATATAGAAATACCCATGTCAAAGCACCAAGTGGATATTGAACTTTTGCAAAAATGTATATGAGAGTTCTTCCAGAGAAGACAATATAGATATGGCATTACTATACCGTTCAAATTGAAGAGTACCATTTTTGTTACCCAACCATAGGACCAAGTTGGTGCTGAAGTTTACGCTGGTGTGAGCACACAGGCTACAATTTACGCTCGCGCACCGAGGTGAAAATTTCTATTCACAGTGCAAACGTACAAACGTATCCTCCGTTCCAACAACGTCACGTCCATGATCGGCAGAGCCTTCACACGGTGCTATTCCAGCCCAGCTGCCCCTGCAATCCTGTCCACCCTTTTATTGCTGAGAACCCCAATCATCACCGCTGATTTGCCTGAGTTCCAAAAACAGTATTATCGGTACCAAAATGAGTTATGGAAAAGATTGATGTGGACGTTTCCAAGATGGTTCTACTACAGAGAGGGCACTTTATCCGAGCAGAAATTCCGCGAATTGAACAAGAACCCAGTGTATAATAACCCGAACCTCCAATTTGTCGGAGGTAGACCCGAACTTAGACAACAAAGAGACAGAAGATTTAAACAAGAACTCTCTTTACCAAAGACATACCAAGAGAATACATCGGAAGAGGAAACTGCCCAAATGGATAGTTTGTCGAGAAAAATTGTTCCAAACTCCAGAATCACTGAAGCCGACAAGAAGAAGGATTTGTCGAGTTTGGAAAGAGCATTGAGCAGAACATTGTACTTAGTCATTAGTGAAGACAAGGGAAAGACATGGAAGTTGCCCAACTTCTCGAACAATGGCTCTGCGCTACATAAGGTTGCCGAAGAAGGCTTGTACTCTATTGGTGGAGACCAAATCAACTACTTTAATGTGTCGAATAAGCCATGCCATGTACGTAGTACTGGCGATAGCAGAGAGTTCTTCATCAAGCTGCATATCTTGTCTGGACAATTCTCTTCCCAACAAGATGACTTGAAGCACATGTGGTTGGCCAAGGAGGAGATGGCCGAATACTTGGAGAAGGAGTACTTTGGCGAGATTGCCCACTTGATCAGTGAGGTTTAATTGTCCTGTAAATAGCAATACAAACATGAACATATCTACTGCGCTATAACTACGTAGTTGTTTTAGTTTTTGAAAAGATGAGGACGAACGGAAATCTATCTTTTGGTCACTTATAAGTTTTCTCAGTATGGGCTGGCCTCGCTTTCAACGGCGGGATGCTCTATATATCACATTTGCTTCTTACCCCGTAACGCCTGTTCTGCTGTCCATACAGAACGGTCAAGCACGGCACCAACAGTAAGAACACCGGCAATGGAACTGACCACACCCAAAACAAATCCTGACCATGTTTTAGCATATTCTTCACGGGTAATTATTCTCATTGGAGAGATATCGAAATGGAAAAATACGCCTGGCACGCCGCCCTGGGCATGCATGGTGTTACGGTGGTCGTCATCTCTTCCACCTTGAATTGGTCTGTCATGAGTGATGGCCGAGAATTGGTTCGTTTCAACAGGTTCACGAGATTTGTCTAAGAACTCATAACGCGTTGAAACAACAGACAAGTAATACAGTGCAACATGGTGCTTAAACCCTGGCACGAAGTTGCTTCCATCCAATGGGTGAATTGAAGGGGTATCCTCTCCTGGAGCGATATTCTGCTGACCTGGATCAGTACCAAACGAAAAGTGGTTGATTTGGTGATTGATATTAAACTTGTCTCCATACTTATTCCACAAAGACAAGTCGTGCAGGTGCCGGCCATTACGAGTCAATGGTACTCCTGGAGCGAAATGTAAATTGCCTGAGATGCGGTTGATCTTGGCCAGTCCCTTAACGCGACAACCTTCGTTATTAGCAATTCTTTCGGTCAATTTCTTGACATAACCTTCACTTTCACATTGTTCGATATTGGAACCATCATAGAAGCCCCATTGTTGCACAGAATACGCCAAGCGGACAGCGTCGCAGGTATTACAACAGTATTTGTAATCAGTTTGATCGAGTGCACCATAACATGGACCACATTTTGCTCCCTGCTGGACCTCCTCTGGAGTTAAACCACGGCAAGCTTCCTCAAACTCTTGAGCACCAGAGAGAATAGGCAAATCATCTTTAATCTCTTCACCAGAGGGGAGTACGCGGAAGATTTCGAATCCGGACTGGACAATGTCCAAGTGCAAATCGCCAGTCATATCCAAGATGTCTAAAGTCAACACTCCGCAGGGAACGTTAGGGAACGTAATATCCAAATTAATATCAAGCTGCTTGTTCACGTCACGGTTGACTACCAATTCTGGGCGAACGATAACCAGCAAATAGTCATGATACTCATTGCGAATTAACATGAGCACAATGAGCACACACACCAACGTGATTAACCCACCAGATGCGGTTTTCACCCGAGCATCTTCAACAGTTTTTGCAAACGCATCAAGCGAGATTAATCTCGGCCTGGAAGACATGTTGGTTGGCTAGAAGTGTGGTTGAGAAAGAGTATATGAGTTTCGCGAACTTCCACGTAAGCTGAGACCCCGGGAGCGCACAGTCTGTTTTGGGATGCTTTTTCATTGAGGAATTACAGACAAATATAAGGAAAAAGAAGAATATACATACATACTTATCTTGGCTCTCTCAAATTCCATTTTTATCAAAAACACAAATAATTTGTGATGTGTCTTAAGATACCTGTAATGTATGTATACTGTTCCGTTTCTAAGTCACGTGCGCAAAGTACCAAGACAATCACTGATGGATAAAGATGCGAACCCCATCAGAGCACCACACCATCAGGATGCTGATCTTCTCTAATCTCAGAATACTGCCTTGCCGGGACGTCGGACCAACAGGCAAACAAACAACTTCTGAAATCACGTGTGTTGCTGTGAATGCCACAGGGTCGCGAGTGCTCAACGGGCGGGCTGACGGCTCAATTCGCGTCTGGCGTCTGCTGGCGACCAATCTTGCGGATCCAGTAGTTGTGGATGGAGCACATCGCGGAGGCGTAAGAGCTGCGGCTTTTAATCCGGCAATTGATCTGGCGTTCGTTTCTGTCGGTGCAGATTACGCCGTACGTATATGGAAAGCATCTGGTACTCTTGACCGTGAACTTCGGCCTCTGGGCGCCCGGGCACCGTTTCGTCTGGTGGCATACTCTCCTGACGGAGACCTTTTAGCTGTGGTCGATGCGACGGGTGTGGTTTTTGTGTTTGATGTTTTAAAGGGATATACTCAGTGGCTGCAAACAACCAAAAATGACTTACACGTAAACGCAATCACATGGACTAACCGTGGGCATGATTTTTTGGTGGCAGGGCTTGAATCGGGCGCAATAGCTATTCTCCGCCCAGAAGCAGGCGAGATTCATGCGGTGAGCCAATGGCCGGCGCACCGCGGACCCGTCACTTGCATTACATTTGACCCACGCGGACGCTTTTTGGCATGTGGCTCAGCTGCTGGTTCAGTGTCAATCTGGCGTACGTCTGACTTGCAAAATACTGCGCTGCTAACGGATGTTGATCAGCCTGTGGCTGCTATTCTGCTTAGTCGCGATGGGGCATACTTAGCCGTGACTTATTCTGACTCGGCCAACACAAAAATGTATGCCTCGGATTCTTGGCAGGAGGTACATACGATAACTGGAACCACATCGTCTCGGTGTGTACTGTGGTTCCCAAACAAGCTCGGATTCATTTATGCTTCGGATGGTGGGTCTATGGTTCTTGCTACGTGATGGACTAATAGTTGAATTACTGCGATTGAACTGAATGAGCCTGATTTGGATGTAGGCAGAATTACAGCGTTTTCAGCAGTATGCTCCAGGTAGTAAAGCCATGTCCTACAACACTTGCAATAGTACTAATGGGTTAAAACCCATCATCTACATATGCAACTTTTCACGTGATCACTACATAAGCGAGTGTCAATGTCATATGTACCGTTGTGTCACTTGTGACGTGTCACGTTATCAATCCAGAGAAATGCGCGTTTTTAGTTCACTATTCTAAGAGGTTTTTATCCTTCGCCTTCATGGCTTCAATAACGAGTCACGTGTGTCAACCGTGAAAGGGAAAAAATGCGTGCAGGGCCACGCCTAATAGAATGATTGTGCCGCGGCATTACACCTCCCCTGGACCGCCTAGATGCCGCAAGTACATTGTAGACTCAAACAGTCTCGAGGCATCCATTGATTAATGAATAAAAGGTTGCTCTGTTTGATAAGATTAAGTCACTACTCTGACTCCACCCCCTCGACGGTACTTTTTTCTATACGTTCTAGTATTATTTATTTTTTTTTATTTATTTTCAGCTTTCATTTTCCTTATTTCGCTTCTCGCAAGACTCTCCTGTTTTTGTGCCACGCGAATGTCCTCGACATAATTCAACTGCTTACATTTGTTTCGCTCCACATTCCTATTCTTTGCCTGATCTAGCATCTGTACCCATCAGTTCTGGTGGTTTGCCATTGCACCTATTCGTCGGCTATTTCCTAAGTTTAATCGGCATACAAAATGGAAAATCAACAATTCCGTTCTTTTTCGACCGCGTCGTCCAATTCTATCAATTCGTCAGCCACGAATATCAGTAGGGTCCCGCTGGGCCCACTTTTACAGGTAAATCTGTCCATGAATAGATCCTCAACTGCTCAAGATCACATGTTCTATAAATGTCTGGCTTTGTTGCAACGGCTCAGCTCCATTGAGGGCATTGAACCGTTTATGACGGCAGCTTACACTGCGGCAGAAAAATGTGCAGAACAACAGGCATTGGCATTTTCCCAACAGCGCCAGCAGCATGATTCATCTAATGGATTTCGGTCGTCCGTAGGATCTGGCGGCTTTTCCATCTACCTGGATAATTCGGCGGTTTCCCAGTCCAATATTCATCTTCCTTTAACCAACAGCATATTCACATTTACTGCCGGTGTTCTCCCGGCTAATCTCAACCTAGACCCGGCAACACAGCTCTGGAAGTTGTTCCAGCAGGGCTCACCTTTATGTTTAGTGTTTAACATGGTCAAGCCTGAGAATGCGATACCTGTTGTTCCTCCTAGTGAGGACTTACGGATTTGCAAAAAAGCTGTCTATGACTTTTTAATTGCTGTGAAAACACACCTTGATTTTGATGATGAGTCCATGTTTACTATTTCTAATGTTTTCTCCGATAACACTTACGATTTACTTACAATTGTTGGTGTTATTTCCAAACTTCTAGATCAAATTCCTGGGGCTCCGCCGGCAGAGATCGATCAAATAACTCTAGACTTAACTGAGATCAAGATTTCTGATGAGCGTTCTAAGGTGTTCCGAGAACTCATACAAACTGAACGAAAGTATATTCTGGATTTGGAATTACTAATAGAATACCGCAACGAGTTACAAAACGCAGACGCATTGACCAATGAACAATTACATGTTCTCTTTCCAAATTTGAATGATATTGTGGACTTTCAGAGAAGATTATTGTGTGGTCTTGAATGTAATATAAATGTCCCAGCAAAGTATCAACGTATTGGGTCGATATTCATTCATGCGTCGAACGGCCCATTTAGGGCCTATGAACCGTGGACTATTGGCCAAGTGTCTGCGATTGAGCTTATAAATAAAGAAGGACCAAACTTACGAAAAGCTTCGACTTTGCTAGATCCTGGATTTGAATTACAATCGTACATCATTAAGCCCATTCAACGGCTTTGCAAGTATCCTTTGTTATTGAAGGAACTCATCAAAACTTACTCGGATTCAACTGAATCGCCATGTTACAATGAACTTTTAATAGCCAAGGCTGCTATGAAAGAGGTTGCAAATCAAGTCAATGAGGCCCAAAGAAGATCTGAAAATGTTGGGTATTTGCAAAACCTCGTGGAAAGAGTAAAGAACTGGAGAGGTTTCAATCTAAGACATCAAGGTGAACTTTTGTATCATAGTGTTGTCGCAGTTAAAGACAGTGAGGGTGAAAAAGAATATGTTGCATATCTTTTCGAGAATATTATATTCTTCTTCATTGAGCAAAATCCGGTTGATCCAAAGCAGAAAGATAAGAAAAAGCGTGACATTTTATCGACCAGAAAGAAATCGGGCAATCTATCAGGATCTGCAGCTAATCTACTTGAATCTTTAAATGGTGTCAAGGAGAAGAGCACTCTTGAATTAAAGGGAAGGGTTTATATCTCTGAGATTTACAACATTTCCTCAGCAAATTCACTCGGTTACACCCTTGTTATTTCATGGTCTGGAAAGAAAGAGAGTGGATCTTTCACATTGAGATTCAAATCTGAGGAACCCAGAAATCAATGGGAGAATTGCTTAAGACAATTGAAATCCAATGAAATGAACCATCAAATGAAGCGCCGTCTTCGTGACTCTCATGGATCTTTAAACACCTATGATTCATACGAGCTTAATGGTCTGGGAGCTAATACTTCGTCACCGGTAACGCAACCATTAGCAGAATCTCCCACTCTGAGACCATCTTCAAACCAACGTCATAATTCAGCATCGTCGTCTTTTAGTATGATGAAGATGAGCAGGAACAAACCGGAAAGCAACTCACAAAACTCAAACAATACTATTAGCCACCTTCAATCAGACACATCGACTTCATCCATCGACCTGATTCCTAGTGTGACTATTAATCTTTCTTATGGAGGAGTGAGTATCGGAGAGGAATTTGAAGTTATGACAAGCATATTATTTACAGAACTTGAGCAAAAAATCTTATCCATCATTGCTTCCTCGGATGAAGTACATGATGAAATCCACATCCGAAAACTCAAGTACAAAGATGAAGACGGTGACTTTGTTAGTATGGCCTCCCAGGATGACTGGCAATTAGCACTAGATATGTTGGAAGAATTAGTGGAGGGAAGCAAGTCCGAGCGTACGTTGACTATCTGGGTATCTTAGTAATAAATGAAATTGCTTTTATAAGTATTAGTTATTGATTGAGTCGCTTGTAGAGGTCAATTGGTTACTTAACATTAAGCTTCATTGTGTTAGTAACTCACTTTTCTTTTTATTACTAATCTCAACCTTACTTAATCTTACTCATAGTTACAAGGTGTTTCGCATTGTTACCTATTATTTGGTTCCCATTGTTGAGTTTCCAGGTCTCCAGATGTGAGACCTGGGGATGGCGTGCGCTCAACGTTTAATCTCAGCATTGTTTCTGTACATAACTTGAATTCTGTCACTTTTTCATACAGAAACTGCATCTCACGGGCCGCAACCGACTGGGTGTTCTTTCCCACTCCATTTTGAGGCGCTGTCGTGCAATAACACGGTAGAATTCCAGAAGGTGACTTTTTGTGTCATGTCATTTTCATTCAATACTTTGTCACCTGTCAAGAACTGCACATTGTTCTTGTCAAATTTACATTGATTGCCAGGGGGAGAGCATATTTAAGGAAAGGAAGGAAAGACTGAATATAATTGCTTCGATGTCAAGACTAAGCGCAGCTGTACGGCACGCGCAGTTACGATAGAATAATGCATGTAATTCCGATCGTTGTAGTAGCAAATTTGCGACGTAACCCATGATAGTTCATGCATATTGACCGGAATGTGACACAATACACAGCCATTTCAATGCCAATGAAACAACGCCTCGAAAAGTTGATAAATTCTTAGACAATGGGATCAAGCCGAAGTTATCGGCTCAATTCCTTTTCGGTAAGAGAAGTTGCTCCAAGGCCCAAGAAAACTTTGTGCAAAGAAAAAAAAAATATTTAAACAGAGCCTCCTGCGGGCCTAGATCAATTGGCAGGTTTTACATACACGTTGCCCCGATCTGCTGCAGATGTTCCACCTGAGGCATGACTTGCCGCAGCAAAGACCAGTATCTTATTAGATATGTCTCCCACGGCAAGTTCTTTGCAAGGCCAGATTTCCCATAGTTTAAGGGAGAAATCAAAAAAATCTGCGCCATTGTTGCCTATTGTGAATCTTCCGCGCTAACCATAAGAAGCCCAGACACAAGTTAACCCGTCTAAATTGAAAAGATAATACCAGGGGCAATGTAGGTGAACCAAATGCAGGAACAGCTGCACAAGATAGAAGAGATATCTCTAACCTTGATACAGGCAGGCTTAGTCTATGGACGGGAATTTGACAATAACCCACCTTCCAGCTAATATAAAACGCCTCAATAGTAAGCTGTCAGTAAAAATTCTTGTACCTCACCTATCAGTATAAAAATTGCTACTTTTATCCATTGGCTCATAATTTAGCCATGCTATTTCTTATTTACCTTTTGTTTGCACCCATCGTGCTTGCAGGAAAAATCAGAATCTACCAAGACAGTGACTATGCCATCCAGTCATGTGGTTCACTTCTAATGTATACGGGCTCTTGGTGCAGAGTGAAAACTTCGATGAACCCTTATAATCCTTCTGAATCCTACGACTGTTATTGCACCAATAAAGATGCCATGGCTACTCTCGCTGGATGTATTGTTAGTGAGGGTTATGACAGAGAGGATGTATGGGCAGCGGTCTCAAATTACTGTTTGGCGTACAATGCGACAGTTTCTCCATCCGAGCTAAAGGCCGCTTATAAAACATACCAATCTTCGGCCAAAGATCCATATGAAGTCCCTGACTTCAACATGACTATTCCAGTTGACTTCCCAATTAAATTGCAAGATGAGGCTGTCATGGTAACCAGAGATGCATACAAATTTCATCTCCGCAACTTCAACTACTCCTTATACTTTGGAGCAGGTATCCTCGGTTACTGGGGTCTCATGGTGGTTCTTGGAGCTTTGTTCCATTGGACAGCGGTACTCTTCCCAAGAACTAGACTTTTCTTCAACGGAACGTTCAGCAGAAAGTTCCGCAAGTACGTGACACTTCCTGCCTTGATGAGAAGAAAGAAGACTGCCCCTCAACATTGTACCTATTTTTTTGATTTCTTGATTCCTAGTCGTATTGAGACTCTCATTATTGTGGGTTTCTACTCCTTGAGCATAATCTTGTGTGCTGTTGGCTACAGCTATCCTAGCGGCCAGCAATTGTACCCATCGAAGCAGGCTTATATGACCAGAAATATTGTTGATCGTACAGGTATCATCTGCGTAATGTTGACGCCCTTATTTGTGTTGCTAGCTGGAAGAAACAACATCTTACAATGGGTTACTGGATGGAAATTCTCAACCATGGTTACTTACCATCGGTGGATCGCCCGTGCTGCAGTTATTATGGCCTTTATTCACGCCATTGGTTTCACCTGGATGTATGTTTCTGACCATTATTATCATACTGCTATGGAGGCAGCATGGCTCCGGTGGGGAGTTGTTGCCATCACTTGCGGTGGCTTGATTTGCTTCCAAGGTCTTCTTTACTTGCGGAGAAGTATTTACGAGGTTTTCTTGATTATTCACATTTTGTTGGCCGTGTTCTGGGTAGCTGGAATGTGGATCCATGTGAGGGAAATGAACTACCAACAATTGGCAATTCCATCGGTTGTGGTTTGGGTTCTTGATAGATTCCTTCGTTTGGTAAGAATGTTCTGGTTTGGTGTACCAAAAGCGCAAATATCTTTATTGCCAGATAACACTTTGAAGGTGGAAGTTCCTACTCCTAAAGGCTGGCGCTCGATTCCTGGAGGTCACTGTTGGCTTCACTTTGTGCACGGCGTTCATTTTTGGCAAAACCATCCATTTACCTTTATCGACTCTCCAAGCAAGGAGAACACAATTGTCTTTTACTGTAAAGTGAAGTCTGGTATCACTGAATCCTTGGTACGCAAATTACAGCAGATGCCAGGTCAAAGTGTCGAAATGCGTGTGACAGTTGATGGTCCTTATGGAGAGGCCAGTCCTGTTAAAAACTTCTCTAATATTGTTTACATTGCCGGAGGAAATGGTATTCCCGGTATTTACTCTGAAACGGTGTCAGCCATGCAAAAGAATGTTAACACCAACACCAAAATCAAGTTAGTGTGGATTCTTCGTGATGCAGTTGCCGTGTTGGGTTTCTCTGAAGAACTAGATGCTATCAGAGATAGCAATGTCGATGTTCGGATTTATATCACCAGAGCGCAAGAGAACGCCTACCCTACAGATCTGAGCAGTAGTATGGATGAGAAGGGAAGAAATTTGGAGAAACGTGTGCCCGAGAAATCTTCGCTCCAAGGGTTGAGAGCAAGATTTCCACATGTTGAATTTTACTTCGGTCGCCCTGACATGGGGCAAATGGTTGCAGAAGAAACTGCAGAGGCTGCCAACTCTGTGGCATTTGTCAGTTGCGGCCACCCGCTTTTGGTTGACGAATTGAGATACCAGGTCGTTCGCCAAGTGGATACCACAAACAAACGCATTGACTTTTTTGAGCAATTGCAGGTCTGGGCTTAAATTATTCTATGTGTGTGTACGTTTTTTATCTATGTTTTATTTCGGCATTAGTGAGTAGAGTGTAATATCAAAGTATGAGTTATTTGTGACGAGTACAGAACAAAGCCGCAACACGAGTAAATTAATTTCTTTTTTCTTGACTTTTTGGGACATGTTATGCTTCTATTGTTCTTCCGTCTCTCGATTTATCACTACAGATCAGACAGAACGCCCGTTTCATGCTAAAATGGCACATATATGGTCACGTGCCGTGACTCATCTCCTTTGTGTGCAGGCGCTTATCAACATAGCGCATCTTATTCGCCCAGGTGAGTAGAGCGACAACTTGGTTCAACCTCAGTATTAAACATTGAAACTTCCGTTTGCTGAATCTGAGACTTGGTATTGGTATACTTGATCAACTTAGTTCTGTCATAGAAGTTTTTGAATCTGTTTTCGCGCTATTTTCCAATGCAATGCCGAATTCTCCAAATAGCAGCCAGAACATGGCGGCATCACAACCGGCCTGCTCAAATGACGCGTTACACAGCGTATGTTACTAGGAAAATGGCTCTCCGGCACTTCTCAGTAGCTTCACGTGCTCTGCTTCAGTCAAGCGCCGTCCGTTCCAAAGAAATTCCATTCTCCCAGCTTAGTGAAGAAGATCAAGCATTATTGCAAGAAGAGAGGGCTGCAGACAACGTAGATGTTTGTATTGTTGGTGGTGGTCCAGCTGGTTTGGCAACAGCCATTCGTTTGAAGCAATTAGATAATGAGGAAGGCAACGGTGATTTGCGAATTGTGGTGCTAGAAAAGGCTGGTGATTTTGGTTCACATATTGTCAGTGGAGCAGTTCTTGAGCCTCGTGCTTTACGTGAGCTTTTCCCTGATTCTGAGTATTTGGAAGAAGATGGCCTGGGAATCCCCCTCCCTCCTGATTTAGTGACTCTTGTGGAAAAAGACGATATGAAGTTTTTGACTGAACAGTACGCGTTCCTGTTACCTGAACCACCGCAGATGCAAAACCATGGGAAAAACTATATTGCATCGCTTAGTGCAGTGGTTCAACATTTGTCTGAAGTGGCCAGCGAACTTGGTGTGGAGACTTACCAGGGTATTTCAGTGAGCGAACTTGTGTTCACGGAATCTGGTGCCGTTAAAGGTGTCGCAACCCGTGACGTTGGGATTGGTAAGGATGGTGCACCAAGGGCTTCCTTTGAGCGAGGAATGGAGTTTCACGCCCGTGCTACTATTTTGGCAGAGGGTTGCCATGGGTCTCTCACTAAAAGCGCAATTGCTCGCTACGATTTACGCAAGCACAGTGATCCTCAAACTTATGGCCTTGGTATCAAAGAAGTGTGGCGTGTTCCTGAAGAAAACTTTGAACGCGGTTTCGTCGGACACACGATGGGTTTTCCTTTGACCCCAGGCGTTTACGGTGGAGGTTTCCAATATCATTTTGGTGATGGTCTTGTGGCAGTTGGGTTGGTTGTTGGTCTAGACTATGCTAACCCATACATCTCCCCTTATCAGGAGTTTCAAAAGATGAAGACTCATCCTTACTATGCTAATGTCTTGTCCGGAGGTGAATGTGTTTCATATGGAGCAAGAGCACTTAATGAGGGTGGCTACCAATCTATTCCTACTCTTCATTTCCCTGGAGGAGCTCTAGTTGGAGCCTCTGCTGGATTTATGAACGTCCCAAAAATTAAGGGTACGCACACTGCAATGAAATCAGGAATGCTTGCAGCGGAAACCATCTTCGAATCCATCAAAAATTTGGAAGCAGTAGATGAGGAAACTGACATGGATGAGCATGTATTGGACCTTTCAGATTATGAAACTGCATTCAAAAACTCCTGGGCGTACGATGAACTCTATTCTGTCCGTAACGTACGTCCTTCATTTAATATCTTGAAGGGTCCACTTGGGTTCTTAGGAGGTCTTGCGCATTCTGGCTTGACTACTATGATCACAGGAGGTGCAGAACCATGGACACTTTCACATAATCATACAGATGCTCATTCTACACAAGATGCATCCAACTTCACTCCAATTGAATATCCTAAGCCAGACGGAAAACTTACCTTTGACATTTTGACCTCGGTCTCAAGAACTGGTACTTACCATCAAGATGATGAACCTTGCCATTTGCGTATTCCTGAGCAAGACTACAGAAAGCATGCCCAAATTTCCTGGCCTAAGTACAAGGGTGTAGAACAGAAATTCTGCCCGGCAGGAGTCTACGAATATGTTGAAGATGAAAACGAGCCACTTGGAGTTAAATTCAATATCAACAGTCAAAACTGCATTCACTGCAAGACATGCGACATCAAAGTGCCAACACAGGACATTGACTGGACAGTTCCTGAAGGAGGAGACGGACCAAAGTACTACATGACATAGTTTAAAAAATGCTATCTGTCATGTTCACCAAACAATAAAAAAGCGAAAGATTATAGAAAACTACAATTAAGCTAATTGCAATGGAAAAGGATATAAAACTTACAAGCGTGTTCAATTGTTTTCGTAAATGGTGCAGTGCACCTCATCAAATTTATGTTTAGTATACACCAGAGCGTAGGGCACTGTAACGTTTAAATAGTTCAAAAAGAGCAGCAAGATGTAAAAGGTCTTGAGAATTTCGTAGCAAGTTCATTCACCGTAGGAATAGAACTTTTATAATTTTTTTTTCTTTTCGTTCTTTTCTTTGTACATTAATTTTTTCTCTTGTTCTTTCAATCAGCTGAACAATTTATCCAAGTCGGATAGACTGAGGTCTTCCGGCGCACCGATATCTTGAGTCAAAAAGCCGGACCTGACAACCTGCGTCCAGTTCCGTTTTGATTTTGGTGAAGTGTTGGCCGAAGATTTAGAAGATCCAGGCGCCGATGTGTCAGTGATCGCCTTGAGAGCCGCCGCATGTAATGCAGCAGCAGCTGCTGCCGCACTTGGACTGTGAGAAGAAGGGGTTTTCGGAGCTCTAGGCGCCGCTGCAGCCGCAGTTAAAAACTTACTCTTTTTTGAGGATGACAAATAAGACATGGACTTGGATCTCTTACCGTACTTGTTGAGCTTGTCGACTATGAAGTCAGATGAGTCGTCATCGCTGTCGTTGAAAACATCCAACTCCTCAAACTCAAAGTCCAAATCGTTGTTAAGTCTTTTAGATTCGGTGGTTGGGGTTGGCATATCGAGTTCCTTTTCCTTGGACTCTGCCGGGGTGGCACTTTGTGAGGTGGACGTATCCTCATGAGACGCCAAGTTGGCAGCAACAGGGGCGGAAGAGTACGGCACAAACAAATTGGTATAATCAGATGTGCTTTCCAGGAACGTTGGACGGTTAGGGCCAAAGTCGTACATGGTTTGTCTTCTCTGCTTCAATAAGACAGATTGCTTCGCTGCTTCGAAAGAATCAGACGAGAAGCTCGAGCTCAGGCCATTGATAAACTTTTGGTTGCCTTGCTGTTGCTTCTGAAGTTCCATGGCGTTTTTAACATGAACATGGAAATCCTTAGCCAAAAGACCACGATACACATAGACCATTCTTTTTGGAGAAGCGTCGGCCCATTCACGAGACAATGCATACTTCAAGTTGGAGTCTCCTTTTTCAACACGTTTCACGTACGCATTCAATTTGGCACTAACTAAGTTTGAAGTCTTGCTGGATAATTGCGCCATGTCAGGATGTCTCTCGACAAGAATATCGCAGATCTGTTTAACGGTCATTCCCGCACCTTCTGGATCTTTCTCATATAAAATAAGAAAGATTGCAAAAAGTACGTCATCTTCAAGAGATGCGTCACCGTCCTGTTCAGGTTTTGGTTTCTCTCCAGTCACAGGGATAGTGGTGGAAATCCCTGTAGCAATTGGCACGCGGGCAGACATCTTGGGCTTTTTACCCATTAATGAAGAGGCCACCAATGCTTTTGGAAAATAACTTGAAGAATTAGCTGAAGCAGTTCGAGCAGGAGGTGTTGAATCTCTTGAGCTGATTGAGGACGTGGATTTCTTAGCAGAATTGGTGCCAGAATGCATCAACGAATCAGGAGAAATGCTCCTCAGTGTAGGAGACAATTCAGACGGACTCAAGCTTCGATCAGTATTGAAAGAAGTCGAATCGATTTCGGAATAGTTGCCCTTTAAATCAGTGATCGTTGACTCCATGCTCTTGCTTGGACTTTGAGGCAAGCTCGAGTCGTTGAAAGTGGGGGAAGCATGAGCTGGAGTAATTGGGATTCCGAGGGGTCTAGTTTCTGCCATAGCCATAGTGAGCGTGGTGGTTTTGGTTTAATGGTTCAGTGTGGGTAGTTCATAAAATGGAATCAAAGTCACAGTAAAACAGTAAAATATTTTTGGTAGTGGTGAACAGCGATAGTCAAATGCTATTCGGGCACAAAGTTCGATGGGAATATGGGGGGATGACAGTGTGGAACTGGGATCCTCAGCTAACTTAATAACTAAGGCTGGAGAAGTAAATAGGAGGAAGGCCAAGTCTAGTGTAGGTAATGTAGCAAAAAATCACCAACTAATAAAAAAATTTTTCTAAAACCAAAAAAAATTTATAGAGAACAAAAGTTGACTAGAATTATTAATATTTGAACATCGTCACTCACAAGCAATATGCTCTGGAGCTCCACTCAATTTCTGTAGTCGCAGCCTATATGTATTTGTTACTTAAGTCTGGTGCGCATGTGGGGCCACACCTCACATGAGGCCCCTCATTACGCACTAGAGATGAGTAACAATAATACCAAGGAACCAACCAACCGGGGTGTTTGCGTAACACATAAATCAGTCATAGAAAAAAGAAATCAACATACCAGTAGTGCTGCTTTGTACTCCAAATTTGAAATGGTTTGAACAGATAATGTAGATTGCTAGAAGACGAAAGACTTCTATGTGGTATCAACACAATCCGCAATATAAAAAAAATGCAATAAAAAAAAAAATCGAGCTTCCTCTTAAAACTAATCAGGAGGATTCAGTTATTAACTGGAAGGGCTCTGTGGAATTTTTTTAATCTATCCTAAGGATGAATTATTAGCAATGACAAAGATATCTTTATGGATCTAGTTTTTTTTTCATTTATCTTTCATGCAGAGAAAAGTGCTTTTCGCACTACACCTGCATCTTCGGTAGTGCCACTTGGTCCACGATAATCAAAGATAGCAATTGATAAGGGCTTCTACCCCTAAACTCGACCACCATTCATGCAGTTTTAGTTTCTTCTGCTGGACTTCCATTTAAGTCGTTTCATTTCTTTCTTTAAATTGGCAACTTCTTTATTTGTAAATTACAACTATACTACGTGTGCCATGTGCCGATTTTAATCTACTATATTTACCTTTATAGCGCTCCTTATTTTTACTTCCTGTGCGTGTCTCTAACCATACGGCGTCCGTATTATCGCCGCGCGCCCCTCCGTTTTGCAATTGCAATTAGAGTGCCACTAGCCCCACGAACTGTCATACTTAGTCTTCCCAGTATGGAGAATCTTTTCACCTACGGCAATGAGCGATATAAAAAAAAAAGACTAGTAATCTGCATTGTGTATTGGATTCTGGTGGGTGCTGCTGCATAGAGGTGTATATTTGCGCTAAATGTACCACACAATAGAGGAAACAGACGTGTAATCACGTGTCTTGAACTTTTGAGATAGGGCTTCTGCCCTGATCAAAGAGCCACTGAAGTCTCGGAGTCGCACCAAACTTTTGCGATAGTATGCATCATGTGCGCCTCGCAGCACTTTGCGGATTTTGCCTGCGTATACCCATTGGGCTTGTGCACTTGCATACGGAATGTCCACCAAAGCCCCATATCGTTGTAAGATTCTCTCTGCTGGGGTTTTCTCTTCGCTTTTGATTTATTCAAGCTTACGGTATTCAATCGCAGCGAGTGTCTTCTTCCAGTCTTTGGGCCAGTAATCACTGGTGTATGCAGTCTGCTTATCTTTACTGTCCGGGGGCATGAACCACCAATTAAGTGCAATATGCGCTGGCAGGTCTTTGGTAGAGAAGCTCGTAACTTCATGAAACCATCCACATGGTAAGTAGAGCATATCGCCCTTTTCGAGCCACACCTCTGTCTTTTTGAGATCTAAGAATCCGGGAAAATACTTATCAGCAAATGCACGAAGACTGTCAACTTCTTTCTCATTTTCAAGTTCGTCCAAATGAGCTAGAACTGGCGGAACTTTAGAAAAACTAGGAGGATCAAGATTGTCTTTGATAGGCCCATCGTATTCTTCTTCGTTTTCAATCATATCCTGAAGTTCTGACTCCGTGTACTGGAAATAATTTTCGGTTTCAAGAAGCCAATGAGCATATTCTCCAACAAGGGATCCGTCCTCACGCATTGCCCGCCACAATGGTGCATTCTCGTTGATTTTGTAGTCAATAAGACCGTTCGCGTACACTGTATTTATATTACCCACGGTGAAAAGGTTTGTAGCGTCTTTGGGTGAGTAGAGCGTGAACCGTTTGCGCCCCTCGACAAGCACATACAAATTGTCTGCATGATCATGATGAAGGCCAGAAGAATTCCCTGACGGTACCCATTTTCCTAATCCTTCTATGGAGGGATGAAGGAGATCAGGCTTAGCAGAAGATTCTTTGGAAACACCCATCCAAAGGTTGATCTGTTGCGGCACCAATTTCTCGAATGGAGGTGGCTGTATAGGAAACAGTTTGTCCTTATAAAGATAGGACAACGGCGCCTGCAAAAGAGATTTAATTCTTTCGTCCGCCTCGTCCGCCGTCAACTGGAGTTCTTCATTAATGTACTCTTCAGCTTCCAAATCATCAAAATCATCATGAAGATCGTTCGCATTGAATGACGTTATCGATGACGTATCGGAAAAGTTATCTTCATTTACGATATCATCTTCCTTGTCGATTTCTCTTTTGGGAACTTTTAATCCTGTTGCATTTGCTTTATGTAATGCAGTATGGATGTGGTCGTGTGCTACCTCATCGTAATCGTCCAGAAGGTTGTTATCAGAGACCCCGCCCTCAGACGTCGGCTCTTCCCGAACCTCATGTTCTTCATACTGCGTAGTTAGATAAAATGAGTCGTCGCTTTGGCGGAACTTATTCACTATGTTCGAAAACGACATTAATTCACGGGAGCGGCCCAGACCAAAACCGAAGGATACTTTGCGTTCTATTTGCAATTTAGAATCGTCACCAAATCCAAGTGTGTCTACTATGCGATCAATACCAAACCGATTCACATCGATCGGCAAGTTCGTCTTCCCCACGATTTTCACCGGCTTACGCTTAATGACAAATGTTTCATAGAAACCATGTAAGGTGTCCACACATTCCAGATTTTCAGAAAACGGTAAGGTTGCCCCCTCGTATAAGTTACGCAGGTTCCGTATGTGCTTTGTAGCGTTATATGGATCTTCGGAAGTACGTTTCATTGCATTTCTAGTAAGAAATAGAGCTGTGTTGGTAAACGAAGAATTACTCACATATATGTAATATTGTATGCCGGATATGCACCATGTGATAAGTGGCTTTGCGTTGGAGCTCATTCCTCTATAAATGAGACTTCAGTTTGGGCAGGTTTATCCCACCTGCCTATCGTTGTTGTTGCATTGTGTCATCATGTCATGGAATTGTACCAACATTTGCAGAGGTCATCATTATGAGAAGGCCAAGTACTAAAATAAGAACCAGATCTACGATTAACGGAAGTGGTGATTTCAAAGGTGTTGTAGATTTTAAACTAGCGAACCGTACTACCGGAAGTGGACTGCCACTTTTTTCTTGAGATACACCTACGCCTGAAATTTAAGTTCCTTGCGTTAATTAGTATTCTATTTTAAGGCATATTTTTTTCGTTTCTTTTGGAATTTCTCGCACCATGATGCAGGTTCATGATTGTGATGGGGCATGCACCTGCTTAGATCACCAGACTATACACTAGACCACTGCCGGGTATGTAAATGGAAGAGGAATGAGAGGGAGGAGGAACGAGTACCATCGGCTTTGCGTTTGCATTCCGCCAGATGTATGACAATCACTGCTTGGGCTGCTTACTAAGTATACTAAATAGATATCGTGCGCGCATCACTTGCAAGGAGTTGCGGGGTCAAAGATTACGAGCCACTTATTCAAGAAGTTTATTTTGTTGCCTATCCCGATTTGAAATTTAATAAAAAAGGTCTTTACCGATACTCTAATTCTAGCGTGGCATGGTAAGAAGTCGGCGTATTTCCGTTGTGCCATTGTATTCGTGGGGTGTCTGCTAATGGGGCGTCTGCCTGATTCTGCGCCAGGAGTGAAATCTCCAATTACAATCCTACGCAAAAAATTATTGGGAATATGTATATTGCATGTAGAATTGATGCTTTACAAAAAGTCACTGTATAGGATTTTATCTTTTTTTTTGACCTTTTTGAGTTTTGTCTTTTATGTCTATGCGGGCTGGGGCAGCGCTTTCAGCCAATTTGGGCTTATCTTCACTGAATGTAGAAAAATGTCTCTGCGTTGGTGCTTCTAGATCTCTTGATAGAGGGGTGGCTCAAGGTGTCACAGCTCCTCTTGAAACTATTGGCTTGTTCACTTTCCAGATCGGCAGGCAGAGGGAGTGGTAAAGCATAGAAGCTTCCAGACCCTCTGTAGCCAAATCCTGGCAGAAACGTCGACAATGGCGGTCTCTTTTCTGAAGCTTGGTCATATCCAGGGTTCTTAGGGCTAATGTTCAGCAGAATGGGAGTGGCAGGATAGACCATTGGGGTAGACAGTCCACTCCCCTGTTGCGGGGTTTTTATAGCGTAGCCGTTGGGGCTGGTTTTGGATTTGAATGAAGGTGTTCGGGAAGATACCGTAGATGATGACGCAGACGAAGGAGCCGATCCAGTCAACGAAAAGATGGAGTTCAGATCTAAATGTGTCCATGTAAACGAAACCAAAAGTTTCATGTGGTTAATGAAGCGCAGATCCTCGTTAAAGTACTTCGACTTGAGCGAAGGAGGAGGACATTTCAACACCTTAATAAGCAATGCAAAGGCATTATCGAAATCCTGCAAGGATACAACAGAAACCTCAGTATGAATGAAGATAAAATCGAGAAATTCTTTCACAACAAAATTCTCACCAACGTTAAGAATCAAACATGCCAATACAACACTCAACAATGCAATGTTGGGGGTGTTGTAATTAAAGTAAATGTTGGGGTAGAATTGCACCAATTCACAGATGTAAATGGCTACAATCTTCACATCGTTACACTCCTTATGGGGGTTTTTAGATCCGGCTAAAAACGGTGATTGAGCCAACGTGTGAATGTAAACGTCAATGAACGAATCAAAGGTTGGCGCATTGACGAGCCACTTCAATGACTTGAGAACGTGGTTTTCCATTTCAGAAAACAATTTCTTGTCATAGCAATGGCAACAGTACTTGCATAAATCGTTCAATGAAGGGATCCGGAACTTGGAATCCAAATTCTTGCATGCGATCCATAGTGCCGTGAGGCCCAAGAGTTGGTAATGTTGTTTCTTGACGATGCGAACAGAGCAGTAGCGATCAATCAAGTTCACAGTCAATGGAAATGTTGACTTGGACAAATTCAATTTATTAATCACATCCAAGAGAAAATCAAGAAGCAAGGGTCTCATTCTCAAATTAATCTCCGGTTGTTGCTGGATTAAGTGAAGATTTGGTCTGGTCTTGGTGTCAAACTCCAACAAATGCTCGTACATATCCAACTTGTACTCATCAACCTGCTTTTTATGAGCATTGTATTCGGCAAGCTGTAGCTTTATGTTGGAGGCCTTAAGACAAGCCTGCGTTGCACGAACATTGTGGAATAAACCTGGAGTGTTGCTCATGCTAGGGTAGCTTTAATATGATATAGGGGTGAATATTCTGGGTCGCTTCCGGTTAAAGTTTGCCTTGAGTCTGCTCAGTCATGTAAAAAGCAAGGGTTCGATGATTCAGATTATATGCAATTGACTTCTTCAAATAAGTCTTATGCTTTATGGATGTGTTGTAGGACGGGGCCAAGACAAGAATGGAAGATGTGGGTGTGGTGAAGGTCTTCTATGCGGCGGCGTAACAAGTTCCTTAGCAAGAAAAGATGTTGGTGGTCGTCAAACGAATGCAAAACCAATCTGTGACTGGTTGAAGAAAAAGTCTAGAAAAATGAACGATGGGAGAAAGAAAGATGCAGAATTCGTGCCGAAAGAAGAAAAAAAAAAGATGGACGAAAGGTAATCCAGTATGGTCTCTCTAGATGAGGGCTAAAACTAATCAGCAGAAGAACTCAATAAGAATGATGGAGTACCAATCAAGAAGGACAAAAGAAATGTAATGAAACCCTCCAGTCCAAATTGCAGAAAAAGAGCTGGTGAAGATTTTGATGGCTGGGGTCAGACCAGTGGTTATATAAATTTGCAGTTGTCCAAAATAAACTTGCTTTGACCGACTTGCATAACTTCCAATATGCATCCGGTATCTGCATCCAGGTTGATGCAGGATACTGTGCCCAGCAACGTGTGTGACATGAAATCTGTGCGACAGGAGACGTCCGAGGTGAGGAGGTGGGCTATTCTACCCTCGGAAATTAAAAATTGGCCGACCCGCATCACATCAAGTGGGCATTTTTCTCTTTGTCGGCCAAGGGGTCAGTGCTCACTATCTTGACCCATACATCATCTATCTGCAAATCCTTCTCTCATAATATTCGAATATTCATCATTATACCTCCATATAATATCATGTAGCTGCCTGGAATCATCCTCCCGCTGTAGGTTATGTACCATTAGGAGGTGTCTCCTAGCAACTGTGCGCGATTTCTGCATAGTACCAATAAAACTCTCCTATAAGCCTACTTACGATAACGTATGCTCTTCTCTAGAAATTTTACCTCCTGCAGACAGTCCAGACCAAGACGCCTTTATTCATGCTAAACATGATGGAACTCCAGTTTGATTGATTCTGGAAATCACACCATAAGTATGTAAAGTACGTCCAATAGAGCAATTGCTAATGGTCCAATTCTTTAACCTTCTAAGTGCATCATAAAACGGCTAGCATTGTTTGGTCTCTGGACATATCGTCAAATTCCGTCCCGATGTGCGCACCACCAGCTCAAGGACTACGTGGACTAAAATGGAAATGTAATGGCCGGATGCCTACACAGGTTCACTAGGATTGACTTACGCTTTTAGTATATGCAGGTTAGCCATCGGACAATTAAATCCATTTGAGAATATGCTGAGGAATGTCGTTCAGTATGCTGTCTGGGCAGCGCACTACTTTATTTTTCATTCACTTCTTCTACTTATCTTCCCCTGTCTGGTGTGGAAATCAAATATATAGTATAGGTTAAAACGAGGAGCGTTTATAAAAGCTTTGAACTATATAATGGAGGAACTATTGGCGCGACACAAAAAGGAACAGCGGGATTTGGTGGCCACAATTACGTCTCTCAAAAAGCAGGCGACAAAGAAAACACGCAAGTCTGTGAATTCGAAATGCACCTTGCTACAAGAGGAACTTGAAGCTCGTCATAAGCGGGAAATACAGGAGATGAGTGGGGCCTGTGATGATGCAGAAGAAGCGTCGGAAATTACCCCGGAACAGCTTCTAGCCTCGATGAGTATCGAGGAACATGAACCGGTCGCAAAAGAGAATGGAGGAGAATCTGGGAATCTAGAGTCTCAACCGAAAAGAAGGAATCGGGCCAAAGAGAGATTGGCCAAGAGACAAGCAAAGATAGATGAAATTAAAGCCGAGGCACAGGAGGAAGCAGCCAACCAGGTTGATTACCGAGCAATCGAGAAGGACCTGATGGACAGAATTCTAGCATCACAGGGTTTGACTTTGTATGAAATACAACCAGATGGGCATTGTCTCTTTCTGTCAATCCTGGACCAACTCAGGATACGACATGGGATCGAGGCCCTGGTTTCGGACCTTAGAAAAGAGGCTGCAAAGTACATACGAGAGCATCCAGACGACTTTGCACCATACTTGTTCGATGAATCAACACTACAATTGCGAGATATTGCAAGCTATACTACTGAACTTGAAGAAACAGCCATGTGGGGTTCAGATATGGAGATTTTAGCACTTTCGAATATTTATAATTGCCCCATCAAAGTATTGATGGCTGGAAGTTCGCCCATTACATTTAATGAAGAGGGGGTGAAGCAGACTCTACTTTTGGCATACTATAAGCATTCCTATGGCTTGGGAGAGCATTACAACTCATGCAGATAACCGCTTAAATATTTGCTGTTTGGAAATCTGTAGGTACGGTATATAGTTAATGGTACCTGATACTTATGCATAGTCGAAATCTTCCACGCCGATGTCCCCGGCGCTATAGTCACCTGATCCTGTACATGGTAGTTCCATTTCATGAGTGACAGTGTCACCTACATGTGGAAATGTTCGACGCAGAATTCTTCAAGTTACACTGGCACATACGAGTGCACTGTTACGTATCTAAAAGAATCCATTGGTCGCCACTCATTCTACTTCCCTACGCTATACATGAAATGCACATTCCTTTCGATTTTCGGCTTGGGCATGTGTTTTGATCCGTTGGAAGTGACATCACGAAGCCTAGACCGATGATGTAAATAAGGCTCATTTCAGCTTGGTTTGAGGTGCCAGGCGACATGCTATATGGAATTGCCATACAATGACTAGTAAACCAGAATAACCCGCCATCGTTCAGCCCTGAGATATGAAACAGCCTTCGGCCGGAATTTTTCACCTCAAGGCGACTCTGATATCAGAGTGTATAATCCAATAAATATCATCTAGACGAATAGAGTATTTTCACTGCAGGTTTATGTCATACGATGCTCCATTATACAGAAAACATATGAGTATTTTACGAGTGTTTCTCGTTGGAGATACTTGTAGCGCTGTCGTCAAAGTTTCTTGCCGAGCCCTAACCAGCAAAATTTTTGGCCATACGAAACTTTGCAGCGCTGTCTTTTTTTGCTTAGTTCGGATAATGGTGAACAACGGCGCTAAAATCATAGTAAAACCTGCAGGGGCTCCCACTTGTCTTAGGGTGAAAGCCTATGTCGGAATCTCTAGGTCCAGTATGCAAAACAAGTTTAGACAACTATAAGAGGAAACAGACAACGGCTACAAATTACATACATGTAGCTTCGGTTGAAAAATAAATGTAGGCAGGGAGAGTGGTTCGCTGATAACGCCTAGTTTCTTTTTCGCCCATGTACAAGAACATTTGAGGCATATTATGTAGAAGCAAATGCCATGCTCATTTTTTTATAAAATTCCACAATAGGGGATCGTGATCTTAGTGTTCTGATTTGGCGAAAATATAACCGAGACAGGTATCATACCAGAATAAGGAAGTGCGCCCGGCAAAGCTGATATTGTATAGTAGTAATCCGAACACATCGGATGCAGTATTGTATTTTAAGATGCAGTACACTAGTGAAAGGGCCGATAAATTATAGTTAATATCGCTGGACATGAGCCAAATCACAGGAGTCATCGAAATCACAAGGTAGGTATCGGGTTTAGGGCCATTTATGTCATCAGGCTAAGCATCACATACAATTCCGGTGTTTCATATCTATGCCCCGTGGAACAGGAATCCACGCCGCAGGTCGTGTCGGCTCTATTCCTGATCCAATCGCAACTTTCGGAAGTCCGGTGGTATTGCGTTTCCGTAATCTGAGATTGATAGTGAACAAACAAACAGTAGAAAGAAAATATATTTCCCTCCTGTTTGGTCTGTAGGAATCATATAACGGTGATAGCTTATTTTTTATGGAATCCAATTCCGAGTCTGCTTCCTTTGTCATATCAAAACCGGACATTATATGGATGCAAGTGAGAGGGGTGTGAATTCTCACTGTTACGAGGGTGGCAGTGCGAGAAATCCGGGGGTTACTTTTCTCATTTCCGGGCAAGTATAGGGGGATAAACTCTCTCCTGGCCGGTCGCGTGCCCAGTGATGCTCACTGGGTGCGGTTACCACACATTAATCCCGGGGCCGTTCGTCGAGTTGTATTATCGGACTCGGCATCGCCAAGTCTTCTTGACTGGCTCCAGGCGTAGCTAAAAAAAAAAGCGAGAAAAGAAAAACTGTACTGATGTACTTTATTAAAAACTATACAACAGCACTTGTTTCATCCAAATTTTAAAACAAAAAAGTTAATTCGTAGGTACACGTTTTTGATGTCTACATACTACTACTAGGATTGAATCTACTGTGCCAGTTACTCGTAAGCGCCTAAGCATAAGGCAAATTTGGAGCCCTCCGCAAGTGAGTATGGTTGTGTACATAACAACAGGAAGTAGGATCAACAGCTTTTACGACTCCGTACAGGACAACGAGCTCATAATCCAACGAGGATGGAAGGAGCTCACTTTGAAATGATAGTTACCGGGAACTTGCCGTTTTGACGTCTAATTACTCTATATGAATGTTACATCTGTTGGTTATTGTTATTAAGCTATTTATTGTACGATATGCAGGTTCAACTTTTGAGAGGTGTATTTGAACAATTGAAATGCGTGCACCAATGTATTCACATGCTGTGGATTTCTCACTCAATTTTTTGTTTCTTTTTTTTGTTTTAAACCACACACACGCACGCACCTATTCCTGTTCGCATAAGCGTTTGGATTTCAATTGGATTTCGAATCGCACTGTGGCAATGACGTCAAATTAATGATGGGCGGTCAACACACTTTTCCAATTCTTGACTATAATTTATAATTAGTTGCAGTTATTTCTGGGATGTTCATCTGTGAGTGCCACTTAATGAGAGAATAGATTCTAGGCGCATAAACCTTTCACTAGGCATTAGTGAAAATAGACACAATAGTGACACAAGAGGCCCTCTGCAGCACTGGCAGAAATTCACCGTCCCAACAAATTCTCACCTAAAAGTCGTGTTGTCATACTTAGACTCATCTTTGCTTAGAATATTGTTCTCTTTTGCCATGCAGCATTTTGTCTCTGTTCTGCATTCAACCTCAAAAGTACACCACTCTCCGATTGTTGCACAAATTACTAGCCGGGGTGCATCCCCCTCTTTTCTTCAAGGCAGGAGGACCGGAAATAACAGATGCTCCTAAAGAAACAGCCACGGGCAGCCAGGCAATGACCCTTAAGACTCTTAAGCTGATTTGCATTCTTTTGTTTTTCTTTTCTCTATCCTCTCTCATGGCATGATAATACCGCACACAACAATAGAACCATCCGATGGTGTCTGCATCTTTTGGTCTTATTCGCGCGACACATAAATCGTATTGTCCGCCATGAGAAAGATCTTCAGACATTGTTAGTATCCCGTACTATCTGCTGCATTGCGCCTAAGTGAAGGGAACGATTTCATCTGTGTCGGCCAAACCATGCTGCACCAGGGAAGCATTAGGCTAAAGATACGCGTTGTGCTCGATTGCTACTTGATAGCCGCTCGGGCCAATTTCACAGTACCACTTCATTATTGACTGAACCTGAAATATGATACCATTTGGATCTTTATCTCCAGTAACAAAGGCTTGGTTTTATTCCTGTAATTAGTCATCTTAGTCACATGGGCCAATTGCGAAGTCTACTGACAAATACGTGGCTTGGTTGAATCATTGATAGACCGCAAAGTGCGCAGTATATTGGCCAAAATATAAGCCCCATTTTGTCCTTGAAGTACATTTCAATCAATGATCACCGGAGTTAATAGCGCGTGGATAAATTGAGGAACTCTGAATGATCACGGCCGGTGCACGGGTGTCTTCCCGTAAGCCGCACTTAAGGTAAGTAAGCCAGAAAAAAAAAAGTAACAGATAAAGCATAAAATCATGGGCTGGTTCTGGGCAGATACTCCAAGCAAACTTTCAACACCGGGCCAGGTGGCGCCAGCTGTGTGTCCAGTTAATCATTCTGCTTTGCCAGCTCTGGCGTGTCCCGTCAAGCATTCGGGATCCGATGATGTGGAAGTTTTAAATCCGCTTAATAATATGCCGATGGCCATATCTTCTGAGAGAGCCCCCGGCCAAAAAATTGTTCTTTCAACTGAGAGAACTATTTCTACCATTCCTCGTGGTGAATCTAAAGATCAAGGCTATTGGGAGTATCCTTCGCCACAGCAGATGCTTAATGCTATGATGAGAAAGGGAAAGGGACAAGGAATCGAAGAAGACGCGGTGGAATCTATGGTGGAAGTTCATAATTTTTTGAATGAAGGAGCATGGCAACAGATCTTGGATTGGGAGCAAAAGCATACACGTGAAACACACGTTGAGCCTCGTTTGATGAAATTTACAGGAAGGCCAAACGACTTGTCTCCTAGAGCGAGAATGTTCCTTTACTTAGGGAAAGTGTTTCCTGAGACATTCAATACACAGCCTCCATTTGACCGTCACGACTGGACTGTGTTGCGTTCAGAGGGCGAAAACAAGGGCTGGAAACAGGTTCGCTATATCATCGACTATTACAGTGCCCCTGATGATGAGGAGACAGGCATGCCATCGTTTATGTTGGACACACGTCCTGCGTTGGACTCTCCACAAAATGCTTATGACAGATTTGACCGGTGGTTCAGTCCATTGTGGAAGAAGGCGATGGGTGAGATCGACCAAAGGAGATAAGCATTTTTTATTTATGGGTGCCTACTGGTGATAAATATACGGAGCGACACGCACTCCAAGACTAGTTAGGTAAGTTAGTTTCATTTTCTTTTTTATTTTTTGAAAGAAAGTTTGTACATAGATTTTCAGTATATACATGGATTAGTTTATTTACATGTTGCGTTAGTTTTTCCTGGTAACCTTCTCCTTCAAAGCAGGATCAATGTTGAACTTCAGTCTCAATTGATAGATCTTGCGGGGTAAGGTGTTTCCCAAGTCTTGCAAACCGGACTTGGCAATTTCATCGAGTGTCCATTGGATTCTCTTATCGTTTCCTGACTTGATGAAGTGATCAAGCAAGTAGTAGTATGTGTAATAATTGGGCTTAACATTGAATGGAGCCTGTTGCAAAAGCTTGTCATAATATTCAAGAGCCACCTTTTCTCTCTTGGCTAATAATGATGCAATCATCATGTTCCATACTCTAGTGTCATTTCTCAATTGAGAAACATAGATGTCGAACAATTCTTCCGCATTGTGAATTGATCCAAAGTCCAATTCAGCCTTGATCATAGTGGTCAACAAACCAGTATTGTACTTGAATTTAGAGTTCTCTTTGCTAAAGTGGTTAAAGACAGATCTTGCTGCTTCCAAGTTGACGCCATCCTTAGCCAAGCCATCAACAATGGATGTGACTGTGAAATGGTTAATAGGGACAGATGACAGAGCCAATTCCTTCAACAACCCATCCACATCAGGAATCATACCCTTGCTTCTATAAAGCTTGAAGTAGTAGTTTATGACAGTAGTGGTGGTACCAACGTCTTCTTCAATACCATTCTGTTTCATGTATTTGATGATTCCTTCAACAGCATCGTTGTTCTCAGCAGAAACATAGTATGCCAAAAATGCATTCATCACTCCCGTGGATGGCTTGAACGTAGGATCTTCAGCCGAGAATTCTTTCAATTTCTCCTCTGCTTTGGAGATTTGCTTGTTGCTCACCAAACCAACCAAAATGTTGTTTCTTGTCAAGTGAACTACCGGGATGGATTTATACTCCTCCAAGTATTTTTCAACCAAGTCAAATCTGTTCAAGTTGGCAAAGCACCCAACAACAACAGCCAAGGTTCTGGCATTCATGGGAATACCAGATGCAACCATGGTTTTCACAGTGTTCTCCACGTTTTCAGTGGTTTGCTTCCTTTCAGCAGAGCTCATACTACTCACGTTAGATGGATGACCCATGGCCTTCAAGACCAAATCCCAAGTTCCCACCGATGGTTTAGCAGATGTCAGCAAGAATGATCTGAAGATGTCAATGACTTCGTTGAAACGATGCAATTCAATGTATGCATTCATCACACGGTTCAATGTAGGTTCAGAAATTGCAATTTCATTGGCAACTGACGCTGCCTTCATTTGCTCGTACAAATTGTTGAGCATGACTGGGTTATTGAGTTGGACTGCCTGGTCAATTTTTCTTGTAACCAAAGTACCGTTGGGATCCATCGATTTGGTGTTGAGTTCGTTGATATTTTTCTCAAATGCAGCCAAATCCTTCTTCAAAGCCTGTTGTAAACCAAGACGCTTGACGGTTGAGACGATATGAAATCTCTCTGGAACACGGTTACTCTCTTTGATTTGCAAAAGCTTCATGGCATCTTTCACATTGTATTCAACACCGGTGCTCAAGCAGTGCAGCACGTAGGCAAAGAAAGCCAAGTTTTGTAAGTCTCTTGCATCAAATTCACGCTCTTTGTATACAGCAAACGGCAGCTTAATGACATAGTTCATACGACCAATGCCCACCTCCTTGACGTACTCCAAATACATGAGCCAGACCTTCAAGATTTCAGAGAACAGGTCTTCAGAAGCTGGGTTTTTCAATAACGTTTCCACTGTTTTCAAAAAGTGGTAGTTATGGGCGATTTGTTGTTGGACCAAAATCGACAAAACGTCAGAAACGCTTTTTCCTCCCAAGTTGGCATCTGCAGCAGTGATCTTGTCAAATAAAACAGCAGTGCTTGGTTGAAATACTGAGTATAACAAATCGGAAGGAATCTTCTCAGTTTCTTGGATCTCTCTCAAGTAACTAATGCCTTCTTCCAAAATATCCACTGCCTCACTCAATTCGCTTTGAGTCGCAGAATCCACCGATGATCTCACTTGCGAAGATATGTCTCTGACTTTTCTGTTCGATATATGTCTGCGAGCTCCCTTTTTGTTGTTTTGATTGTTTGAATCAGAAGTGCTGCCTTCTCTTTGAGAAGCTGGTGCTTCGGTCTGGTTCGGTCTAGAGTGCTCTGTAACAGGTGCATTTTGCAGGTTGAAACGAACTGACGTAACAGCTACTGATGCTCTTGTAACATTCACCGCCGCACGTGCGAGTCCTCTTCCTAATACCCTGGAATGGAGCATCTTCTGGTAGGCGGAAAAGTGGTTCAGAAGGTTTCTGATTGTGAAAAGTTGGTTTACGCAACAAAATTTTCGCGGTGCGCCTGGGGGAAACTGCCTATTATGAAATCAGAATACTGTTCCTATGGCGCTCATATAACACTTATTCAGAAAATGAAATTTTATCTCTATGGTTTACGACTTTAATTGTGAAGCCTAATAAAAATGCATGGGTGAGAGCCGGCGAATTGAGGGCTTCGGCTAAGCCGGCGATCTTGGCTTGAGCACCATGTGCTTGCATCCACTTTCATTTACCAAGTCTTCTCTCAACACGATTAGCATTAGAAAGGGTCTTTCCTCAGTACAGTGTCGCCTTTAGTTTTCAGATTCTACTAACTAAATAAAAAAAAAAAAAGAAAAGAAAATATCAGAAAGTCAGACATTGAACTTGTGAATCGGTCTCATTACTCTTAAATAGTTAGTATAGGTCCAAAGGAGGAAAACATATGTGCATCAGATATCTAAGGAAAATTTTATCATGAACAGTATATCAAATGAGCTGGGTTAATAGCAAGTCCTAACGGACAAATATCATCATTGTAGCACAGTCACTTTTACATACTCGTAAAAAAGAACGGTGTTAATATTGAAAAAAAACTTCTGAGCGAGGAGATATTTATAATGTTTGTGTGCAGGTACTTGTGTGCAGTTGTTAGGGCTACTATATATGTGTTACACAAATACGTAATACCATGACTTAATTAACAAAAATTGAAGTTAGTATAATCATAAATAGATGGCTACTTTCTGGTGAATGTATGAAGAAGTTCTGATGCACTTCCTATGTTCATTTGGCAGTGTTAGCATAGCCAATAGCAAGATGGTTTCGTGGTCTAGTTGGTTATGGCATCTGCTTAACACGCAGAACGTCCCCAGTTCGATCCTGGGCGAAATCATTTTTTAGTTTTTATTTTCTGTGCCGTGTTGTGCACACCATCTAACGTCTTCCTCTTTGTTATCACATCCAGGTCATGAATGAACCGTCTACAAAATATTCAAATTACTCAGCTGAACCCCTATCGTTTTTCAATTATCATGAATATCTTGTCAAAAATTACATTCCACTTTACCCGCTGCCAGAAAAGGATATTTCTTCGATCAGCACAACGGATGTCAAGCCGTCATTAGTGGTTACTCATTTCCCAAACGTCCACGCTGCACATGACCCTGAAATATTTAAGAGAACCAGAATTGTACGTATTCCTCGTGTTTACCATGCTACAGAAAATCTGAACGTTGTGCCTCAGTTTTCTGTCTATCCGCCAGGAAGGGAGCCAGCAGCAATTAGAGGTGAGGCTTCAAGTGGATTTGTGCCGGTTGGCCAAATTGATGGGATTTGTTTTGGTTCGGACTCTACGACTCCTTTGGTTCCTGACCTATTGACTGAGGAGGAGCTCATAGACATTGTAAAGAGGATCAATGAGTTTATGGTCGAGGCGATGGCCCCGCACACAAAGACTACTCTAGAGAACATTATGGACTTCTTCACAGCCACAGCGTATTCCCGGCTCTTTTCTGGGACGATTGGGTTAACAAACACAAAAAAAGTATTGGCTGTAATGGAAGAATACATTGAACGAACCAATGACACATTTCTCTCCAAGAAGCATCCTTACCTACGGTTGATTTCGCCTTCTAAGAGCGCATTCCTCTCACTTGATTTCCAGATTGCTACACCTACGGCACAATGTAGATCTGCGATTTCCAGTACAGAAACAAAGTGATCAGATTTGAAACTACAGGAAAGAAAGGAAAAAAAAAATTCCCATACCTTATCTTCGTTTGTTTATCGGGTATGATGGTGATAAAGTTACATGCCGGCTCATCGCGCAGAAAAGCCAGTTTTCGATGTTCAGATACCTACCGAGGAAAATGAACGGGATCTTTGCGGTAGAAAAACCAAGTGGTGTGACCTCATCTAAGGTTGTTCTTCAGCTCCAATCCATTTTTGACTCGTCGGATGTTTTTGCGCGTGATTTAGCTGAGTCTAAGCAGAAAGTGCATGAACAGTTGACAAAGGGAACCAAGTGGCTGGCTAGCAAAATCGCCAACAGAGTCAAGAAAACAAAGATCAAAGTCGGTCATGGCGGGACTCTTGATCCCTTGGCTTCAGGAATCTTAATCATTGGTGTTGGTACTGGTACTAAGAAATTGAGCTACTATTTGGGCGAATGTACCAAAACCTATGAGACACGAGCTGTTTTGGGCCAGTCAACCACCACTGGTGATTCTGAGGGCGAGGTTTTGACACGTACTAAAGTGGACCATATCACATTGGATGCATTGAAGAAGGCAGCAGCTAAATTTGTGGGCAAATCGAAACAAACACCTCCGATTTATTCTGCACTTAAAGTAGATGGCAAACCATTGTACGAATACGCCCGACAAGGAATTCCATTGCCGAAAGCAATTAAGTCACGAGACATCACAGTGGAGCTGATTGAAATACATGACGATTTTGGACCTCACGAGTCATACGGTCCAATCAAACTGGAGCCTGATTCTGAGGGAAACACTATAGAAGCCATGCTTGCAAATAATCCTACGCTTAATGATTCTGAGCTCTTCTTCTCCGAAGAATTTATGGCTGATCCAGAAGTTCCCGAAGAGGAAAAAAACACCAAGGTACCACCTCTTCTTGTTGATCCCAAAGAACCTCAGCCAGAGGAATTGCCAGTGTTCCATGCAACTGCCACTGTAGGGTCAGGAACGTATATCCGGAGCTTGATCAGTGATATTGGACGCGCTGTCAGCTCTTCTGCATTTATGGTAGAGTTGATTCGGGTTAAGCAATCTGACTGGGAATTGGGGAAAAACTCGTTTAAGTTGAGTGACTTTACTGATCGTGATCAAAGGGTATGGGGACCAGTATTGAAGCAAGTTTTGGATCAAGGATCTAGTGTGAATGTTGCTGAGGAGTTTGAAAGAGTCAGTCGTGTCATTGAACCTTTGTTAGCCAAAGAAGCTGCAACTCAGGAAACTGAAAACGAAAGAAAAATGGAAGACACTGCTACAGAGGAACCGGTCGATGCAGAAAGCGAGGCTCAATCGGAACCAGCTCCAGAACAGGAAGTCCAAGACTCTGAATCCAAAAGAAGAAAAGTTCTGGAAGAGTAGCCAACGAAATAAATGATTAGCATGAGACAAGTGTAGTTCACAATATTGATTCATTACTCACGCTGAAAAAAAAAAAAAAAGTAAAAAGGTAAAATCAGAATCAAGAATTGAGGAAAACCTAAGGAAACAACATCGTTGATGTTTTGTAATTTCTATAGTCATTTAGGTATGGCAGTGTAGTATATACCTAACTTCCACTATAAGATTCCACCAATGCCGTCGCGAATATTATGTAATTCTTTGCACCCCACATAAGAAGCTCAACTAAAGTCACAAGAAAATAACAGGCATATTTCCTGTTCTAGCACAATTACTGGCATTTTGTTTTTGTTTTTGTTTTCCGTGAAACAGACTTGAAGCGTAACTCTTTTCATCCGTTCACGCTCCATTGCCTGTGTTCTGCTTCCGCACATCTCTATATTTATTGCCGTGCGCTTCGCTCCAATCCTCATCAAGAGTCACAAACTCCCTTAAGTATCATGGCATCTCAGCTTGCTCGGAGCTTCTTCGCCCGTACTACGGTTGCTCCTCGTCGGATGCTCCCATCACCAACGGATTTTGCCGCCAAAGCTGCGGTTTTTCTATCTACACCCCACAATCTTCCTGAAGTCATTGAAAACGCCATAACCCTTCACCAGCTTGCGAATATGCAAGTGCTTGTGGCTGGTGTCGATAGTGTGCCTGGAAACTGCCGCAACGGTGTGTCCGAACTTTGGCTTGATCAACCACTTACATTTTCTGAGTCTGTACAGTTACCAGAACAAAAACCGACTGGGGGAAAGACTACGTGGACTTCTGTTCTGGCAGCACTCAAATTCAACACCGGCAGTGGGGTAGTTGACTTGTCTTTGGCTAATACTGCCTTTGCAACTCAACATTTGGCAACCCTTTTCTTCTTTCAGCCACCAGAGCTTCAAAAGCTGGCTCCCGATGCTAACATGGGTATGACGCTACAATATTTGACCGCAACCTTACCGTCTGGAGTTATTCTGGTCAAGCCTCCTACGTCAGTTGACCGTCTTATTCTGTTGACTCCTGGTCAGGAATTGAAAGTTACCCAATGCACAGGCAACTTGGTGAAGAAAATCAACAATGGCTCGGCAGCCCAAGTTCTTGAGAGTAACAAGCTCCTAATGGAACAGGCAAGCAAGGAAACTAAGGTTTACGTGGAGGTGAGAAATAAAGATTCTAAGAACCGGTATGAGGTCATTGCTGGCGGAGGAGGCTGGGGGGCTAAAGCTGACTTGTTGGCCATTTCTCCTGAAGCTCGCTTACAAAAAGATGACCTTCTTGAGTTCTTTATGGTGGCTCCAAAAGATAGGTATGCTCCCATTTCCACAGACTTGCCACAACTGCTGTTTGTGTTTGAGTGCTTGCCTGAAGCCACTACATACGAGGCAATAATCCAGGACCCTGCCGTGATAGATGGTGTATTTGGTGGAGGTTCTGAGGCAGGTTTCTCTGTGGATGGCAGAAACTATCGCTCTCCGGGTGACGTAGTCCAATTCCCTTATGCTTAAAGAGTACCCGCAATAACCAAGTTTACTTCAAGCAAATAATTGAATTTCAGAAACACAAAGGACAGTTAAGTGAATAGAAAAAAATAAGAAAAAAGTATAGAATACTATTAATTCTCAATCTACTTCTTGCTCATCATAATTAGATAAGCAATTCATTTTGGACCTTAAGAATAAACAAAGAATATCTTCATACATTTAATTCTAAAATATTCTGCGGCAGTTTCAGGTTGGCCGGCTTAACTCGAAATTCCTTTCTTCGAATCTTTTTTTAATTCTGTTGTTTCATGGCCATTCCCGTATCATATCTCCTCTGGTATTGTGCGTAGTTGGAAATCTGCAGTCCCCCGCAATCGGAAGCCACAACCAATTTGTCGTCTTCATGTTGAAATATATCCTCGGCGACTTGTTCTCACATTCCTCTACAAAAGCAATTGTTTTAGCACACGCTTGTAATCCTTTCGGGCTGTGGTCAGGGGGTATTGCAGCTGTATTCAAGAAGAGGTATCCGTCTGCCTTTGAGATCTACGCACGCCATTGTCGTGAGCATGGGCCAGACTTGTTAGGGACTTCGCTACTTATTCCGGTCAAAGGTGGACCGGAAATTGTTTTCATTGCTTGTCTTTTCACAAGCGATTTCCATGCATCTCCGGTTGATATTGTTGAGAATACCAGGAGAAGCATTCTGGACTTGCAACAACAACTCTCTCTGATTCCGGATTTGGAACGTGATGACCAGCATAAGATAGTGGTCAACATGCCGAAGATCAACAGCGGAATTTTCAATGTGCCTTGGAATGAAACAGAAATGGTGCTAAAATCTTTTCCTGATCTACATTTCAATGTGTACGTTGTCTAGCAAATATTAATGGTATCATGTACCACAAACTAAGAAAGCAGGATATAAACGTATACAAATGCTCGGGCCTTATTCAAAAACATTTGACTTCATAGCTTATACTTTCGTTAAGAAAAGAATCATATAGCAGACTAGTCCGAGCCTTTTTTTTAAACACTAGAAACGATTTCGCTGGCGTTTTGCAAAACCTCAACCATCTTTATGCATTCCTTTCTCTTTTGAACTGTAAGCTCATTCTCCTTCATTAAATCAGCCAAATCTGGAGATCCATACAACTTCTCTAATAACTCCTTCTGGATTTCGTCCTTTGTTCTGGTGATCAACTTTAACATAATAGCCTTTGGCACAAGATCTGTCACTGATCTTTTAACAATATTGTAGTATGAAGAAATTAAAAGCTTGATAACTTCAGTCTCCATTTGTTCACGTTCGGTCATAGTACCAGTTGCACGCAAGACTGGGGGAGGGGCTTCCATCTGTTGCAATCTCTTCTTATTTTTGGATGAGAAGAAGCCTCCAAAGAATCCATTAGAGTCATCCTTATTTACAGGCAGCGCAGGTTGTTGCTGTTGGGCTGGAGGCAATGGTTTTCCCGTTTTTGGGTCAACTGCAACTTGAGGTTTAGGGTGGTATTTCTCCTCAACAATTGCCATAGCCTGGGTACCCTTCAAAAGATCTGGGTGGGCAGTGTTAACATAAGTTTCCTCTGCCAAAATTATGTCAGAAACAAATTGGTTAGTTGGGATAAGTTCCTCACGCATAAACTGGATGAAATATTGAGACAAACGTTCCTTCAAAGCAGGATAACGTGAGTATTGAGGGTGACTGATAATTTGAGACAAAATACGAACTAACTCGTCAAAGATCAAATTTACACAACGTAACGAAGGTTCTTCCAAACGGCGGATTTGTTGTTTCACGAGAACCTCAAAGGCTTGTGTTCCAACAAACAATGATGGAGCCGAACCAGATGTGTTGTGCATAATGATACGAATATCCGCATCCTTGATTTGGTCAAATGGGTCAATTGAACTAACACCATTCTTGAAAATTTCGTGGAAAACAAACGAAATACGAGCACCACCGCTCAATTCTTGAGACGTCAATTCCTTAGCTTCACCGTTCAAGATCTCATTGTAGTCCTTAGCAAAGTTTGTGATCATGCTCAAAGCAATGGAATGAGGGCTTTCAGATAATTCTGGGCCCAACATAGCCAATTCTTGTTGATACTTCTTCAATGAGTGCTCGATTCTCATCCTGATATCTGGCAAGGTTCCCTTGATGTGATGTAACAATATACTGTTCAATTTCTTGGCTAAGTAAGGGGTACCACAGTATTGGGATTTTGCTTTGTATGAAGGGTGATTTTCAAAGAAAGCTGCCTCATCTTGTAACGCTTGACGGATAGTCTTTTTAGATTCAATGTCCTTCTGACCTCTATTAATAACAGGGATGTATCCAAATCTCAAAGGAATAACTCTTCCTGCCAAAATATCAACAACATCAGTGCCTTCATCCATCAAATCTACCTTGGTCAAGACACCAATGGTTCTAGAACCCTCAGGGTCCACTTCACGAGCCAATTTCAAACCATCAGAGTTAGCCAAGTCAGTGTTAGAAGCGTTGACAGACAAGATGATGGCATTTGGCTTAGAGATATATTTCATCACCATTTCCCGAATTTGACGCTCGATATCCTTTGGCTGATCTCCGACGGGAACTTTAGTCAAACCAGGCAAATCAACTAACGTTAAAGTCAACACGTGAGGGGAATAAATTCTCAAGTTAATTGGCACAGGTGAGATACCCAAGTTCTTACCTGTCTTTGCTTCAGTTTCTCTGACAATTTCTTCTCTGATCTCCTCGAAATTGTAAAATCTCTTGTTTGGCAAGTGCAAGAACTCACCCCATTCTTCCAAGTTATTCTCTGACGCTTCACCCTTGTCATTCACAGTATTAAGCAAATCCTTGTCTTGCTTGTTGATACCCGGCCTTCTGTTGATTAACTGCAAGACTAATGGTCTTCTAGTGACAATACCTGTACCTCTAGGTAAAAAATCTCTTCCGACGATGTTCTCCAAGACGGAGGATTTTCCACTGGATTGGGATCCCACCACTGTGATTTGGGGTAAATCAACTGGGGAGGACGACCCTCCGCCCAAAGGTGCCAAGGCATCTTGTAATTTATTGATGGTTGCAATCAATGTCTCATCCATAGTTGCTGGTTGATGTCTGATAGTACTGTTTGGATTCGTGGTTGCGTGGATTTGAATCAACTTCGCCTCTGGTCGTGTATGTACAAATTGGCCCGCGATAAGAATATGCTTTTCGCCCGCGAGTGATCTTCCACTGGTTTGTGGTGGCTGTGTGTATAGGGGAAATGGATCTGTTTATTATGGAATGAAGAATTGAACGAAAATAAATAAATGCAGTATACAAAGAAAAAAATAAGATAGGGAAATCTACCGTTATGGTTCACAAACTTCGCATGAAAGCATAACTTCACCCCATGCTCATTTTTAAAGGCTAAGATGCAAACCGGTCAATAAAACTATGACTGGCAGTATAGCTGAACCCTTTGAATAGATTTTTGTCTGGAGAAACAAACTGACCTTCGCCTAAATCGTAATCACTAATCCTCATGTCTGTAAACTCTGAGGAAAAATTCTCAGCTAAGGATGGATCTGAGATAATAGGAACAATGGGTGGTGTCACCAGCTGGGACTCGACAGCGTCCCAATTTATTTTACGAAAGAATCTGTGGTTTTGAAAGAGCTCCCATTTGTCATCCACAGCAAATCTCTTGGCCGGATTTTTTTGAAGAAGTTTATTCAACATATCCTTTGCATCAAGCGAGAGGTAAAATGGTAACGCAGGCTTTGACTTAATAATCTTGTCCAGTATGACTTTGTGGGTCTTACCAGTAAAGGGAGGCTTTCCTACCATCATGTCGTAAATCACACAACCGAGCAGCCACCAATCGACAGCATAGTCATATGGCTCACCTTTAATGATTTCGGGCGCCATGTACTCAGGGGTTCCGATGATTGAGCGACAGCCTAAAGAATCCTCATCGTTTCCAATTGCTTTTGATAGTCCAAAATCAGTAAGTACCAAATGGCCATTGCCATTGAGGAGACAATTCTCAGGTTTCAAGTCCCGGTACACAATTCCAAGCAGATGTAAATGACGGATTCCAAGTGACATCTGTGCAGCATAAAATGCCACATGCTCTTCTATAAATACATTTCCCAACGAGTTGTTGGTGGTAAGATGATGAAAAAGTTCTCCACCTGGAATATACTCAAGTAACAAGTAAAACCGGTCGTGATCTTGAAGGGCATAGAAAAGCTTGACAATGTTGGAATGATGAGTGATTTGTGTAAGGATATGTCTTTCAGCAATGGTCCTATGTATGTGGCTAATGTGTGGCTTTCTTTTCTCGAATTGGGGAGAATTTCTCGAAGAAGTATCTGTACCTGATTCTTGATCTTCTAGATCATCAAGTTTGTTTTCGAACACGTCAACTTGTGGCTTGCGAATTTGTTTTTGAGCGTAAAGTTTTCCTGTCAAACGATCTCGAACCAAATGCACTTTTCCGTAGGCTCCTTGTCCTAATACTTTCAATGGTTCAAAGTCAGCCAATGTCCTTTTTGCAGTAGGACTTTGTGGTTCCTCCTCTGGCAAAAAATCCGCAGGAATGGTAATACCTTTGGATGTAGAGACAGATGCTGCTCGAACAGATAAACGGCCATATACTGATGATCTTCTTCTATGTCTGATCTGGGGAGAAGTTCCCAAAGCATGGTTTCTTGGGGATTCAGAAATATGGATAGAAGGCGTGACTTCATGAAGAGGGTCCTCGCTGATAATGGCTGTATGTTGAAAATTCGAGGAAAATGTTTCCTCATCAAAAGCGAAGAGAGGCATTATTGATTAATGCCCTAAGCCGATGACACAAACTTAATCAAACGAAAGCGTAAACAAATGAAAAACAGATGAGTGAACTAGAACGATTCTTGAATACTTCGGAAACGATTGGGATGTAGGTCACTGTCTTCTCTTTGTTCTGTATGTTTCTTTCGTAGTAGCTCATTTAATTATCGTATCAATTTTGTCTTAGTTCTGCATCTGATCCTTTTCACTTCTTTCTCAGAATTACGGAAATTTTACACAATTATTAGATGGTAAGTTCAGACGAAGAATTCCAAAAAAAAAAGGAAACAAAGTTAAAAATATTAAAAATCAACAAAAAAAATAGAGAAATATCAAAATCAGAGACTTGGGCGGAAATAGTCGGTTCTGTTGATCCGTACACGAGGAAAGAAAGTTCATGGTCAAATGAAATTCTTTTTTTTTTTTTGCATGAACTCCTGGGTCATAGCGAAGGCTTAGAACCTTATTGCAACCTTACTTAACACCGTGACCCTAAAGTAAAAAAAAAGGGATTGAAAGGAATAAAAAACAAGAAAGAAAGAAGAATAAATAGTAGAGCATCCTAAATAGAAATAGAATTAAGTAATTGCATAGATTTCGTTCCAATTATGTCTCGTGCACCCTGGGGAAGATCGCAGCGCAAGCTTGGCATTGTGCAGCTAAATTCTTGTGGATGAAATTTTTTATGCGCCTACAACTTTTTCTTTTTCATATTCATATCAAGAAGCACACACAAATAAAAGCGTCTTGATTCCATCTGAATTCGAAATAAAAATACTCTACATTTCTGCTCTATACAAGGCTTGCATCAAACTCGATCCTTGTAAAGAAGAACAGATTACACGCTCCGATTTCTTATCATAGCGGTTTATGCCTAAGAAGCGCTCACGATCGCAACATATAACTAACACCCTCCTTGAACCAGGATAACATAGATTCATATATCTCAGTTATCGTTCAATATTTATCATTCGTGTCATTCTTGTTGATCTCACAATCGTTTTGACTTGCTGACATCATTCACACTTTTTGTGCTTCACTATAGGTTGTTGACCCTCCCCCTTCCGCCTCTAGTGAAAGACCCTTAACATTTTAAGTGAAAAAAAATTCTATTTGGTTGCATACGCAAATATCGCCTAACACGATTTTTATTCCACCCCCTCTTTGGCCCTACTGAAACGTTTCTTGCTACTTCTCTCTCCGTTTCATTAACCTCAGAGTCCAATTACTTTCTAAATCAAGAGTAAGTTCCAATCCACCCATCAAAAAAGAAAAAAAATACGATAAAAAAAGATAGTTAAACTATGGTTACAGCCTATTCCGAAGACTCCTACGTTGATCATGCCTTGTCTGCAAACTTAGACTCCACTTTTGCCTTTGAAGGTCCAGAAAAGCTTCTTGAAGTTATCTTTTGGCCTTCTGTCGAAAGTATCCCTTCTCTGATTTGTGCAAATGGCTTAAAGGCCATCCCCTTAGAGAAATGGGTGTCAATCTTAGACTTGGTGAATTGCAAAATCTTGTCTATGAAATCAACTCCTGCAGTGGATGCTTATTTATTATCCGAGCTGTCTCTCTTTGTGTTTCCTAACAAACTTATCTTGAAGACTTGTGGTACTACGACAACTTTGGCAGCATTAGACGAAATGTTCGACATTGTCAGAGAGTATTGTTGTCTCAACGACGATAGTGTCTCTATTTGCTCCAAGTCAATTTACAGAGTGTTCTATTCAAGAAGATCATTTATGTTTCCTGATAAGCAAAAGCATGTCCACACTGATTGGAAGCACGAAGTTCTGCTTCTCAACAAGCACTTTGTCAACGGCAAGCTGTGTGTTGTAGGTGACTTTACGTCAGATGATCACTGGTACTTATACTTAGGAGGTACAGGAGCGCCTGAATCGTCATTCAGTTCAACAGGTGATCAAACCTTTGAGATTTTGATGACTCAATTGAATCCTGTGAAGGCAAAACAGTTTGTTTCGGCGCGTGTGCCTGGTCTGGATTCATTACTTGAATCTGAGCATGACTTGGGCCATGATCTAGGATACGAAACTATGGTTGCAACCGGTTTGAACTGCATCTTTGAACCAAGAGCTAATCACAGTTTTTTGGAACATCAAATCCCTTCTCCACAGTTGAGTGATGACATGGAGCTCAATGACTATGGCGATACTACAAAATCTCCTATAGAATTTTTCCATGATCCGTTCGCTTTCACACCCTGTGGATATTCTTCCAACTCTATATCTCCAGAAGGAGGATATTACTACACCTTACATATCACTCCCGAGTGTGGCTGGTCTTATGCTTCTTTTGAAACGAACTATCCATTTTCTGCCCATTCCAAGGTGAAAATTACGGACGTGTTATTGCGTGTATTAAAAATCTTCTCACCTGGAAAATTTTCGGTGAATTTGATAAACGAGGCGGATTCCAACAAGTTGTCGGCCTTGGGTATTGCCCATCATGAAAGCTTCCTTGAGTTAGCACAATGTGATCAAGTTCTATCGAAATTGAATTACAAAAAGCAGGAGAAAGTTATCTATGACTTGAAAGGAGAATACAATTTGTTATATTTGAATTTTGAGAAGCAAAGATAGGTTTTTTATTTCTTAGTTTTGGTTTATTTGAATCGTGGTTTATGGTTCCATACGGTGAATATGGGGGATATCGCAATGAAAGATATCAATGGTAACAAATACTGGAGAGAGGCTTCCCTCGAGGTGGTGGGACGTCGCCGGTGACCCTTGATATGCGGAGTTGTGATACATTAATCTGAAATGGGAACATTCTACGATAACCAGTAAAATAAGATTCTTTTACTATTATTGACTGATGTAGAAGTTTGATTCCAGTAGTGCATATTATACACTGTATGTTCCTGGGCACAGGAACAACCGCCAAAACCGTTGACGTGGAAAGTTTAGCTAGTGGAAAAAAAAAGACAAAATCGGTGAAAAAACTGATACAGATCCTAATACAGTAAGTTAAGAAATATAGAATCAAAATTCATACTACATGGAAATTTTTACGACAGTCAAATTAACAAGATAAATAATAAGGGAGTATAGATATATACAAGCTCTCAAATCTTGCACTTAGAACTTCTTACCGAAGATAATAACTTGCAATTGGTCGTACATGGAGATGACACCGGCACCGGCAACACCTCTCAAGATGTTAGCACCGCAACCCTTGAACAAGGAAGCAATACCCTCAGCAGCAACAACCTTCTTGAAACAGTCGAAAGCACCGTTGTACTTGACAGCTTGACCAGAGGTCATCATCATTCTTCTTCTAACAGTGTCCAATGGGTAAGAAGCAGTAGAAGCAGCGGTGGTAACGGTCCAACCCAACAAGAAGGAAGCCAAGAAAGAACCTTCCAATGGACCAACCAAAACAACAGGCTTCAAGGAGTCGTACAAACCGAAGTACAAACCTCTGTAAACAACAATACCAATAACAGATGGACCGAAACCTCTGTACAAACCGGCAATACCGTCAGTAGCCAAGGTCTTCTTGTAGACATCCAACAAACCGTTGAATTGTCTGTCACCTCCACCAGCCTTGGTGGACTTGGCGTCGTTAGCCAATCTGGTTCTGGCGTAGTCCAAAGAGTAGACGAAAGCCAAGGAAGTGGCACCAGCCATACCACCGGAAGCCAAGTTACCAGCGAACCACTTAGCGTAAGACTCCTCCTTCTTGAAACCGAACATCTTCTTGAACTTGTCCTTGAAAGCGAAGTTCAAAGCTTGGGTTGGGAAGTATCTGATAACGTTGGCAGTGTTACCTCTCCAGAAAGAAGCAATACCTTCCTCAGCGGCAGTTCTTCTGAAACATTCGACGATACCGTCGTATCTCTTAGCCAAACGACCTTGCTTCATCATCTCGTCTTGGTTTTGAATCAACAACTTGACTCTCTCGATTGGGGCAGCAGCGGTCTTAGAGACAGCGGCGGAAACACCACCCATCAAAAAGTCGATAAGGAAAGAGTTGTCAGCAGCCATTTTGGATTGAATATATTGTTTAGGATTGGACTGAGAAACAAATCTGGAAAAGAAAAAAAAAAGAAGAAGCTTGTTGACGGGTTGGGATCGTTTCGTTTATATAACTTTTCGCGGGTGGTGAAAATTTGTTTAACAAAATGGAAAAAATGTCGCAACCCGCAGGAACTGCTTGGACTTCACGTGACACGGCAATTATCGGGGCCAACTAAACGCGTTGATTGGTTCATCGGTTTACTTATATACAAGACGAACCTGGATTTGATTCGACAACACTCGGGGTTTCCAAAAATTGCCAGACCAGCAACGGTGCAATTGCAGTCTTGTGAGTAGTGTGTGATACCTTGGGTTTCAAGATGGTGCTGACCTCTACCCTCCAAGCAATTTTCTCCGCTGTCAGAACGCGTTTGGAACTTTTATGGGAGGGTCCACCGCCCCTATTGAACTTTTCAAGGAAAATGTCGCACGCTGCGACATCCGCCTCGCCAATTGGTTTGCGTCCCTCACCAACGCGACTTTTTGATTTGTTCGTTTGGGGCGCCGGAGGTGCCAGATGCGTTCGCACTAATGCGTAAACAATGGCTGCGGCTTTGTGCCTATTACTGATCAATGATCATAGACAAGCCCTAGCTTTGAATCATTTTACTGATTAGATAGAGTCACACGTGAGGTACCGTTATGACCGCCATCTCTTTGTGTTGCACTGTTATCCTTTTTCTGTGACGTTCCATCTTTGTCTGAGTGCCACGGCTTTTGTTACGCGCTTCTTGTGATTTCGGTGGCTGCAGGCCCATACGACAACCATACGTCGCTCCGAAACAGCATACCTCTATAAATGACAAATAACAAACCACGACTAACGAAACGCTTCTAAGCCCTTTGATGTGATTCGCTGTGTGTCTAGCATGATACCGGTGATTACACTTAAACTCTGTAGGCTCATCCTTACATGAATTCGGATCACAATTGGTACTGCAGACAGAGCAGGCATCGTGGAGTCGCCCAGTCGCCCTTAATTTTGGCTGATACAATGATCTGACGGTAAGAGGGGAGAAGTTGAATCAGCTACTTGTATAAGCTGCATGAGATTCATTATGGGGAACGATGGTGAGGGGGGATCAAATTTTGGTAGACCAAAGAGCTCAGATGTGTGTTCTCCATCTAGTATGCATGTGCGGCATTTGAGATATTCCCATCGGAATAACTGCATTTTATTCCTGAAGGGCAGCGTACGGAAGTTTGGCTCACACAAAGTACAATGCAGTTCGTACGTGCGAAGCAAACACCAAAAAAACCGCAGCCGCACAAAAAAGAAGGCGCCGATTTTTCCGAATGACTGCGGCACAGTTCCTGGAGTTGCCCCAGCTTCCCCTTGGAGGTGCGAAAAAACATGCGTCGCTCGCATGTTTTCCACATTACTCTTCACACGACACTTAGCACCGGTTCTCTGATTGACCTAATTTCCACAGAATCGTCTACAGACTAATATACAGAGTCATCTCCACCTTCCTAATAACCATTTTCATTTTCACCTCTATATCTGTATTTAGTTTACATTCTTCAGCTTTTTTTTTATCCTATTCCTTCTCATTTGCTCTACTAACAATCGGCACCCGGCCTTTATTCATGACTATAAAATTACTCAACCACAGCATATTTAGCCGTCCACTCACGAGCCACAGCACTAGCACGCTCTTCATCCTGTTTCCATTCCTGCGCCACATCGTTGGCCAAGGGATCGTCGGGATTTGGTGCCGCCAACAACGCCTGGATACTCAAAAGAATAGTCCGGATCTGTAATGCTGGGGACCAGTTGTCCTTCAACACATCAAGACATATCCGGCCCAACTTGTCGATGTTAGGATGGTAGATTCGGGTCAAAAAACGTACTTTTGGTGCACACATAGGGTAGTCATCTGGCAAGTATAACTCCAATTGGAATTTGCCATTGGCATAAGGCGAGGAAGCAGGCCCGTCAATCACAACTTTGAAATAGCGCAAGTTCTCTTCGCTAGGAACGGCTAGAATACCCGGCACGGGATCGCTGACCAACCGCTCGGTTTCTTTGATAATACGTTTGGGCAAAGCCGCCATTGTGGGGGATAGTGGAGGTGTTATTCCACCCACACTTGCGCACTCTAACTTCACATCTACCGACACTGTATACAGGATCAAAAGAATGATTTCCTAATGAAGCTTGTCAGCTCAGTGAAGTTTAATTTTCTTACTCTATAGAGAATGCTGGCTTTAAGTAATTGGAAAGCACATAATTTGGTGACATACGGATAGGGATTCTTTTGTTAATGGCGATACTCTCCGAGAGCCATAAATGTGGTATTTCTCTGCACTTCCGTGTAGCTACAACAAATAGACCAAACATGAAAAGAAAAGAATGTGTAAGTGTCCTATTGGTGGATTTTTCAATTATTGCACATGTTAGCGCAATGCTAAAGTAGTGGTGGTCTTATTTGAATTACATGTAGTTGTCTCAAGCTAGACTGAGATACTACCCGATTGGGAAATTTGCCCATAGTGTCGCATTACGATGGAAACCAAATACTGGTTGAAACAATAGTACAGAACGTAAACCCCAGATCGGGAAGTTTGTCCTTCCAAGAGATTTCGTGGTCTTCCTAATGCGGCATTTGATTTATTGCAAATAATCACTTAGCGAGATGAATGTACATGCGTTTTTCCATGTCTCACAAAGGACTTTCCCAATTAGGCAATGCTATCGAACTCTATTGGGTACAACATCGTTGATCCACAAGCCACTTTGGGAATTTAGTTAAAGACTTTATCCATTTATGGAAGTCACTGGTGAAGTTATTTTTCAGAATCGAATCAAAGTTTTTACTTGATTAGTGACTAGCCGTCCTTGGCGTGAACGTTTGCGTCGCCGTATTTATATTCATCTATCGGCATCATTCCGCCAGACGACGGTAAATTTTAATGAGATCCTTTATTTATTTTGTATCCTGTGCCTACTTCATAAACTACTCGATCCAATCCAAGATTATATCTCTTAAAAATCTCCAATGACATATTATCTTATCCAGGAAAAATAAGTTGAATCCAGGCAAATTAGATGTGTTACTGACTCGACCTTGATAGCTACTTAACGCAGACCTTACTGAGGCAATTCGACGCCCCCGAACAACAACCTAATTTAATTTTCATTTTCCATCTGATTCGCCTCAATTATTCGATCCGTTCCACCTAATTTTTATCTCCATCATCCAACTCTATTGTTAAGACCTGCATACAGGCACGTTTGGTCCATCTCAACGAATTGAATAATCCCGGTTACTGAGACTGTTCACAGAGTTCTTAGAAATACTATTAAACCAATCATAAAACATCATGTCTAAGCTTCCACCATCTTCGCCAATGTCCCACAAAATTGTGGTCGGTACAATCGCAGTTTTTGTAGGGGTATATGCTTTCTGGCAAGTGGGAAAAGATTTTCAGTTCATTAAATATGAACCACATTCAAAAGAAGAAGTGGAACGTAGACAGAGGGAGAAACAGGGGTTATCCATCACACAACTTGAAACAAGAACTCTTGATTATACGCCTGAAGCAAAAGAAAGAATAAGAAGAGCCATGGAGTTACGAGAACAGGACTTGTCCAAGACTAACCCAACTAGGGAATAGAGAATGATTTTTGTCGCTGTTGTTGTTGTAACGAAAGAGGCAAGATTTCAAAAAAAAAAAAAAAAAAATAAAATAAAAAGCACAATTGAAGAAAAAAAAAAACCGAATCCAGCTGCATATGCTTAGACGACAGACTAGAATTTATCCGAATGAACGAAATATGTTTGCCTAATTTGGAAATTCTTATTGTTGGGTAGTCCAAAATTGCACGGACTGATGAGAAAATGTCGTGATGAATTTTATCACCCGTCTACAAGAATTGCGGAATTGCAGAATTGCGATGGCTCTCGATTAATAAAACTTAAAGAGACTTGTCATATCAGATCCACCTATCAACCGAGGAAGAAGCATACATTACTCTCCGCTTTAAACGTACCTACTCCTCAGCAAGAGTCCCTGATAGGCAAAAGCGGAGAACTATATGAGAGAATTCACTGCACTGCGGGCGACCTAAAATCTTGTGTTTTGAATAGTAGCGCTCATGCATGAACGATGCTCACAACTAATGCCCGTTTCGTCAGTTTGAAAGTCCCCCAATCTTACATTACCTTCAGAATTACCAGTATAAGCAATTTTTATGAGGAAATAATTTCTCGAGGCTATAATTAATCTGTTACGCTATATGGTGTTGGATGGCAGATAATATTATTTAATGAACTTGCAGGAGTTATGCCTGCAGTGAGACCGGTTAAGTTACCGACTGCATATTATGCAGCTAATGCTCCTTATGTGGTTGTCATGTCCGAACCCCACATTTATGTCCGCACATCGCTTAAACTAAGATAATTTTCATTTGCCATGAAGCAGTGGTGGTAGCCTTCACCATTGGTGGTATGCAGCTATCGGAGCAAGAGAAATAACTCTAAATACTGTTAAATCGATGGGTACCTTTTCAGACAGTGATAGATACAAATTGAAGATAATCTATGGGAGAATATTATTATATTCATTGCCGATTAATGTGGGTTCTATCATCTGTTTCATCATTTTTTTGGGTCCTTTCTTTCGAACAAAGCCTTCTCATCTAGACAGTACCTTACACGTTACATACAGGAAACACAGATGCTCATTATGTATGGGCTCATGATCTAAGTACTAATGCGGTTGAGTTGCGTTGAGTCTGCCCAAGGAAAGAGGAGACAGCCTAATTAGGAAAGATTCTACATAGGAAGCATTGTCTTCTTGCAAGTGCCCAAAACCTTCGCCTGAATAGGAAGTTATTGAAAATTCAGAACTAGAAGATGCCAGGCTAGAAACACCATTCTGCGTCGTTGCAATAGTGCCATCACATTGAGTTGCAACGTTTCATAGATAGATGAGATATATCAAAAAGCTAATGGTATCTTTAGATCGTTACATCGATTGAGGGACAGAGAAAGTGAGATCAAGCGAGATGGAGTCCGATTTCTACATGGGCGGTGACGGACGCGGCAGTCATTCTCGTGCGGCAGCACCGCATTGCGCACTGTTCATTAATTTTCTCATTTAGTACTGCGGAGCATGAATAAGTCCGTTATCTGCAGCACCACTTACCTCATTAGGCAAAATACATGCATTCAGTTTACTCCGCAGAACTCTCTAGGCCTAAATAGGAATAACTGATTTAACAATAGATTAATTGCATCGACATCATACCGTTGTTGTAGCCTTCCGGGTAAGCTCTTCTTCGTAATGAGGGGATATCATAGAGCATAGCATCAGTTCCATGGAAGAACAAAGTTTAAAGGATTTCAACTAATAAGACAGTTGTAGATGGAACATATTTACCGAGGATGATCGGGTTATCGGATCACAGTTCCACTTCCGTGAGGTGGGGGGTGAAACGGAAAGAATATCAAGTTGTACAGAAAAGGGATGAAATCTGGGGTAAAAAATCCACATGACCTAATTAGGTAAATTAAATGAACAACAGAGCTCATGTACCTGTTCTTACTTCTGCGATTACCGTTCAATGCATGCAGCCTGCATATCACCTAGTATCTCCTCCATTTTGGTGTCATTGCAACATTCGAACTGCACATTGTTTTGGACGTAAGTCGTTCCTAACGCTGACTATGCTTTCAAATTGCCTATACGGTATGGCCGAACCCCTCCTAAATTGAAATGCTTCGATGTTCAATATAAATATCATCATTTCCTCGACTTCCGAATCGTCTATCAAACATTTCTTATACCCAAGAACCATCGACCTCATGTCTTCCAAGTATGTCTGCTCAAAGTCTTCGTCGTCATGATGTAATTCACTAACAAAGTCAGATTACAGGTAACAACTCCAGCTTACGGCAAAAAGTTATGGAGAGTCAAAAGAACTCCATCCCATGGAAGTCCATCACTCACCAATGACCTGTCACTTGTGTGCTTGAAGAACTCGTTGAAGATCTCTGCTGCAGGCAGACAAACTACAACAAAGCGCCCATCAATGAAGCGGCCAAGAACAAAGCCAGGAATGCCAAAAGACTTTGTCTTTGTTGACTTGTCTCCAGTGAAATCATCCAACGAGGAGAGCTCGGCTGAACTGACGACAGGCTCCCCGGTTTCCGACAAGCAATCACCATTGTCTTTGGCTGGTGATTGTTCAAGTGCATCCGGCTGGTCGCTGGAGGATGACCTGGTGAACTTTGACTCATCTTTGTTCTTCCTGGACTGCTCTAATCTTATGCTCAACGACTCGGAATGTCTTGGCTTGGGCTTGATGAATGTAAACTACAGTTACACTCTGAACGATGCACCAATTGGTGACTTCCAGCCAATGTCATATGCTTCTGACAATGCTGAATACAATAGTCTGTTCCAACCGCAGCAGGTTACAATTGAAAGCCCAGTTTCTATGGTGCAAGTTCCACACACAAGAATGCAAATGCCTCATCAACAGCAAATGCCACCACTAAACCACAAGAGATCACGCTCTGCCTCATGTGTCACTAAACAGAAATCTGCTGGCGGATTTCAATTCAAAACCTACACGGGACCCAACCTGACCAAAAAGCAACACAGAAAGACTCGCCGGACGGTGCTGACGTCAGATATTCCTATTGTTCCAGCTGCTGAAGTATCTCCTGCTTCCCCTACTGAAGAGTTTTTGCATGACTTTTTACACATTCCTAGCGAGCAGTTCATGCAGCTGTCGGTGAACAACCACAATGGTTCTGATGCCTACACCACTGCAGTGGGCGAATCTTCAGATAACGAGAGAGCAGAGCTTTTGCGTACTCCAACTATGTTGGACTTACAAGGCAATTGCGACCTCCCTCTTTTTAAAGATGACTTTGACTTCATGTCCTTTGCTACACTCTAGATCAGAGCATTTACAATCACATTCACTTACACATGAAGAGACCTCACCCAATATTGCTTCATTTATTTATCACCCGCAGCATCGTTTTCAATTCGTTTCAATACCCACGTTTTCTACCGTTTGGATTTTACCGAGCTTGGTTTAAAAACAAACTTGGACCTTTCTATTTCATTGACTCTTCAATTTTCGGATTCAATTATTTCCTGGACTTTTACATTCGTTCTTCAAAAATTTCCTCTTCTGAATATTTTACATTCGATGACTGGATCTCAAAGATTAGTCAAGGAAAAAAACCTGTTCCGTTTTTCTCCTCCCGGCTATATCTGTGATCAAGTTTCACTTTCCGGATACCCCAGATTTTTGGATTTCTTTTTCGTTGTCTTTGGTACCGCACCATTTGCTTTTCTTTTTTCGCAGCTGCATGGCCGCAGTCTTCCATTTTTGCTCGCCTATTGTGTTTGCTTCGTCTTTATTAGCCCCGTCTCTTTACCCTTGCATTTAACTGTATATTATTACCAATCGAAGATTACCTGATACTTTACTCGTAGTTTACTTAGACCCACTCGTCCCCACTTTCTTTCCCCTCATTTGGGCCGCTCAATGCTTTGGATGTTCTGTGCGTGATGCGTTGCCCGTTATATGCATGACAAAGTGTGCTTATTTGACACATGCTATCTACTTCCCCAAAACCCTCCCTCTTCTAGAGCCTGGAATTGATGAAAAAAAGAAAGAAAAAAACCCATCAGCTACAAATACACTCACGTGCCACCATCGTACAAGTACTTCTTATTATAGTTATACCTTCCCTTTGTCCGATCATTTGATATTATTCCCACCATTGATATGTTCAGACTTTGTTATTCAGACTTTGTTATTCAGACTTTGTTATTCAGACTTTGTTATTCAGTCTTTGTAATTCAGACTTTGTCTTTAAACTTCATCTTTCGGACTTTGTTTCGTCTTTGCAATTTCGATTTTGTGATTTTATCTTTGTATTTTGTCTTTGTAAAATCTGTATTATAATGTATTGTAATATCTGTACTGTAATATCTTTATTGTATAATTTTAATCTCTGGGTTCAATCTCTGCATTCAATCTCTGCATTCTGCACTTAGTCTCTGTATTCAATTTCTGTATATACCTGTACTTTCGTATCTCCATTTGTGTATTCAATTGTTGATTTGATACCCTCCGGAGTAGAACTATAAAGCAGTTTCAAAATGAAATCTATAGATCAGGCTGTGGAACGCAAATACACTAGTAGCTATATGTACCAAGGCACAGAAGAGAAAGTGCGACAAAAGAAACTATTCGGTGACATGAGAGAAAGACTGGTACAGACAGCAAAGCACGAAAAATGGCTGCATTCAACACAATCGCGTTTGAAGAGTAATGCTAGTTTCTTTTTTTCTTTGGGCTTGACGAAGTGGTGGCTAACATGATTTTGGCGAAGCGCGTAAAAATGCAAGGAACAGAATGCGCACTAACAAGATACACTGCAAAGTGCAATTTACGCACCAAAATTTCCCCCTGGAATCCCACACATTTGTAAGCAGATCTAGGCATTCCAAGTAAGATGGTGGCATTGGTGTAATTTGGTCAAGTGGGAACAACATATTAAAGAATCATATGGAACAGACTGCATGTAATGCAGCAAATAAATGTAGAGCCAAGGTGCGACCTGAGACGAGCAGCAGTGTGAAGAGGGAATTAATACATTTGAACAAAAGTGGTGCTAGTTGCATGCCGTGCCGAAGTACGCATCCGGCTTGAAGTTGCAAGCAAATTTAGTAGCGGTCCCAGTGCCGAACATATGAGCAGTATTCGATGCGCAAGCAATGCGCCAATTGCACCCCCTACATACCAGCACCATTGAGTCAATCAAGGTACGGGGTGGACCACCATTGAGGCTCAGTTAATTAAGAAGCAGCAGAAGTGAAGTCAGATGTCGATCCTGAGCATCTTTACTATGGGGCATACGTGAACGTGAAACTTCGCTCTGATCATCTTCGAGGTCAGGATAGTCAGAATCTTCATTCTCTGATGCTGAGTCAGACATGTTCAACTGCAGAACACCAATCATGCGCTCGAGCTCCGAACAGCGCTCGGAGATGGCAGCAGCGTGCAGCGAAAACATCTGTATTGATTCCGAGTAGAATGCAGCAAGTTGGTCCCGCAAATCTCGAACCGCAGCAAAAAGCTGACGCCTGGTAGCGCGAGAAGTCTCCAGTCCTTCGCTCAGTTCCAGCGCAGGTATTCGTTCTTCCAACTTCGGCACCGGCAGACACGATACCTCATTCTCGCTCCGAACTGGAACGTCAACATTCTGTGCCGCGGGCAGTTCAGCTTCATGGCCCGCAGTTGCGGGCCCGTCAATTGCAGCTGAACTGGAGCGAAGAGATTCGGGAAGAGGCCCCACCGTACGCCCTGTCTTGTAAGCCTCAGACAAATCATGCAACTCAAGAACTGCTAATTCCAAATCCGCAAGGGGACTTTGCAACGATAGATTCTCAAATACCTGGAAAGGCTCTGGGCGGGTAGATTCCATTCGGGATTGAGCCTTCCGTAGTGCAGCCGCCAACTGCCGCTGAAGCGTCCGTACCGTGGGGACTAAAGCATACGAGCCGCCAGTGCTACTCTTGTGTTTCTCCAAACGATGCTGGATTAGGTCCCACTTGCGAGACTGGCTTAGTGTACGGTCACCCACGTATTTGAACGGCTTTACTTGCACAATGAGGTAGAGGATTAGCTTCACGTCGCTGTGGGATAGACGCGATCGCAGGCGGGCAGAGCTCAGCGAGTGGGACATAGTGGAAGTGGCCAGCAGAAGCAGCGGGAAAGGAATGCGAGGGATGGACAGAACACAACAGCGATTGGAGGTTGGAGCCCGAATATGAAGTGGAGGATGTAGCAGAAATAGAGCAGCGGAAAGGAACGGAAAGCAACGAAAAGGAACGACAGTAGATCAATATCAGCTAGGAATTTAAAAGAAAAGGACTGGGCGGAAAGTTGCGTAAGACTTGTGGGATGAGGTTACTCAAATAAAAAGAATACATATAGGAAGCGAATCGCAAGACTGTTTTCACATCCGTTAAGGACTTTTGACCAATGCTTTCGTAATTTGCCTTCTCGCTTGTGTTGCCGCTTGTATAGTAGTCACTGTACTTTTCCCCACTCAAGAAAGAACTTGTGCTAAGTATATATTGGACTGCGACGGAGAGACACCCGCTTGAAAACAGACGCCAAACCTTTCTAAGCCGGTTTCTATAGCTGCGCGGATGAGGACAGGGCTGGCAGCATCATGCATCTCTTGCACAACCGTGAGAGTCCTGTGCCGCACCTGGAACACACATTTCTCTGGCTTATGTCAGACATTTAGCCGCCACAGCATTGATTCCTGCAGCTGCTGTCATGGAAACCCCATATGCGACAGCCGAGGCTGCAACATAGGGCCTTAGAAGGCACCAAACGTGCCCGTCATCTTCTTGTGAGAAGAGGTCCAAATATTGCTACTGATTATTTGTCATCTCGTATCGAAATGACAGTCCAGATTTTGTTTACCCACGAGCTCCTGGTCACTTTTCCTGCAGGTCTGTGTGTATATGTGTGTGCATATATGTGTGTATATGTGTGTGTGTATGAGTGCGTGTGGATGGGTGACTTGCAAACAGTCCAGACTGAGTATAGTCCTGAACCATAGGAGCTGGCTATAGTGGGAGATACTAAGTGAATAAATTTAAATTCTTTAATTTTTCAAAAAAAAAAAATGCTGGACCTAGCTAAGAGTGGCAAATGTTCTATTCTGTATAGAGAAGGCTACAAGCATTATTGCCAGAGAAATGAAGCCATTAAGCTGTAGGTTGCTGCATCTTCCTGTAGTTCGTCATGGTCTAAATTCATGTACAGCACCTGTTCGCGGTGAAGTACTCTTCCTTGCAGCATATAGTTTTTCTGTTCAATCCATCACTAGAATTACATACAACAACCGTTCATAAATTTGGCTATATGCCGCCGTATTATTTTGCACAATAGCTGAGAAGAACAAAGTACGTAATGATTATCTTTTTTCCAGGACAGTCAACTAACCATGCACAATGAGGAGTTATAGGGTTATGCGCTGTGATGATTTTTTAGTCAGATCCAAACTTTACTAGATGAAATTTTCTAAAGCTTAATATTGATGGAAGATCTACTTACTGAAGTAGACTATATTACATGTCTACATGAAGAGAGAAGCAATGACGCACGTCAAAAAATCACCAAAAAAAGCTGATCAAAAAAAGGTAATAAAAAAAGAAACAAAAAAATAATAGACTCTATTACCAATTTAGATAGATACACCCGTACACTAATGAATGAGAATGGAACGTCATTAATGATAACCTTCCTTGTAGTGATGCAGCAAAAGGTTTTCTGCTCCAAATATAAATCAGTCCAAGGTTCCAAGAACAAATCAAAAGTGCCATCATCTGAAATTCTGGCCAGCCGTCTTATGTATGCCATTCTAAATCCCCATTGAAACCAGTTGACTATAATGATGAGGTTATCAATAGAATGGAGATTAGCGTATGTAAGCAAGATAATTGCATAATCAGTTTGTAGATAAGGAAGCGAACACAATAGGGTTCTGAAAACTGTTATTCAAGCAAAATTGCTAGCAGCAAGCTAGCTCAGAATGTGTACCGACAGTTGCAATCTGGGCTTCAGTCCAATGCATTTGACAACGGAGTACTGTGGTTAACGCACCTAAAAGGCATCGTCTGCATATAATTGAGGAGGGACGCAAAAGTTCATGTACACTTGCATATTGTGCGATACTTATGCATATGGAATTATACGCAAGATTAAACCTTCCATTAACACCAGTTGAGCACCCAAGAAACTCCATAGTTACAAGTTCAATCCGCTCGCAAAAGCGCTTGCAAATGCCTTAAGATCATCATCCGATGTAGCGGCTTTGACCTTGGCATGTGAGTCACCACTTTCAACCCTATGCATCTCATTAGTGGAGAGACTAGGCCATTTGCTATCATCATAACTGGCGTCAACGGCATTACTATCCTCTTTGATACCGGAGAAAAACCCTCCCATTATATCACCTTCTCCAGGCACATGAGAAAGCATTGATTGCGTATCAAAGTCATTGTTTGAAAGGCTAGATGCAGCGAAAGCTAGTCCATCGTCTATCCGCGATTTCACCTCGTTTAATGGGACAAGTGACAATTTCAAGTTGTCCAAAGGACCTTCAACAAGACATCCACGTTCACGATAATGAACAAGCAAATGGTTCCAAAGCTTATTTTTACTCAAAGAACGTGGATTTCCTAAGATGATCAATCCGTATTTGGCTCTTGTCAAACCAACATTTAGACGTCTTGAGTCCTTTAAAAATCCAATATCCCTCTCTTCATTTGCACGAACACACAGCAAAATAATGTACTCCTTCTCTCTTCCTTGAAAAGCATCCACTGACGATACTTCAACGTCAATTTCGTCGTTGATGGACTTTACAGAAACACTATTCATTCGCAAGTAGTGGGAAATGTAGACACGCTGCCCCTCATAAGGAGTGATAACACCGATTTGCTGAGGTTTCACACCATCTTTAAGTAAGCGAGCAATAATTTTATCGACATTCATTGCCTCCACACGGTTCAAGTAAGAGCTTCCATTGGAACCAATCTCTTCCTTACCATAATTGGCCCAGAACATCATGGGTCGATCCGGGACGGGCCAAGGAAAGTTTGATGCCGGCTTTGTCCTGTCCTCACTCGTGACACCATTTTGGAGCAGGCCTTCATAGAACATATTAGAAGAGAACTCAGACAATGCTGGGTGCATACGATATTGTACCTCAAGGCGCAAAGGAACATGACCCATTGCCACAAGACGCTCAAAAAGTGACTGTTTGAGGCCTGCATTGCTGGCGCGTTTGTCAAGAATTACCGGCCCCAATTGTTGATGATCACCCACCAAAATAACTTGCTTGGCTCCATGAGTAATTGGGATCAATAGCTCTGGTTCAGTTGCCTGAGTACTTTCGTCAATCAACACTGTCGGAAACTGGAATGACTGCAACCTCGCATCACCCGCACCTACACAAGTGCAACAAACCACATCAGCATTAGAAATAAGGTTTGCTTCAGTCCTCTTCAGCCATTTTAGGTATCGCTGTTTGTGCGCAGGCAGAACATCCTCACTTCGCTGCATCTTGTTCACTATACTGCGTAATTTTTGCCCCATAAGTTTATCCATTTGATTATGAAGCATCAAGTGTGATGCCTCTGTCTCTAGATCCTCTCGAGAACGTGACAGGATACGTACCACCTTCAAGCCTGCTTGATGCAACTTGAGTGCTAAGTGGTCAACAGCCACATTAGAAGGAGCACAAACCAAAATACTTGTATGATGTAGGTTGCTGAGGTGACGCACAATTGCAGCTGAAGTAACAGTTTTTCCTGTGCCTGGAGGCCCTTGAATGAGGGTTAACGGTTTTACTAACGCATTAGCCACAGCATTTTGCTGTGATTGGTTTAAAGGCGCCAATCCCGGTACCGATAATTTAGAGGGAACTTGAGTGTCAAATTCGACTTCAACCACCTCTTGTCCTAATAATGTGTGGTACATGTAACCACTGACACATTTCGAATCAAGAGCAAATTTGCGCAAGGCTTTCTGCATCCTCTCATAGGAAGTTCCCTTCCATACAAACTCTGCAGTGAAGCCGGTGGTAGCATGGGTAGGAGGAGGTGGAGCCGAACTTGTCAATTCCAAGGTAAACAACTCCAGTCTTGAGTTTGGTAACAGTAAGAGATGTCCCAAGCCACTCCAAGTATCACTATCGCCTGCAGAAAAATCGCGGTAATGCAAAATGATCTCGTCACCAATTGCCACTACAAGCTTTTCATTTTCATACGTGGATAAGGCAAATTGAGCCAACGGACGTCCAGCAGAAGTTGTGCTCCATTGCACCGAAATATGTTCCAAAGCCTGCAGCTCTTTCAAGCTACGATCGTGTTGCGCTTCAGCGTCTATAAGCGGCGCCAAGACATTCTGGTATTCAAGTCCGTCCGTGTACCGCAATAATGCCATTTCAAGGGCAGTGCCGTCGGTTACATCATCGATATCGTCTAAAGTAGCAGCACGATCCATACGCCACTGATTCTCAAGACGGACAAGCTGGTCATGAGTTACTGGACGGGCCTGAAGCATGTCAGGAGGAGGTGCTGCAATCCATGGCACGAGTTGGCGCTGGTCAATTAGAGATTGCCACTCGTTCATTTCCCAGTTTATATCACGGGTCTGGGCACATGGCATGCGGCACAAGATAACAACCACCGACTCTTGTTTGGCTGCAACAAAGCCTAACATGAAAACATTGCGATTACCGCAGTTGTAGCATTCTAAAGTTTCAGCTCCCAATGGAGAATCTTCATGCAATGACACCAAGTTGTGTCTCAGAAGGACCAAGTGCGTGACGATATGTGAGCCGGCTCTCAGGGTCTGGCCATTACAGAACCAGCGGTTACAGGTGCCACATCGGACAAGCGATGCTCCGGCGTCAAGGCCACAGTAAGTACATGTGTGATGATTCTCATCAAATGATGATGGATCGGCACGATTCTCGGCAGTTTCCGACACAGCAGGCGATCGCATCATATCTGATCCAACATCTTTGTGGGTACTATACTCTCCACGCACCTCGTCATGGGGATGAAGCATGAGTCGAAAAAGAGTTGGCAACTAGTAAAACCGCATCCACTGAAAAACTAGTACCTGCCACTATATACAGGATATCAGAATTAGAATGAGTAGTAGGAGTCAAGGTTTAGTTTAGATCATAGAATGAGAGATTTTAGTGCTTAGCATTTTATATGAGGTTTCTATGGTTATATAATAACGATTGTACATGAGCATTACCATTTTCCAGTATTAGATAGAGCTAATAAGGGTGGGTCATGCATTTTTTCTCTGACGTTACAGTTTTTTCCCGCTCGATATTCATTTTTTGATTCTTTTCTTTTCATGTGTTTCCTATACAATATTGGTAAGTATACTATGTAAATAAGGCACAGAGACGTCAACTAATTCTTCGCTAAGGAAAAGAGGTGCTTGTGCCGTAATTGCACCTGCGTCGGCTGTGCCAGGAGGAATATGTTGGTATGCACAGTCAAGTAGGCATCTTGAAAGAGACGCGCGGTGCATGCATAAACGACCAAATAGCAGGGCTTTGGTATTGTAATGCAGGACGGTATATGCTGCCAGAATCAGAAGAGGAAGAGTTGTTTTATGGGATCACAAGGTGAATGTATAAAACACTATTATCAGGCCGATTTCGAGAGAAAACTATTGGGGATTGAGGAAATCCACCTTAAAAAAGACCGTATATAACAACGGTCTGCTGCATGTTATAGCGTCTTTTTTTAGGGATCGGTATGGGATATGTTTCAGACTCTATGAACTAAAGCGGAAGAAATCTCCCCCGCGCGGCGACGTCTTCCTGTCCTCATGCTTCCTAATCGGTCCATTTTGGCTGATTGCACGTCAAATATAATAACCCTCCGCGTCTGTCCTGCACCGGTACACGCGAATCTATTTCAACGTTCATCCACCTTACTCTATAACACAAACTTCCGCCGCAGACGTACATACTGTCCGACCCGAATCCCATTCCATCCAATTGAAAGTCTGTCATAACTGTCTCGGTAATGCCAATTTCCTCGCTCTTCCACAAGGCTCTACTAAGAGATAAGGCCCTTTTTCGGGGTCCAGGCATCCTCGTATCTACAGACGCGGTTTCATGGAACCAAACTAATGACTTGATTATCACAGCAGAAGGATCCGTATTAGCTCAAGATGCAGCTGGCCATGTGTCTCTTTTAGTCACGGAACTTCAGTCCTGCCAGGTTCAAATATTCCCTAACATGGGGAACGCTTTACAAAACCAAGGCCGTCGTCGCTTTGGGCGAAAATCTTTGGAGGTGGACCAGCAATCCAATTCAGCCGATGAACCACCGGTGGTGTTCATTAGGTCATACGATAGTACCAAATTGTACTTGAAGATCGGCTCTAAGCGCCAATTTGGAAGCTTGTTGCTGTGCTTACTAGCCTGGCAAAACATGCGTCCAGCAGGATTGGCCAAAAAATGGTTTGCTCGTAATCGAGTTCAAAATGGCATAACATCCACTTCTGATCCCCATGAAATGCTTGTGTGTCGCTTCAAGGTGTACGGTCCGCTTCCTAGTAAATCCAAATTCATTAACGTGGTGAAGGGGCCGACCCCTCCTTTATTTCACGACCTGAGAGTAGATTTTGGTTCTGGGTCTCTTCATAATGTACCGTTGCAGTCCTCTATTGATACGGGAATCACTGAAGGATGGTTCTATACCATGGGTGTTCTTAAGTCTAATGGAATGCTCAACTTCATTACTGAATTGGATGGAACACTTTTGTACTCCATTGATGTGAAGAAAATATTATGTTCAGAAGTTCGTGAGCTCCACCACTCTATTTGTGAGACTCCTAATATCCTATTCATTGGCCATATCAAAGAATTACGGTGGAATAACGTCTTGAAGTCAATTTCAGCTTTGACTCCTGATACGATCAATTTACAGAGTTTGCTTGTCAAAGACGGTCGTCCTGTTCCAAATAATCTGCGTATTTTCATTGAGTTCCCATTGCATATCGATTTGGAGGATTGGTTTGTTGGTCTCAATTATTTTTGCAAGCGGGAGTATATTGGTATTTTCAACGAGAAATCGACGTTATCTGCGCCGGCTCGTAAACAAGTTTCTCTTGAAAGTACCATCCAACAGGATACAGATATCACTAATATGCCTACTAAGTCATCTCTGGACAGTATTCCTGAATTTGACCTGGACAACACGTCTCAGAATTCTCTTGACATGTATGTTCCCGAACATTTTCGTGTTTCCAAGAAAGTGTCTATTGATATTATAGAAGCAAAGTTTGACGAATTCTTTGAATTGCCCAAGAAAAAGAGTGGGATTTATGCAGAAGTGGTTATGTGGAACTTTCCCTGGGCCCGTACTGCTTGTGTTCCTTATACTCAGAATCCGTTCTGGAAGGAAGAGTTTTCTACTGATTTACCTATTCTGACCCAAATGATTCATATCGTCATTAAGCGCAGCCTGGGCGATACTCATTCTCCCGATGATCCTATCATTGGAACTGTTTACTTGACCCCGGACATTCTTTCACAACAACTAAGAAATGCCTCTACAATGACAATTGGTAATGGCAGTGAAGACTCCAGTATTTCAGTAGCAGGTCAGCTGTCAATGACTCAAATAATTAATGCTTCAGCTTCTGACCCAGCGCACAACAATACTGTGCGGCTAGCTATATATGATTTTGGTAACGTCCCCATTGGAAAATTGTTACTTACAGTGGACTTGAAGGAGTATCTTATTCTTCCTACCGCTGAATTCCGTCCATTGGAGAATATGCTTCTCAACTGTCCCATGAAGCAACTTATCGAGTTCTGCAATTCCACTGTGATCACGTCTCAGTTTCAAAATGTCAGTTTTATCCTCCTAGATATATTTCAAAGTCTCGGTGTTGAAGACCGCTGGTTTAAAACCTTAATTGAAGCGGAATTGGTTACAGTTGATCAGGCAACGAGAAAAACAATTTCCAAGAAAGGACCCCAAACAACAACATCCGCGAATAATATCTTCAATACTTTATTCAGAGGATCTTCAATATTCACAAAGTCGTTGGAGAAGTACATTTTACGTATTGGACAGGAGTATCTTGAAAAAGTGTTTGGTAATTTTTTTGAAAAAGTTTCAAAAGAGAAGAAGAACTGCGAGATTGACCCTCGTTACATCAGATTACAAGAAAGGACTAGAAGACGTAAGGGACTTCCTCAAGATTACCCAATTACAACGTTTGAGGATGAAGCAGAAAGTGATGATGACTATGATTCGGATGATGAACGTGAATTAGAAGAAAATGTAAAGAGGATTGTTGACGAAAATTTCGAGAACTTGTACGCCTATACTGAGGAAATCTGGGCCAAGATCTACACCACATCTAATGACTTGCCTCAGCAAATCAAAACGAAATTGAAGAATTTCAGAAACAAAGTTGACTTGGCATGTAACCCTGACGACAAAGTTACTTCCTTGAATTGTTTGAGTGCATTTATCTTTTTGAGATTCTTCTGTCCTGCCATTTTAAACCCAAAATTATTCTACTTGACTAAAACACATCAAACAGGGTACGTCCAGCGTACGCTTACTCTCATTGCCAAAGTTTTATTGAACCTAGGAAACCGACTGGAATTTAGTTCACACAAGGAGCCTCACTTGGTCAGAATGAACAAGTTTTTGAGGAAACATGAAGGAGAGTTATATGAATATTTCGATCGGATTACGGGAAGAAAAAATGATTTCAACGAGAAAATATTGGACTTGAGTCATGAAATGAAACGGTTTGATTTAGGGCTCAGAGGCGACTCTGCATCCAGCGAAATTCCCACTACCCCATACCTTATCGATAAATACTTGAGACTAACTGAGTTTATTCATTTGTTATCACTCAATGGACAAGGAAATCACTCCCGGAACCATTCGCTATCTTCACGAGTTGCTCCATCGATATCTTCTGCCAGCATCAATACCACACTTAGTCTGGCGGCATCTCTCCGAAACAGTCAACAATATACCTCTCGTCACAGCGAATCTTTCGCTACCGACAGAACGTTAAAGCATAATAGTAATATGGATTTCCACGAGAAAGAGGAAGGTGGTGTATACCAAATTGGTTCCTTAGAGTTTGAGAAATCAGAATTTTTGGACTTGGTTGGAGATAACGAGACAGAAGGGTTTATCAAGTCACTTTGCAGAAGCAATGAAGAGATCTTTTCGTTCATAACATCCAATATTTCACTCCGTGATTTACAGAAACAGAGCACCAACCTCGTCAATAAGATCAGCGAACTCTCAGTTCAACTCCAAGCACCAGAGTATTGCCGTAATTTACAACTGAATAATAAATTGTGGGAAGCTTTTGTTTATGATGTCATTGACAGAGCATGCTTAGATGCTCAGAAGTCGTCGATTGTTTTTTATGAACCTCATTTTCAGGATCATTTGCTTCCTGGCCAGAAAAAGCTTATCAACCATGCCCTTGCCAATTTGAAGTTGAAATTTCCTATTGACTACAATGGTGGAGACAATATTCTGACCACCGAGAGTGTTGGGTCGATATCTACTCTTCTTAGAGGCAGTACCAAAAACCCGTTTAAGCGGTGGCTTCGCCGAGACTAAGTATAATAATATTTTCTTTTTCTTTTTTTTTTTTTGAAATCATCTATAGTTTAATAAAAATAGTTATGATCACATGATCCATTGTGATAGTAGCTAAAGTTGAAGCAAAGTATATGGCTCAGCAATCTATTTGTGTAGGAGAAGAGGGAGCTTACATAAGCGGAGACAAAAAAAAAAAAGAATACGCAGGCAGGCAACACAACGTGAATGCGGTGTCTGGAATTAAAGATTTCAAAGGCAGGAAAAAAAGAAAAACCTCCAGACACAACCCACCGGTTCGTCCGCCAATTCCTCGACATCTTTCCCAACAAGGATACCCATACAGATCTATCACTACATCGAATTCATCATGGCTACCGAAGCAGAAATTTTGGCGTCTTACCCTCAAATCACCGCCCCAACCGACCAAACCGGCTTCACGTCTAATTTGACGGAAGAGCAAAGGGCCACAATGGAACAATTGAGAGCCGAGTTGAAAGAAATGGGATTTGAATTAAGATTGGATGACGCAAGCTTGCTCCGTTTCTTGAGAGCAAGAAAGTTTGATTTGCCGAAGGCCAAAACTATGTTCGTGGAGTGTGAGAAATGGAGACAAGAATTCGGTACCAACACAATCTTGAAGGATTTCCATTACACTGAAAAGCCTCTTGTTGCCAAAATGTACCCACAATACTACCACAAGACTGACAAGGATGGTCGCCCTGTATATTTTGAGGAATTGGGTAAAGTTTACTTGCCAGATATGTTAAAGATTACCACCCAAGAGAGAATGTTGAAGAATTTGGTTTGGGAATATGAGTCCTTCACACAAAACAGATTGCCTGCTTGTTCCAGAAAGCAAGGGCACTTGGTGGAGACTTCTTGTACCATTATGGACTTGAAGGGTATTTCTATTAGTGCTGCTTACCAGGTTGTTGGTTATGTTAGAGAAGCTTCGAAGATTGGCCAAGACTACTACCCAGAGAGAATGGGTAAGTTCTACTGTATTAATGCTCCTTTCGGATTCTCCACTGCTTTCAAGTTGTTCAAGCCATTTTTGGATCCTGTGACTGTGTCCAAGATCCACATTTTGGGCTCTTCTTACAAGAAGGAATTGCTTAAGCAAATTCCTGAAGAGAATTTGCCTGTCAAGTTTGGTGGAAAGTCCGACTGCTCTGACCAAGACTTGTTATTGAAGGATTTTGGGCCATGGAGAGACCCTAAGTATATTGGTCCAGAGGGTGAAGCACCACGGGCCATTGCTTAAACTTTTAATATTTCGAAACTTGAACTAAACTCAATAGGTTCACCACCTAAGAGTTTATTGTCAAATGTAGGCCGGGAATAGAGTTTATTGCACTGTTGTACTTGCTCCATTTGTAGTTAGTAGCTTTGTCACTGAGTCACGTGCGCCTAGTGTTTAAATGATTGATAGAAGCACCAGAAGAAGATTCATATATGAAATGACTGTTGATACATAGAATGGATTTACTGAATGAATAAGCGGAATTGAATTTTTTTTTTTCTTTTGTGAGTTGTAGTTTTGCCCTCCGCCGGCCTTCTTATCAAAAAAAAAAAAAAAAAAAAGTGAAACTACTGTGTATACCAAACGCGTCTTACCTCTTGAACCACCATTTCCTCCATATTCTCCCCGTATGACCGATCTGTTTTCGTTCTCCGAGTCATTACTCTTTGCACCTTCACAAGCAACGATCAATGAACCGGGCTCTTTATTCCTTGAGCAAGAGATCGTCCAAACTACGTCTCAGTCACCGGCGCTTCCTACTAAAGAGCACACATCAACAACGGTGCTGAAAGATGCAAAACACAAGGAAGTTAGACTTTTCAATGGGAACTCATTTCATCTAAAACCTCGGAAGAAGAAACAAGTGGAAGTCTCTTTCAGCGAAGATGATACTATTCTCGATATGGACCAACTTTACGAACGCGTCAATAAGCGTGAACTGCTCCGAAAAAGCAGAGAGACGATCGCCCAGAACCAGGAGACAGTTAAACAACGAAGTTTATCTCAGGTTTGGTCCGAAAAGTATCGTCCTAAGTCATACTTTCAGCTCTGCTCAGCAGGGAATGAAAAGCTGTATCGAGCTATAATGCACTGGCTCCGAAAGTGGAACTCGGTCATTAATGGAACTTCTCCAGTAGATGATGACTTTACTGATCATTTAGGAAGACCACAGAGGAAAATACTATTGGTTCATGGTCCTCCAGGAACAGGAAAAACAGCGGCTACGCATTTATTGGCCCAGCAAATGGGCTTTTCAGTACAAGAATTAAACGCAGCGAATAGCATGGATACAATGCCTGGTCTGGAACCTGGAGAAGGTAGCGGCAGATTCGCTAACGCAACTGCTGCATTGAAACTAAAAGTAAAGAATGCTCTTACCACAAACTCGATTACTTCAGGAGGAAAGCCAACATGTCTTGTTATCGACGAGATTGATTGCAGTATCAATGCAGGTGACATCGTTAAAGTATTGACTGATTTGGTATTTACAGATCAGCGAAATACTTCGATTAACCACACTCAGAATTCTAGCGGATCTACCAAAAAGAGTACCAAATCCACGAAGTTCACCTTGAACCGACCCATCATTTGCATTGCCAACGATATCTATTCTCTGAATGGAAGATTCGCTGGCTCAAACCCAATGGATAAACTTAGACCTGTAAGTGAAATTGTTGCCTTCAGACGACCAGTGACAAGCAAAACTGTGGGAGGAAGGATTAATATAGCTGCACAAAAGTCTGTGAAAGAACTTCTTCAAAGCATTAACCAGAAAGAGGGGTTGGGCCTAGATAGTAAGCAAATTGCTGAAATTTTTGAAACCTGTGAAGGTGACATTCGTGCTTGTTTAAATCATATGCAATTTTCCAGTCGAAGCCTTGACCCCGACATTTACGCATTTGCATCGTCATCTTTGTCATCATCACTGTCGTTGTCAGTGAAGGACTCGCTGATGAGTTGGTTCGCTTTAGTTGATCTAATCTTCCGCAGAGACTCCAAATTATCTAAGGATGAAAACTTTGATTCAATGATTGAAGTCATGTTCTCTGGTGAAGGAAAGACTGCAACTAATAGCAGTCTTGATAAGGTCATAAGAGGTTGTTTCAATAGGTACTTGGATATGGTTCATATTCAAGATGATTCAGTTGTTCGGCCTGCCGAAATAAGCGATTGGATGTATTACTATGACATGATGACATCAACACACAAGGACATTGGATTTTATCCCACCCTAACAGCATTAAAGTTTTGGTCTTTATTCAGCGAGATCAATGCTTACAAATTCAAAACGGAGAATAGTCTTGTTCCTAACATGCGTGATCTTGAGTTTCAATTCCTTGATCTTAGCAGGCAAAACAAATCATTAGTGAAACGTTTAAGTGAGCAAATCCCAACAGAAACAAGATTGGCATTGTGGGGTTCTTCAAGTAACCCTGATTCATATGCCTGCAACTTTATTCCATTTTTGGATCGCATTCTCTCCCCCGAAGTTGGGTCCTCCAGACTGATCTCTTCGTTGACTGGGTTTGAAAAAAAAACTGTTTCTAAGTTGGCCAAGATTACTCGTGACTTTGCTATTACTCTTGAAAGTTCTCGTGATGTTGAAACTAAGCAGATCACGTTAGCTTATTCGCCTAATTGGGATGGTCTAACTGTATTTGAAAATGAACTTGCCCCTACTCCGCATGCTTCTCGAATGAAAACCATATCAGCCAAGAGAGCTTGGCTCTTTCCTCTTTTACAAGCCAATAATGAAATTTTCGCTGCAGCAAAGTTGAAGCGTCAATATACTGAGATTGTTGACAAGCCAACCGAAGACAGCAAAGCTAAACGTTTGCGGTTGACATCATCTCTAGATTTCTTTAAAGGCCGCTATGATCAACTTAACGAACAATTAGATGTGCCAATGAAGAAGGCTAGTCACACCATGTCGAGAATTTGGGTGAAACACCATGAAGGATTCTCCAATGCTGTGCGTAAGAATATAGGTTGGAGAGACCTTTGGCTACCATGATAAAGGCCCCGGACAATGCATAGATATTTCTAAAACCCCACAAGAAATACATAAACGAATGATTGAGAAGTTTAGGCTACTATAAACAGTAATCAACATGCTTTCCTCGTCTGATTTCCCCATTGGGTCCATTATATTGATGATAGTTTAGTGTATCTCTATGCGCGCGCCGATAGTAACTAAACCATATGAGTAGTTACATCTCTGCTCTTCTTGAGCGATTGTCCACAGACAGACTCCCATTCTCAAAAAGCTATATTCAACTATCTGAAGAAGGTGGTCCTCCGTATATCAAAACCTTGTGTATTTATAATCCATCATGGGCTGGTCCCGACGAAAGCACAGACAGTCTTTCCAGTCAGATTGTCATTTATCATGGTGATGACAACGGTCCAGGTCCAGAGGAACAATTGAATCTTGTGGGACTTCTCCGAGGATCACAATTACTAGTGCTGGAGTTTGAGGATACTACACCACCCGAAACAGATTTGGAGTCCCTGAATAACCAGGAGTATACAAATGCAACAAAGGCACAGGATTCAGGACTTAATCATGACACATCATCTGAAACCCTTACCATTAATATTCAAGGAGGCGCTTTTGTGATCGTCACTCTTGAACCAGGCTTTTTTTTGACATGCTTTGTTGTTATTCCTGATTCCCTGCGCCGAGAGCTGGTTCTAACGCAAGTACAAGGCTCTGTAGCTCGCGCCCACAGAATGTTTACTCTCACATACCAGAGGCTTCATCGCCTTGAAAAACTTCTTGGCCGAGAGCACATGCGTCCTACTCTTGAGAAGTACTGGAAACTGTGGATGGCAGCATATAATGGAGCAATAGGAACTTCGTTTGGTCCGTCTCAACTCGGATGGCCTACGCGAATGAATCTTCAGGGAATATTTGGCTTGTTGCCCATTGGAAGCTACCGGAGACTGTCGGCAGTGCTTAATGATTCAACAATCACCGTTATTGACAATCTCGTAAAACAACGAGAGAAGAAGGATGGCCCTAATATCTCTCCTTCTTCAGTGCTAGTATTCAATATGGACATGTCGACACCAAAATGCGCTGGTCTTGTGCATCTGGTCGGAATGTCGAACTCTGCTACTGCTGCTGTTTGTGAATTGGTTGAGCTCTTCGACAGCCAGAATATGCTCATTGCAGAACATCTCAGTCCTCGAGATGCAATCGCTTCCTTGTACACAAAAATTGCAAATTCGTCACAAGCAGAGGCGACTGAACAGGATTCTGATGAAGAGGCTACAATTGAAGAACAACACCTGACCGGATTCAATGCTGCGTCTGCACTTGACCTTCTTCGACCTTCCAATGTAAGTGCTACCGTGTCACTGCCTATTACATCTACGATGAACGGAATTAAGCTGCTACTGTCTGCTTTCAATAGCATGTCTGAGTCATCGTGGTGGCTGCTGACGCCTGAGCAACCACTGCCATCACCAGAGCCCCGAGATCCTGGCCATTTTCTCACCGGATTGGTAACTCTTAACGATGAAGAGACAGTGAATCCCTTTCTTTTGTATATTTCCACCAAGCAGAAGAATAATGTAGGTTATGATGATGGTGTGATATTTTCAGACTTGAATCATGGGCCTCTGTACAGCGAATCCTCCTATTTGGACTCGAATACCAATGACGTTGATCCAGAGAAATTCGATGGTGACTTTAATGACTCAGTCGAAGAATTTCTGCTCGTTCTCTACCTCCAAGACAATGTCCTTATCGCACTTCTTTATGAATCAGGCTCACAGCAATTATGCCTTCCTGAATTCTATAATACCTTGGAAAAGAAGATTTGTCATCCAGTGGTCGAAGGTGTACAAGAGAGTATTGCTACAGCTAGCACGGGTAATACCCTCAGCAACAGTATCGGGTCCTTACCTGCCCCTCTTCAAAGCCAAGCTGCTCCAGAAGAAGATTTTTTCTTTCTTGTGTATGATACGATTGAGCGGTCGTACCGGACTTCACTTCCAGATTTAAGCTATCGGCCTCAATCTAAAAATCTGTCCCATCGCATTTTGCGCAATTCTTTGTTCAACCTACACGATCAACTTCTTGACACATTCATTGTTAAAGGTGATTATAGCATGTTTGAACGCGCTGCATTGGTCAATGAGTTTCTCACTAAATTTTCCAACAATCGTGCCAATGACTGGTTATTCTATGTGATTAGGCACAAACACAAAGCGATTCTAATAATGAGGAATTACAACAACAAGAAGTCTCGTGCTATACAGAAACTGCATGTTGAAAATACTGAAAATTCAAGCGGATACCTACATCAATTTGCTGGTAACGTGTTAGATTATGCCCATCTTGGTTTTTTAGACAGCCTCGGTGATGATGTAAAAATTTGGTTAAACAATGTGGCATCTCCAGCAGTTTAACGAGTGGCTCTCCAACTATACTAACAATCTTTCTGTTCCTTGTGGGTTATGCTTTCCACCCAAGTAAGGAAGTACTTTACATCTTTTGCCACTACTGAGCTCATCGACAATTTGGCAAGCCATTGAGGTACGTTCCCTTGAGCATTAGAACAAGTCGCCATAATCCACAGAAGTTTGTCTGTTTCCTCATTGTATTCCACATGTTCCACGGCGGTGTACTGAGCATCCACAAACCCTGTAGTAGTTGATTTAACGGTTTTAGGAGAAACTGCGATGCTCACCACATATCCGGAAAGACGTGATCGGTGGCGTGCTACCACAATCAAGTTACAGAATTTGCGACGCTTCAAAGGCCATTGCAACTTATAGTGCAGCTCGGCCAAGTACGCCATATACTCGTATTCGTCAGCAATTGCGCCATCTCCTTTCTCGAGATCATAAAGTTCTGTCCGAGATTCAACTAACTCTGATATGTATTTGCCTTCAAATTCGGTGTGACTCCCGGATAACGTCTCTGTGGAGCCGATGCTATAATGCATGAGATGCTCAGACACTTGCTTGCGTTTCTCTGGTGTCAATTCACGGAAATCCGACCTCCGCGCCACCCAATAGTCATGATTGAGTTCCTTACTGAAAGTGGCAACAGCCACCTTGTTTGGAGACTGGGGAACTGCGTAGGAGTATGTTGAGCCTTTGTTCCAGGACGTGACACCGCGCACGATTTCCCCAGCCTCTTCTATTAATTTGGCACAATTGAGCCCTTCAATTGAGGAAAGTGGTTTTGAGTTCATTATGCTGTATATGAACAAAAAAAAAAATGGTTTTAATTATAAGTGTTCTCTATCAACATCCGTTCGTGTTGTCCCTAGATATCAGTGAGGACTAACGCATGTACACAGTCACATGACTTTGTCATCTATCGGTCACATGACCTACTCTATTTCATGATCCCGTCTTATCGCTGCCGTGAGGCCTCATAGCAACTCGATGTTTCACTAAAAGTAGCAAGAATGTGGCAAAATGACGTAGGTGATTTAATTACAACATTCAGATCAAAACAAGACAAAAAGACAAAAAGACAAAAAATCATATCTCGAAAAATGTGTAGTACATTCGTATGCCTACAACGGTAGGAATTCCAAATGGTACCCGGGGCACGCGGCGAATTACGTTATCGCCCAGGAGACTAATGGCAAAATAACCAAATCTTCATGGCCGCAGAAGTTCAATGCCAGTGAAAATGATTCATGTTGTACATACCGTGAATCCTTCATATAAGCACATATTCCATTGAACACCTCAAGGGCGGCGGCGGCGACAAAGGCCAACCCTTAGTCAGTGGGCACGTGACGTGGCAAAAATTCCTAAAATTTCCCCCCAAAAAATAGAATAACCACGAGCTCAGGAGTATAAAACCAATACGATCCAAAACCCAGCCTTGTTGTGTCCCACTTTAGATTGAAGCATTTGTGAACCACCGACTCCACTTGTTTCAAGTTCATTATTGTTTATTTCTTTATCACCTTTCAGCCGTTTCCCTAGCTGAGCGTTCCCTGCTTATTATCTTATTTTTTTTTATTTTTCTTTTTTCGTTGATGTTCTGGTAAATTCCCGTTACTAAACAATAAACACTGATTCCCGTTCCTGATATCCCATGAGAGATTCCAACTACAGGTCTATTACAAATAACAGAGCTGCTATTACCATCACAACGAGTCTTTATGACCGTCGGGCCTTGGATGTTACGGCTGACAAGCCGTTAGTCAACTCGTTGAATCATTTGACATATTTAGTTTCATCTAGTGCCAAAGTACGTGAGACACTCTCGAATGATGGTGGTATTGAGCGTTTGGTTGAAATACTTCACGAGTGCCACAATACTTCTTTCAACACAAATGACAACATTTTCAACTCGGAGTTAAAGTTGTTGACTGCTTGGAAATGGACATTGGCTTTTCAATGTCTTGTTTTAATTGGCACTCGGGGTACTGAAAAAATACGTCAGAATGTTGTTCGTGCGGGTATGCTTCCTATCATCGCCACCGTGCTTGATAATTATATCAGTCTCCATGAGTACAGCTTCGTGGCGCTTGCATCCCCAGGGGTTCCAGAGTCTCTGTATGGTTACATGCATCAACAATATCCTGCCCAGACAGAAGCTGCCCCTCCTTCAAACTTTCTCAACTCATTCACTGACGATATCCAACCCACACAACAACCGGGCACTTTCATGAACATCCGCTTCCCACCGAACACAACTGCGGAGAATAATGCGACGTCTTCACCAGCTGTCAATATGACTAGTAGTCCTGCAGCGGCTGCCAATCAATCTGCAACTGGTGACGTCTCAACAACTCCTGAACCGTTACGCGGCCCATCTTATTTAGCCTCTCGCAATCAGGAGCATGTGCCAAACAATCTTGACAGGAGAGCTTGTTCGCCACTTTGCCCTTCCGGTGACAAAAGATCAATGGCACCTTATTTCAATAGTCCACATATCAACAATTTGACAAGTGAAGACTATGAGAACCTTACCATTGACCAGCTCTTTAAGCTTATCCGAGGTAACGTCAATTTTGCTTGTCCTTCAGAAATGTACCAACCAGTCAGGAACTCGGTCGTCAATGACATTAGAAGGCGTTTTCTTATCATTAGCATCATTAAGAAATTGAGAGAGAAAAAGGATTCCGACGTTCTTGATTGCCTGAAGTTTGCTGATTGTGACTATGATATGGACAATAATTTACAATTTTTGTCTGATCTCTACTTGCAAGACGAAAAATCAACCCATTTTTCGAATGCATTTCATTCCAAGATTGCTCCAAGAAATTTTACTGAGACAGGAGTGGTAATCCCGAGAGATGATGATGTAGTATGGTGCTTACAGCTTCTTGCTTATATTTCCAAGTATCCTTATCTTAAGGAAGTCTTGCAAAACACTCATTTGATTATCGACATGAGTATTCGAGACAAACAGATGAGATTAAGCTCTCAGCGTGAAGCCAAATCCGCACAACAATCCAAAGGATCTAGCCAACCAGCTGTGCCTCGTTTACGCCGCGGCCGCTTGTTCTCTCCAAGCGCTTTGCCACATTCTTCAACAACGATAAGCAATACGGATGAAACTTTTATTGAAAGGTTTAACCCATCGCCTTCCAATTCACCTCAAATGCTGAGCGATTTGAACATACGTAACGACGACTTTGACTTGAATGATGATAAGCTAGATTTATTTAACAAGCCGGACAATGATGGTTTAACTGAGGATGCAGAAGCCAATGATTTTGAAGATGACTTGGACGATTATGACGAAGACAGTGATGGTAGAAAGAAGGAATCTGATGAAGAAGTTGACGAATACTTGTCTAATTTTGATGACAATGTTGCCGTGACTGCGCACAATTCCTCCTACCTCAACAAACTCTTTGACTCTATAATTGACGCCGAGTCTATCACCAATGATTTGGACAGAGAGCTCGCTCTATTCCGTATCAGCGACAAAGTAAACAAGTACATTGAAGCTGAATGCAAGAGCTTAAGTGATACCATTATCCAGAAGCGCTTAGAACAGAAAGCACATCTTTCTAAAAAGTGGAATTACGATACTTATGAGCATTTCGATATTGATGAAAATGACGGGAAGGAGGATTGTGATTTTGATGATTCACTTATTGAGTACAAAAAAGTGAATTTATTTCTCATGGTTGAAAAGTTTACATTTTTGGCTGGCACTGACATGTATTACTGGTCAGGAGTGATTATGAGAAACTCATGCCGCAGAAATGACTTTAAAGGTGGAGTTAGACAATGTGGCAACCTTGAATGTGGCAGATGGGAGAAGTACCCTAAGGAGTTCAGCAAATGTAAAAAATGCAAACGAACCAAGTACTGTTCCAGAGAATGTCAAATGCGTGCATGGCATTGCCATAGAAATTGGTGTGTTCCTAGCAACGCATCTTCCAATTCTACCAATACAAACAACTCTGCCGCCACATATGATGGGTCCCAAGGCATTACAACAACTACGGCTCCTCATTCTGATTCTGATGGGTTGAATTCACATCCTGGTGAGATTCTCCCGCAAGTGTCAACCTCGGATCAAGAGACTCAATTCTCTGAACCATAATTGCCTTTGAAAAAGAAAAAAAGATTAAGAGAAAAGAACATGCTTTTTTAATACCTCTTTACACGTTTATGAATTAATGTCTACATCTGCCACGGAATCACGATCACTTATACTCTCATTTATATATTCATATTCGCTATATGGTCGAAGTAACTGACCAGCAACGCACTGTCGACGATCTCTCACATTAAAAATACAACAAGTTTGTGTTGAACTATGACGTAGGCACTGATCGGCCCCAGTCATTATCTGCATTTGAATGGCAATCCGTAAATTATTGGAGCTGCTCCATTCAAGTACTTCAATATACAAATGTCTCTGCTGTTAGAAACTGCATCACTAATACTCGTTGTTTTCGTAGCAGATTGAGTTAATCCCCATTTTTCGAAAACCGATATGCTGAACTTATCAATGTCCTTATCTGTAATGTCCCATAAATTTGATACTATCATAGGAGAGTCGCAAGCAAGCCAAAGAGGGTTATTACCAGTTGGCTCCAAAAGTCCATTGGATCTCAAAGCCCCAGACGAACACCCCATTAAAAGGGCAGGAGGTAACATCTTCAGTTCTTTGGTCCATTTTTTGATAACTTGGGAAACACGCATGTATTGTTCTCCACCGCCGTGACCCAAGTACAAGAATAGGTCACTAGAAAACACATTGGATATCATGTCATCCTCTTCAGGTGTCCCGCCACATATTCCTTTGGCATTCGGTAGTTTATGCATGATCGGCTCGAAAATCTTTTGGGTGTTTTCTAAATCTTCTCCGGGGTTAATCACATAATAAACGTGTTTCCCCGGTGATAAAATATCCAATGGCTTCAGAATTTGATATCTGTTAAGTAATGTAGCCAATTGCCTAACACTTGGCATTCTTGTAACCGACTTGTTTCTGAGGCATGGTAAACTTTCCCAAGGAAAAGATACACAGGTATTCCCTGGTATAATGACAATATGCTCCTGTGGTTGAGGTGTACAGTTGCTGACAAGCACATGAAGTTTAGACAAGAAATTTTCAACTTTAGCTTTTGGAAGGCCGAGCCAGCCGTCCTCTCCAACCAATTCAGAGTAAGTATACCTCACAAGATCATCTAAATGTATATGTTCGTACACATCAGGAGGGGGTATGTTGTAGAATAGATCCACGAGGTTTTCGTTAAGGTCAACTATGGTGCAATTTACGTCAAAGAAGCTTTGCCAAAGTCTATTAAGCTTTTCCTTGAATTCAATGTATCTCGCAGATTCTCTGTTGGTCGAACAGAACACACCTCTAAATCCTCCGAGTACTTCACTCTCAACGCGCTCCAAAAGTTCTTTCAAACGATTATCAAGATTGAATCGTAACCTCCACCAATTCTTACGATCTTGCTTAGTCCTCACTTCGCAGGTGACCGATCTCTTGGTAGATCTGTTACTTTGCTGAATGATTTCTTTCAAGGTATCTGTGATATTTTCAAACGACAGAAAGCCCTCATAGTTTCTGTTTAATGGCAATTTGAAGAATGCGGGGCAATTTTTTCCCTGTTCAAACTTTGAAAGTATCAAATTCCCACTGAAAGGACAGATGTCCAAGGATATCAAAACCCACGATTTTGGGAGGTTCCTCTTCAATAGAGATTGAGTCTGAACGGCGAATTCAGCATAGTTATTTGGCTCACTTTGTATATCTGGCAAAAGATCAACCTGGTTGTCCTTAGCTATCCGCATGGAGATTTGTTTCTGGTTGGAAAACGGTAAATCTTTAGCCAAATCTTGAAGTAGATACATCTTCATAAGCAACTCAGATGCTTTCTCTTTCTTTAAAACGGAAACAAACGAGAGCATGAACACACATGTTGAAATCAGGGCAGACAAATCGTGAGTGTGATTGACATCCAAAAAGGACAACCATTTATCATCAGAGATCCTTAATAGCGTCTCTTTGCATTCGGATAATTGGATAGAAATGTCATTGTTATCAAGCTTGAGTGACATGCTTCCGGGGAGGACTTTTGCTCGCAACCTCAAGTGTGTCTCCCTCTGGTTCGAAAGGATTTCCTCAATCTGTAGCAACTTTTCCCGCACATCAAGTGAAGTTCTGATTAGCATCTTCTGTCTATCGTTCTTGTGATGCAAAGTCGGAGTGACCGAAAATCTTCTAACAGAATAGTACTCTAAATCTAGAAGCCACTCATCAAAATATCTTATTGAAAGGCTTTTCAAAGGTGAATTCAGCTTAATGTACTCCTCGTACAATGCATTCGTTTGTGTGCGTTGGGTCTCAAAATCTTCTTGTAAAGCCAGCGAGGTAAAAAGTGACCGAAGAGTGGATGTAATAGTGAGGCATAATACTAACGCATCTGATTTTGTTTCTCGAGCAATTTGAACAGCAGAATGGAATTCATCCTCACCTTCAAGAGTATTTCCAATGAAAGTAAAGAAATTCGAAATTTGGAATGCAAAATAAGCTGAAACGACAGGGCTCGTATTGTATCGATTTATTTTCCTCATCTCTTTCACATAGTAAAGTACCTCCTTCAGAAGCCCTAGGTGTCGGGCAATATAGCTTGCTCTTTTGCAGCAATATAATGAGTAGAATACAACGTCATTGGCAATTTGTTTTGAGTCGGTAAAGTTGTCGAACTTCCTTATTATGGAGCTCAAGATTTTCGATGCTATCTTCAAATTCCTCAAACTAGTAATGAAGTCACCGGCAGCAACATTCATAGATGCTGTCAAGATCAGAAAGCGAGCCATCAAGAAAAGATTTTCAAGCTTCTGTACTAACGGTATATTCGAGTTTTCTTCGACATTATAACCAGGTTTCAGTTGAAGAAAGCTTGTTATTTCTCGAAATTTCACAATAGACTTGTCCTGATCTTGAGCAAGAATAAAATACTCAAATTGTAGCAATTTCCAACTAAGGACTTCATTGTACTGAATCTTGTCGCCCTTAGAGTTCATGTGCTTCATCAAACTGCCTGAATTAGTGAGGATATCAGGAATAGACTGGAGATTGAATAATTGCAATTCGGTTTGAGCTAATAGAATGAGAAGCTTAAGCTTAAGGCGGCATTCAAAATTCAAAGCTGACCTCAATGCATTCTGAATTATGTTACTCACAAGATCGAACTGAGCATTATGATAGAGGGAATAAAGAATATCATAAAATATAGTTCCACTTTGGGGATTACCATCGAGATTGCATTTGGATAGCCATTCCGTTAATGTGCTAAAAATCAACTGCAAGCGGTCCAAGTAACATTCCTCAGTAAAATGCAAATTGTATGCTAAAATTCCAGCAGCAAGAAGATGATTCTCCGAGCACGTTTTGTCGTATTCCGGAAGTGATATCATAACCGGTTGTTTTAAGGACGAAATCTTGAATAGATATGAGAGCAGTACGTTTCCATCCTTAGGACAAAAGCATTCAATCGCCTCTTTGAAAATTATGCTCCCATTATTTTGTGAAGCTGAATTCACTTCGGTTAATAATGAGATAAGTAAGTGTTCTTTTGTTTCATTGGAGAAATGTTTTGCAACTGAAGCAAATATTCTGGAACAACTAAATGGAGATTTTAATAGACATTCTGCGAACGCATTAAAACTTTGGCGAGAGATCATAAACGCCATGCTTTCATTTTTAATCATACTGTCAATGTACATTTCCAAGACATCTATCACCTCATTTGGCGAGTCAAAACATGCAAGTTTGCAAATTATATAGTCGCAACGAGAAGCAATCCTTGAAACTTCAAGCTTAGATAAGGTACAATTAATGGTCGCCAAATCAAGCTTGACTGCTCTTACCAAAGCCCAGGACAGATTAGTAGCTTTTCCGTATTCGAAACATGCCCTTGAAATTTGCTTCATACACTTTATATTACCGGAATTGAGAAGTATTGGGATCAACTTGTCAATGACAAGGTGAAGTTGGCTATGTGGAAGCCTTTTGCTGAGAAATGTCCTTGTTATGCTTGTGATTTTATCAAAGATTAAATCAAAATTTTCTGGCTTTTCCGCTGAAAACTCATTCAAAACCATCTTTAGTGCTTCCACAAGGACCGGCGTTTCATTTAGCTGAGTTAAATAGGAAGAGACTGCCATTGAGGTTTTACGATCCAAGGCATTGGAATCAACTTTTCGTAATGTTTCCTGCAACTGGAATAGAATAATGGACGATTTTTGCGGGCTTTGTGTTTCAATATGAGCTGGAATTAATGAAGTAGATGATACCTTTTGATATTTCTGAACCAAAGTCTGGACAGAATGATTGGATACTGATGATCTCGATAAAACCACACCTAGATCACGAACAAATGGAAAAAGATCAGAGGATTCGTGTAAATCACATACAACAGAATCATTAGTTAAGGTCATCTCTAGAAGTTTGATCTTTAGTTGGCTAATTCCACATAACAACTCCTCATGCGTAGGACATTTTGAACGGAGAAATTCCGCAAGCTTGATAAAGCCCCCCAACAACTTCACGTTGTTTTTTTTATATTTTGCAGCGGTTACAGGGTCGTTTTCGAATTGGCTTGCCCACCGCATAGGATTAGATGTAGATAAGAATGAAGAAGCAATGACCTTAAATAGTGTCAATTGGAACGGAAATATATCCTTTCGCATGGCCAGCATGTTTGCCGAGATGTATTGTAATACAATCTGGAGCAATAGGAAATGGAATGATATAACCAATGCTGGCATCTGATGGGCCACTTCGTAAGGAATTCCATCTAACAAACTGGGCCACAGCGAAGCCACAAACGGTCTAAAATCTTTTGAACCTTTCAACACATAAAACAAGGTTGAAAGCTCCTCTAGAGCTTCAACACATGACTTTGAGCCAGAGAGAGAAACCACATATTTCTGGTGTTTGTTCACGAGATCGCGGAGTCTCTCGTCGGAAGACACCCGCAAGTAAAGGCATTTGTATGCTAGTGGTATCAATTCCCGATCTGTGGCTGTTTCAATGATTTTCGTACACAAGGCTTCCAAATCCTCCAGTTTAGCCACAGGATTATGTAATGATGAGTTTGTGGCAATCGCCGATAGAGGAGAGCCATGCCGGTCCAAATCTGCAACAAGAATCCGATGTAGCTGCTCTTTGTTGGTCGAAATCTCTCCAGGCATGATAATCAGGCTCTAAGATCTATTTTCAACTCAACTGAAAACAAAGACTGGACCAGGTGTATACAAACAAACTGCACACGCTAACTACTATGTAGTCGCGCACTTCTAGTAGATGCATTCGTATACCAGAAACCACATTCAACGAGACGAGCGTTTCGACTATAGACTCACTTAACTAAAGCACAATTCATTGCCATCGTGCTGATATCATTGTTTAGGCGCAGCTGACATTAGCATAATTGGTGAAGTTTTTCTGTTTATCTGTTTATCTATTCCGTGAAGTTTATCTATTTGTTGAAATTCTTGTGAGCATCATTATCCAAATCCTCACCAACACGATGGTTCCTTCAAGAGCAAGTTTAAGAGCCGTAAACTCAAACCTATCACATCTTTTCCGGTCCTCGATGGCACGTATAGGCTCACAGGCGATGATCCTCACGGCTTCTTGTAGGCGAAGAGACGAGACATTACACGGCATGACTCTCTCATCTGTTTGTTCCCTTTCTGTCAACCCTACGCCATTGTTACAGTTTAATTTACATCTTCCCAGTTACACTTCTTCGTCTTTACATGATAGTGAGGGTTACTTGTGTATCCATGTGATGCCTCCAACTGACAAGTCGGTGTTTTTGAGCCGAATTTTTGCCAGCGGCGTGAAAAGAGATCCAGCCCATTTCGATGCAAACGTAGACGATGGAGATGCATTTCATGAAATGACCACTCCTTTTTCTCTGCTCGAAAGTCTGGACTACTTTCATCATTCGGTTGGATCAAGGGAATCTGTGCCTGTATTGAAGGAGCTGGAGGTTGCGTTTGTGTGCCAAAAGAAAGATGTTTTCGAAGTGGATAACCATGAAATTTGGGTCGTTGAAGTAAAAGAAATCCTCACGCCTAATAACAAGTTCACCAGCAAAAAGACAGGCGGACTACTATATTTTGACCGAGGATTTCACCGAATTGGAGAAACATTAAGAGAGAAAGAATAAAATAAAAAACGATTTCTCATTAGTCATTCATCTTATGGATTTAATCATATGCATTTACCTATGTACAGCGAAGCTGTTCGGCCGCATATTAATTCGTTATCCTTTCTTCGAATAGGAATCAAGTTCCTCATTTAGGAAATCCGTAGCCTCAGAGATTTTTGGTATAATAGACTCAAATCTCTCGTTCACCTTTCGTTGACGACGTTGAATCTTGTTGAAAATTGCCTTTTTCAATGCTTTTATCTCTCCATTGAGCCGAGCAATATCCTCTTCTTTGCTATGCAATTTGCTTTCAATCTTTTTCTTTTTCGCTTCAAGTGCATTCTTATCATTATCAGCATTCTTGATTTCACTTTTGATTTTGGAGCTACTTTTTTCCTGCTGAGAGATGAGCTTCTCCAATTTAGAAATCTCAGACTCCACTTTATTTTGTTCATCTCTGTAATTCTCTTGCACGTCTCCACTTGTCCGATCCAACATTTTCACTTCCTTTTCCATTTCTTGAATCTCGTTTTCTAATTGAGTAACAGTATTTTGAAGACCTTTCAATTTATCGCTAACACGGCCCTCATTGGCCTGACGACTTCCATATTTATCCACTTTGCTCTTGAGGTGGTCGATTTGTTTTTTCAAATCAGCCACTTTTTTATTTTCATCCTTCTTAACCTTTTTGTAAGTCATTTTAATCTCATTCAAGGTTTCAATTGTGTGTTTCAAACTGGCTTGGAGAGTCTGTAGAGGAGTAGACTCCATGGAGTATGTGATCTGCGAGACTTTTCCGGCAGATGTTGTATTCACAAGGTGACGGCTGACCGGCCTTCCTCCACCAAACATCTCAATTTCATACTGACAAAGGGGTGAGAGTCCATAGACAGTGAGGTAGAGATTCTCGTTCTCTGAATCACATTGAAGTTTCATGTGTGGCCAGAAGACCGTATTCACATGAATACTAAATCCACTTTTGACAACTTTCTTAAAATTCTCAGGCTCAAGTATCTCAAACACTATTCTATTCTCATCAATGAAAGTCAATGCAAGGGGCAATGAGGGTTTTGGCTGATCACTTGTTGTGAAAAACTCTTGTCCATTATTTTTGTGTTTGGTTGGACGACCAGAAAACAAATTGGGAGAAACAATTAGAACTTTGATTGCAGCTATCCACGACCAGATGGGTTGGATGGAGATTGTGAAGTATTTGTCCATAATTGTTGTTGATGCAGTCGCATTGCTGTTGGATCTCTTTCGGTCGACCAAAGTCCGACTCTGGTGTGTCTTGTTGCCGAACATTGTTGACTTATTTGCGGGTGGAACCATGCAAAATATCTTGAAATTACTTGCTGCAACAGATTGAGAAGCAAGCAGAAGATTGAACTCAGTAGATGCGATTGACGGATCTATTTTCAATTCCAATGGCTCCGAATGTCCCTTGAGTGCCATTTGTTCCTGATTCTGTGACTGTTCCACATTAATTACTACCACAGAATCTGAAGTCGTGGTCTCCCTCGCAATGCTGCTGATGAGACCATTCTTTTTGAATCCACTATATGGAACATCAGGAGTTAGGGCTGATAAATGATCCAATGTTTTAGAGTAATCCTTAAGAATGAAAATGCGCAGCAAAAATGGGGAAACTGTTAAGCTGATAACGTGGATACAAAGAACCAAATATGCATAGTTTGTAACAATGGTTGCTTCACGCAAAATAAATGATATAGTCTGGATCGACCTCTCACCTAAATGAAGATAATTAATGAGAACATGTATAACGAGTTTCGAGAAAATCGCATTTTTCTTATGGTACTGAAGTCCGTCGCTACTTGCGTATGCCTTTTTTGATGCCAAGTAATTGCACGAAACAAAGAATGGTGACTGTGTGAACAATGCTTGAAATAGGCTGCTGTAACTGAAAACGTAATTGTTCAGATCACCAGCATTGGCCAAATTTCGATAGAACAACACTATATCGCTCACCACAAGAGGGAAATTGAGCACAAGGAGCCAATGCTTCATCACATAATCTATTGCAATCACAGACGCAAATCCAAGCAACGAATTGAAAAAACTACTCCGGGAGTATTTCGAATCCAGTTTTATGTTACCAGTAGATGCTACTCCCTGTGCATAGTTTGTGGTTGTGGTGGTAGTTGTTGAACTTATTCCTGACGCTGAAATGACAGAAACGTAGGTTGTGGATCCTGTGGTGTATGAGCCCACCAACCTACTGGCAATTATGCTTTTTGCCAAAACAATCAAATACTCGAACCAACTTGCAGGTAATGTGTAGTGGCATATCAATAGGATAAATGAGTTTATGGAAAATAATTGAAGTATATCACCCACCAATTCCGAACGGTAGTAATTGTAACGAGTAGTTGGCCTTGCTTCTAGTTCGTATTCAGGACTTGATTCTGAGCTCATTAAATATCTAGTCACCACTTTACCCGCAAAAGTCCGGAAAGACCCCAGCAAAATGTATGCTGTGAGCACTATGCAAGAGACACCCTGGGGTAACATCATGAGAAGAAATAAAATGGCCAACACGTCGCGGTTGGTCTTTGGAGCTAGAATAGAACTTTGCAGGGCCAGAGCAAATGATGCTGTGGAGCCTTGTGTTAGGACCGCATGGCTACCAAATGGAGGTGGTGAAATGAGATACGAGGAGTCCAATTTGGGAGGCATGGCAACCTAAACTGAGGCCAGTAAAGAACCAGTCAAGAGGCCACAAGTATAAGGGGTTAATGAGGTCTGTTCGGCACAGATATTTGGGTTTCTCTTACTCTTTGAATGGGGCCAATATTTTGGGCAATGGGCGGGCCAAATTGGACAAATCGTGACGAGTTTGATGAGGTGAAATTTTCCAGCACTTCCACAGACGGGTTGGTTTGCCTTCTGTTCTTTTGAAGATAAAAAGAGGACGAACTAGGACTCACAAATGTCTGGATATTTAGACGGATCCCGGCGTCGATATGTACAATAAGAATCGAGCTTAAGTTCGAAAGGTTGCAGAATGTAACTTAAGTTAAACGATGGAGAATTTTAATGCGCCAGTATGGCAGCGCGTTTCACCAGCTAGATGAGTCGCGCACGTCGAATGGAATATGGTGGAGAAATAACAGGAGTCGCCGGAAGATTATAACTGTAGAATATTTCGGAACATAGAAGGGTACGCTGTACTAAAAGTCTGATATTGCCAATGTCTGATCTCTCTAATGGCACAGAAACCGGAAAAAGACATTGCCCGATGGAGTTATATCTTGTCACGTGCTCGCCCTATAATTGCTCGACAGTTCAGAGAACACAAAAAAATACAGCTTATGACGTTTAACATCCCAAACGAGCAATCGGAACATATTTTGAGGCATGTGAGTAGATGCTTCCCGTTCCTTTATTTTTTTCCTTTGTTTCTTTTCGTTGGCGTAGACAGCCAGACGAAGATCCCATGCAAAGCGCATCTCGATTCTTGTGTCATAGACCTTTCCTTCCTAGTGTGAAAGAACAACAGTCCCTGCATTTTTTATCCCAGAGGTGCCGATGTTTGGCTGCGCGCCATTGACACATTCGACCACAAATGGACCACACAATTAGAGGAATTGAAAAATTCTACTAGCAGATCGATGTCCATTGGGATTGTGCTCCAGTATACATGACCAAGTTCTGTAACATCTGTCCTATCATAGCCACGATTGTCTCTGAAACTTAAATGGCTATTTTCGGCTCCAACATAGCCCGGTCTCCTGTATGCGCACCATATAAAACTGCACCTGTTGGCCTCCTAATACGGAAAGGTTATAACATCCGGCCCAGCATCACTCGACTGATCCGCTTAACAAAAGCTCTTCCTTAGACCCAAGTTTTTATAACTACATTGGCGATCTTTAACTGTGCCTCATACTTGATTTCTTATGAAGCTTAATCAACTAGTGACCTTGGGTTCTGTGTTATCAGGCACATGGGCTGCATCCCTGGCGGCTACTGGTTCACAGCAAACAGGAGAAGCAGTACAAAAGATTGTTTTCGAGAACGTTGGTTACACCGGATTCTATTATGATGTGGCAGCACTCAATGATATTACGTCTGAAGACTGTTCCTGCACTATCAGTGACACTTTCACTGCTTTCTCGGGGACAAACTCTCCCCTTGACGAAGAGCTTTCGGTCCATTTGAGAGGCCCGATTTCTCTTAAAAGTTTTGGTTACTATACGAGCGGCAGTCTGACCTCTGGTAATTGGCTGCGTGAGGCATACTACAATGCTGCAGAACAAACTGCCGACAATGTTACATTTTTGTTAAATGGTGGTGAGTTTTCGCCATGTGCTGGTCATGCATTGACCTACGCTTCTTCCAATGGTACAGGTACTGCCTCTAAAGCCACTGTTTTGGAGAAGGACAACTTGGTGAATTCTAACCAAGAGTACGCAATTTATTCATCTGTGAAATGTCCATCTTCTGGCGCTCTGAACGCATGTGGCTACTACAGAGACGGAATCGCAGCTTACCACGGTTTTGGAGGTACTGTGAAGATGTTCTTGTTTGAGTTTGAAATGCCTGAAGCTACTGATGACAAGAATACTACCTACCACAATATGCCAGCTATTTGGTTTTTGAATGCTAAGATTCCTAGAACGTCTCAGTACACAGCTAACAGCAACTGCTCTTGTTGGAGATCTGGCTGTGGTGAACTTGATATCTTTGAGGTTCTTAACGGTACCAAACCACTTCAACTTGATGCCACCATCCATGACTACCAGGGTACTGATGACATTGAGATGGGTTTGCAAGTTGATGCTTATTTTGAGAGAGATACTGAGGGAACTATGAAGGGTGGCGTTGTTTTCGGTGACGACGGATCTATCACTGTTTTCATGAACGATGGAATGTCCATTTCTGACTCAGTGGATTCTTCTGAAGTGAGTGGATGGATTGCTTCTGCTTCTCAAGAAGAGGTGAAATCATTGTCCAGTGTAAGCTTGAACACTGCTTCTGCTACAGGAGGAAGCTCTACGTCCAAGAAATCTGAAGGAACGGTGGTTACCAAAACTGGCCTCTGGTTTTCTTTGGCGACATTTATTATGCTGAGTCTTTTGTACTTGTAAAGCTCTTAAACTGAGCGTATCTGATTAAAATATAACAAAGGGCTTCATTTCCTTCGTAAGACACAAATATGTTTTCTCTAGTCATTGGTAGCATTATATGCAACCCATCATTCTTCCAAATGCCTCTAACATTTCCATCGTTACTCGTTTCTAAATGGATACCATTTGTTCCAGGGTCGGCTGAAACTGCCTCTGGTAAAAGTCTTCGCAATTCTGTCTCAAACATCGATGTTGCCTGTTCTAAAAACCTTGTAGGAGGTGATATTCGTTCTGCTATCTCAGGATTATGGTGTCTGTATTTTAGTGGAATTGGCTTGAAAACTCGCTTGCAAAGTAGGTCAATGTATGCTTCATTGCAAATTACATAACTTGCCGGATTTTGGCCCTTTTTGGGTTTTTCTAGTACAGGCACTAGAATGTGGTTTCCGTCTTTATCTTTACTGACAATTATCTGTATCATATTCCCCAAGGGATACTTACCTTTGCGCACGTCAGTGCGTGTAGATTGTAGTATTTTAGCAAATGGATTCGAGAGCAAAAGTCGAGTATCATAGAAATCATTTCTATAGAGATCGGCAGAATGGAACTTGTCAACTCCTTTAAGTCTTCTTACCGGATCTCGTAGAAGGGGATGCTTCAAATATTTGGACATTGATCTGCGATGGAATGTGAGCCTGTTACTCCAAAATACTTCTTGATGCTTGCGGATAGTTATATGCACTCTATGAAAGAAACCTTGTTCCCAATCAACTTGATAACTTAGTAGTTTCGGCAATATTATGAATGAAGATTTATTCTTGCGTTGCCACGTTGTCGTGTCCGGTTGAATTTTTGAAAGAAAAGAAAAATGAACAATTCGAAATCAAAATAGCATGAATTGGACACTGTGATGAGAAACAACAAGATGGCTACCATTAATTCGGTAGTTAGACTGTAGTCCTTTCTTGGGAGTTGACGAATGCTTTTCAAGGGATTAGTTTGCAAATCACATCAGATGTAAGATACCATTACTGGCTAAGTCATTGTAGTTGTACCCAGTCAGCCGGAACCAAAGATCTCTTCCAATGGTACAACACCATTTCTCTTTCTAAGGGCCACAAAGTACATCTCCCGCAGTTCAGCACGGCATGCGGCTGGCTTGGTCATGTGTACCTTGTGAAATACCTTCTCTAATCTTTCTTGTAGTATTTTGTCTTCCTTGCCCGTGTAGAACTTCATCACGAGTGAGCCATCCTTCCTCAACAAACGAAGAGCCAATATCAAAACTCCATCGCACAAATCCATGCTAGCAAAATGATCGTTATCTTTAATTCCACTAGTGTTGACCATCATGTCGCTCAATACTAAATCAAGAGGCTGCTCATCATTTGAGCCGAAGAAGTCCACAATATCTTGATGAGTTTTCCGTGAAAAGATATCTCCCTGAATAAACAGAGCTCCTTCCGGAGGAGAACAATTAATAAGATCGACACCAAGAATATTGGGGCGCACACCCTTGTTCTTGCACTTCGCCAAAGCCACCTGGGTCCATGCTCCCGGAGCGAATCCCAAGTCTACGATATTCGACGTATTCTTCTTGAAAATCTTGAACTTGCTGTCAATCTCGATAAGTTTGTATGCCGCTCGAGATCTGAACCCCTCAGATTTTGATTGTTTGGAATGCATGTCGTCCATTTGCCGTGCCACCCATCGTCTTGATGAGGTACCAGACTTGGAACGGATTTGTGCTGAATGAGGTATACTCAATTTTTGCGATTGTGTTAGAATGTGTGGAAGTCGAAGTCGTGCCTGAAAAAACATTGTGATGCTTAGCTAGAAAGATAGATGTGTGGGTTCAAGATTGCAAATTCCTGCACTTGCAAGAAAGCCGATGCTCATCTACACCTTACAATTTTTTCCTCTTTAGAGTAGACAGCGCTCGTTTACATATCAGTTATTTGTTCCCTACAATTCCAAGCCACTCGAATATGGAGTTTCTACAACAGTTAGAAGACAATCCTGCTAATATATTTGGACTTGCTAAGCAAGATGATACCGTGGAAAAGCTCAATAGCATCACAAAAGCATTGTTGGATCCTATAGCCAAACAGCATTCTGTATTAGATGAGATTTATGTTGATGGCTTAGATGCCACTCAAGTGTTTGGCCAGGCTCAGATGGTATTTCTGGGTATTGGTGAATCCCTCTTATTTGAAAAAATCCCTGAACTCAAAGACAAGTACGGTGTAGACCATGCGAATGCTAGTGAGGATGAGGAAAGCGAACAAGAAGATGAACAAGACGATGAGCAAGAACAGGGTATTGAATCATCGCAAGATGAAGTCAGTGGTGATAGTGAGGAAGAATTCTTCCTGACCGAAGAACCTGAGGACCTGGTGATGCCAGAGAACTATGCTTCTGAAAGTGAAGCTGACGAGGAACAAGAAGACAATCAAAATGAACTACTGGATGCAGAGTCCGAGAAAACAAAGGTGCCATCGGATGATGAGGAGGGAGAAGAAAGTGTACCTAAGCAAGACGTGTTTGGTTTGAATGACAAGTTCTTTGATATTGATGAGTTCAACAAGCAGATTGTTGCTCTTGAGGACGATGTTAGCGACGGTGAAGAAATCAACTATTTCGACGATTTAAGTGCAGATGAGGACGACGAGGAAGGAGAGATGGATTACTATGATGAATTTTTCGATAAACCTGGCCAAAAGAAGACTACAAAATCACCTTTGAAGACAAATGATTCCAATAACGAAGTTGAGCAGAGAGAAGATGAGGAAGTTTCCGAACTCGAAGAGCAAGAGTACGAACAGGCTGTTGACTCAGCCATGTACGATCTCTTCGCAGACGAAGACGAAAAAGAAGAAAAGAAGCCTAATAAAAAAGCGAATATGTCTTCGTTTGAAAAGCAACAGCTGCAGATACAAGCAGAGATCGCTAAGCTTGAAGCCGAGCTTGTAGCTGAAAAGAAATGGACAATGAAAGGTGAAGTAAGATCTAAGGATCGTCCAATGGATTCTCTTTTGGACGATGAAGAAGCACCAAGTTTGGAATTCGACCGAACATCCAAACCGGTACCAGCTATCACAGAAGAAGTCACTGAAAGCATTGAAGAGTTGATCAAAAGAAGAATTAAGAACGATGAGTTTGATGATTTACCAAAGAGACTCATCACTGATGTTGCCAGCTTTGTACGAAAGCAGAAGGTTGAAGTTTCAGAACAAAAGAGTACCAAGTCATTGGCTGAGATATACGAGGATGAATATCATGGAGTTGATCCAGATGAGAAGAAGAGTGAAGAACTCCAGGCAGCGCATGACGAGCTCACTGATTTGTTCACTAAACTAAATTACAAGCTTGACTCCTTGTGTCTGGCCCATTACGTGCCAAAACCACACGAATTCAAGTCTCTTGAAATCAAGGTAACAGATGCAGCAGCATCTATCTCTTTGGAAGATGCACAGCCAGCCCATGTTTCCGAAGAAACTACGCTTGCTCCACAGGAGGTGTACAAAATTGGAGATGACAAGGCCAAGGCTAATGGAGCAAAGGGTGTATCCGAAGTCCAATTGAAATCTGGTTTGGCTTACTCCAAGGATGAATTAAGCCGTGATGATAAACAAAGATTACGTCGGGCCAAGAAGAGAGCTAAATCGAAGCATTTCAACGAATTGAAGGAAATCAAGGAAGCACGCGAGAAGCAGCAACCCAAATCAGAAGGTGGAGACCGCAAACGCCAGAAGGTGGGTGAAGTTATTGACACCTTGTCTCGAGCCAAGAATGTGACAGTTATCAACAAGAAGGGACAAATGACCGATACCCGTGGTAACTTGAAAAAGGACCAAGGTGCACAAACTGGCAGCAAGTTCCGTTTGTAAGGGAAGGTACATAGGAGTAACATACGACACGAAAGAGAACAAATAAAAAAAGTAAGAATCAAACAAACAAATAAAGAATTCCCAAGTTGTCGAAAAGAAAAAAAAGAAAAAACTAACTGTGGGGATAAGAGACCCATATGAGGGGATATATCAAACTCGGATGACAAGTATGCATTTCCTATTGTGCGGAAGGACCAGAATTGGAATCTGCCCCGCATTTCGGCGTAGTAACATGTCACAAATTGTCGCGGACATTTCAAGCGAAGTAGAAATGGCTCGGAACTCATGTCAGAAAATGTCTCGGAATCGAAATAAAATGTCTCATTGACTTAAAGTGCTCTTTGTGGAAATGGCTTTACTAGCCCGAATGTCGGAACAACGCGTTATGTGGGGAATAATAATGTGGGGGTAATACTATGGTGCCCTGGACCCAGGGGTATAAGATGCGATGGTTAATCCTGGTTTTTTACAACATCAACACAACATCAGCAATGGGCAAACCAAAGGTTTTACTCGTCTTATACGAAGGCAAACATCACGCAATCGAAGAACCCGACCTCCTTGGGTGTTTGGAGAATGAATTGGGCTTACGTGAGTTTGTGAGCTCGTATGGGTACGAATTGGTGTCTACAGCACACAAGGACCCAATTGGGGAGCTGACTTTTGATGAACATTTGGATGAGACAGAAATTATTATTACCACGCCATTTTTCCCGGCCTATGTTACAGAAGAACGTATGGCAAAGGCACCAAACTTGAAGCTTTGTATTACTGCAGGTGTGGGATCAGACCACATCGATTTGAACGCGGCTAACAAGCGGAAAATCACTGTCGCTGAAGTAACGGGCTCAAATGTGGTTTCAGTGGCTGAACACGTTGTTATGACCATCTTGAACTTAGTCAGGAATTTTGTTCCTGCCCACGAGCAGGCTATGTCTGGCGGATGGGATATAGCTGCTGTTGCTCGTGACGAGTATGATTTGGAAGGTAAAGTGGTTGCTACTGTGGGCGCTGGTAGAATTGGATATCGAGTGTTGGAAAGACTCGTTCCATTCAACCCAGCAAGGCTCTTGTACTACGACTACCAAGCGCTCCCACCTGCTGCCGAAGACAAATTGAACGCTGCCGCCAAACTTTATTGCGAGCGTGATACCATTGTGGAGCGTGTGGAGTCCTTAGAGGAAATGTTGTCTCAAGCAGATGTCGTTACAATCAACTGCCCATTGCATGAGGGCACAAAGGGATTGTTTGATGCGAAATTGATCAGCCACATGAAGGATGGCGCTTGGTTAGTAAATACTGCACGTGGTGCCATTTGTGACGAACATGCCGTGGCAGAAGCTGTAAAATCAGGAAAGCTCCGTGGTTATGGTGGTGATGTTTGGTACCCTCAACCGGCACCAGACACTCATCCATGGCGTAGTTTCCGCAACAAGAACGGTGGTGGTAATGCGATGACTCCTCACGTTAGTGGAACTTCTATGGACGCCCAAGCTCGTTATGCTGCTGGAACGGAGGCTATTTTGAAGAGTTACTTTGAAGGAACTCACGACTATCGCCCACAAGATGTGATTGTGCGCAATGGAGACTATGCCACCCGTGCCTATGGACAACGGTGATGCACTTCGGAAATCAAAAATGTTTTGTTTTTATGACTTATGTTCTACTTTGAAAATGATGTCCTTGATGATATAAAAAAACGCTACGTAGTATTACAAAGTTACGACACTAATTGGGTGGGGTTGTTGTACGTGCGCAGGGTCCAATAAGAAGTACGGTTTAAGGTAAGCCGTGCTTAGATAATAATTGGCAAATGAGAACATTTATATAGTGTCTTGGTTTGCCAAGTGGTACCTGGAATTGCTGCAGTATCGTAAATAGTATCCCTATGTCAGTGTATGAGATTTTTTAGTTATTGAAAGGTGGATCTTTGACATACGATGTGTATACATATATGCATTCCTGTACGCAGCTCTTATCAACCACCGATAAATATTTCCGTTTGTAATGTATGCACATGGAAAATCAGACTAAACTGAATCTGTTTCTCTAAACTTCTTCAGGAGATAATCTATTTCCAAACAACTTGCACTTGGTTAGGCTTGTTGTGTAGGAATATCAGTCGCAATGGTTTTTGAGAAACCACATGTATGTGTGGTGTAACCTGTCGATCTTCTCATCGTTCACTATTACTAAGGTTATTTGCTTACCTAAGTTACGAGCTTCTCTTATTTATATGGTTATCGCCTGTTCCTCCATAAATTTAATATGGCAACGTAAGGGTGTGGCTACTGTACTGAGGGTCCAAGTTGTTTACGATTTTTTGTTTTGACCTGCGTCGGTTATAGTTGTCGTTTTCGACGTACGCGAAGTATTCATCTTGGATGTGCACCTCTCGACATTCAAGTCAGTCTTACACAGGAATTCCCTTTCTCGTATATAACTCCCAGTAGAGAACAAGAATTTTTTTATATTGTCTACCTGTGCCCACCCCACTTTCATTCAATGATCTCCTTACGTTTTTTAGGGAGAGTCATTACTCTCCCGGTGGCCATTTTAAAAGCCGTGGTTCAATATTACACTACCGGTACAGCCTACCTGACCACCAACAAAGAATTTTCCAATTCGCTATACAAAAATGTGCATTTAGCGGCAATGTACCATTTGGCTAATAATTACACGCGTGATGATGCGGCAACTTTCGTTTACCAGCCTGTTAGCCGTCATTTCCAGAAATTTAAGAGTCACCCTATGGCCGTAGGCTTGAAAGGTTTCGGTGATAGAATTGACGACCACACAAACTGGATAGTGAAGAATGGGAATGAGGATGCCAAAGATAAATCTGCTGTTCTTTTCCTTCATGGAGGTGGATTCTGTTTGAATGTGTTTGCTACCCAGTTTGTAGGAATAATGGCTCTCTATTACGCAGTTCCAGAGCCCAAGAGAGATCATATGTCCGTTGCGATCCTTGACTACTCTTTGACCTGCCATTACAAAAAATATCCTACTCAGATTTTTGAAGCTTTGCATGCTTACCGTGAAATGGTTCGCCAAGGTTACACTGACATTACACTTGTGGGTGATTCTGCTGGCACCAATTTGGCTGCAGCAGTCTCTCGTTTCATTGCTTACCCTGAAGAGGCAGAGGCTCATTTTAGTAAATTCACAGAATTCAAATGGGACTTCTCGCCATTGCCACAACCTGTTGATCTTGTCTTCATTTCACCATGGCTCGAGCCTTGTACTACTCCAACACTTTTGCCGGGTGTGGATGTTTCTGGTGATTTGGGTGCCATTGAGACTCACATGGGTGATTGGTATATCGAGGGACTTGACCGTAAAGATGTAGCACCATTTGTGCAGTTTACAGAAACAACCTACGATAAGCATTGGGCTAAAGTCAATGCGTTTAACGGAACAGGAAGATGTCTTTACATTTACGGAGAGCGTGAGATTTTGAGACATGGTGTTGAGAGTTTCATTGATATCATAACCAAGGAGGGAAGTGGAAAATTGGAAGTTCACATGGAAAAGGGTGGAATCCACGATGGACTTTTCTATGTGGAGAGTCTTGACTATTTGAAACCCGCTGGTGTTCGTCGTGCTTTAGCCGGCCAGTTTGACGGAAAATATGCTTACTTATTGGTGGGCCGGTTTTTGGCCGAGCGTTTATAGTGTGCTAAGTTGAGCAAATAAATATTAGAGTACAAGGGTCCACGAAAATAGAAATCCTGTGTGCAAGTATGGAATAAGGTACATACCATAATACAAAAAAGAAGCTTCCCCACCAGGAGTCGAACCTGGAATCTTCTGGTTCCAACAGAAGTGGTTACTAAATCGTAGCCAGACGCCTTGACCATTGGGCCATGAGGAACGAAGCTTATGTAAGACCTTGTATATTGTTCGCCATAACCTGCCACAAGTATCTTTTTCGAGTATTTTTCTTGGTTTTTCTCTGGAATACAGTTTCTCGTTATTGCTCCTATGTTTCTTCCTCTGTAAATATCAATTGTATTCCACTAAAATATATATGACCATTTTGGTGTTCCCCCTGCGGTTTGTCATGTACACTTTTAAATCTGCGAAGGTTCAATTGACTAAAATTACACCATAATCCCTCACCTCATGCAGCCATATACCCGATGCCGGTGTTTCAGTTCCAACATACCGTGATACGTTCAAAGGCTTCGTGAAGTTTGATCCGTGGATCAACGGGAGCTTTTTCTGTTATCAGCCCAATTGATCACCAAGATGGTTGGTATGATAGTCTTTCTCTTACATGCATAGTTAAGTCAAGTGCCGATATGCGCGTGCGACATGTGCCCCGCGACATTATCCTATGCATAATTATGTCACGAGCGATCTGTAGGATCAATCTTGAAGTACGGATGCAAACAACCAATAAACTATTTTTAAGATCCATAGCCCATAAACAATATGACCAAAGGATAGCGGCCCTGACTATTTTCCGGGCATATGGATCCGACTTGCTGTCCCCCATTCAACGAGGCCATGCTAAGTATATGAAGGACGCACCCCTTCCGAATGTCGTTGCCAATAAGCTTTCCGCAACTGGTATATTACATACATGAAGCGCTAAAGGGGAGAGTCACTACCTGTGGACGTGCGTTAAAGGTGTCGTTGCGCTGAAGATCGTTAAAAAAATAATAACTTAGAAAGTCTAGAAGTGCAATCAGGGAAAGAGTTCAACAACATCCTGAGTTGCAACGAGATGTTCGTGGGCCCAATCACAGAAAGAAACAGTGAACTAGGCACAAGGTTTGACATCTTACGGAAGATATCGGCGAGCATCGGACTACCAATAACGCAACCTGACGCGCTCTCCTCCGCCTAAAAATAGATTCCCCAATACGATCGTTGATGTACTCCTTTGCTCAATGACTGGGGACTGCTGTATAAATAATGCCCCAAAGAAGCAAAAACTCATAGCATCATTATTTCCTATTCCATCAAAAAGCATCTCTTTCAATAATGAAGGTTCAGATCATTGCCCTCGCTTCTATTTTAGCAACGGTCGCAAACTGCGCACCTCTTTCTATTTCGAACACATGGTCGACTTTGACTCCAACTGCTACGCTTCCTTCTTCTGCTAGCGCTGTCACTTCAACCAGTGGTTCTTATGCATTGTCTATCAGAACTATTTCTGCATCTGTCAGCAGTGGAATCACTAACGACAAGAGAGACGTGGTGACTCAAATCAGTGATGGACAAATCCAAGCTGACACAAAGACTGCAGATGTCGTCAACCAGATTGGCGATGGACAAATCCAACAACAAACTGCCAATGTGGTGAACCAAATTGGTGACGGACAAATCCAGCAGCAAACTGCAGATGTCGTCAACCAAATTGGTGATGGACAAATTCAACAGCAGACCACTAAACCAAAACCAACTGCATCAGTCGTGAACCAAATCAGTGATGGACAAATTCAACAACACACTGTGAAGCCAACTGCATCTGTTATCAATCAAATCAGTGATGGTCAAGTTCAGCAACATACTGCAAAGCCAACTCTGGCCAAGGTTGCATCTCAAATTTCCGACGGCCAAGTTCAAGCTACTACTGTTGCGGGACAAGCTTCCCAGATCGGTGACGGCCAGGTGCAGGCTACCTCTTCCCCAGACAGCTCTGCATTTGAGCAGACTTGTGTGTCTTCCGACGCTTTGACGATTCGCCTCGAAAATGGTGAATTGAGAGACAGCAAGGGTAGAGTTGGTGCAATTGTGGCCAACCGTCAATTCCAATTCGACGGTCCTCCACCACAAGCTGGTACCATTTATGCTGCTGGCTGGTCGTTTGTTCCATCTAGCTATGCTGGAGAAGGAGAGAAACCATCTGACACTGAGAAGGAAGGTTTCAAGTTAGCATTGGGTAATCAAACTGTTTTCTACAAGTGTTTGTCTGGCGACTTCTACAACTTGTACGACGCTTCTATTGGTGGACAATGTTCTGCTATTGAGATTCACTTGTTGGAGGCAGTAGACTGCTGATTACCTTTTTTGTTTTTATAAATTCTTCTACGTTATTTTCCTTTCGCTTTAGTGCATGAGTCTGTTCCACGACATCAATTAAAAGATTTTCATTACTTCTCAATTGTAGCTCTATTAGTTGTAGTATTGTTAAAGGAAGAATCATTTTGATTTCGAATTTAGTTTTCTTTCTTCAATACGTGTTCGTCTATATCCGTCGCTCTTAGTTTATGAGGAGCATATAAAAAAGAGTAATCTATACAAATACTTGAACCCACCAATATATCTTGGACTTGTTTCTATAAAACAGCTATAAAGTCCCATATTTCATGATTGAAGCTACTGAAAAAGAGTATGAAACCATTCGAATTGTAAAAATCGAACAAACAAAATAGGCTACACATACTTTAATGACGATGTTAAAATTATGCACAAAGAAGATAACACTGGAGATCCTTTTCTTTTTCCGAAATTGAAAAGATTAGAAAAGTATCTGAAAAAAGATAACAAGGATGTCTTATTTTCAACTAAAGCTGGACAATCAACTTTAGTGACTCTATTATTTGTGGTAGCAATGCGTTGTAGCTACTTAGTAAGAATGAATCAGCTGGGAACTGGTAGAAGCGTCATCTTCTTTTTCCTTCTCGACATTTATAAGCAGTTGACGGAACGAGTCTAACCATTCAAGTTGCAACATTTCGAGATTCAATTCCGAAGGAATAAGAATTTCCGTTGACGTAATCACAATTTTGTCTAACCCTTTAACACGAGTCACACCAAAATCTGACCGGTTGGACTCATCAATGGAACTGTCACTCACAACTATACCACTCTCGCGGGTTACTACCTTAACCAATTCCTTAACCTCTTCTTCCTCATCGAGACTTTTCACAGGCCGACCCAACTCATTTGGACTCCACCAATACAATGGATACTTTCTAATAATATTACCAGTGATGAGTGCTACACCGAGAATAAGGACAGTAGACACTAATTGGGCAGGAAGAAACCACCATCCCATTTCTCGGGCACCTTCGTCAATACATGCCATTAATGCAGATGCACCTGCTGGAGGATGTACACAAGCAAATACAGACATGAAAACGGACAGCACCGCCACAGAAAGTGCTCCTGCCGCCCAATAATGATCTCTACCGTTGGAGCTCAACTGGAAGAGCTTCAGTATACCCACACCGATGACAGATGAAAAAAAATGGCCTATTAGCACGTTTCTTGGTTGCGCCAATGGTGCCGTGTGGGTATTGAAGCAAAGAATAGCGGAAGCTCCATAACTGCCAATTATTCCATGCAAATGGTGGCGGTAGAACACCGTATGTCTCTCGAAAACACCCTCGAGTAATGCAATACCACAAAAAGTAGAAATAAGAATCTCCAACCAAATCCAATAATCGGCGACCGGCTTTGGATTATGTGCACCAAGAAATCTGCGTATATACCATGGTAACCTATGAAGTTGGTTTGGCCAGAGATACTTATTTAACACATGGTCTATGGTAAACCTGAACATAGCGCCGAGATTTGTGCTATGTGGTGTTATTGGATCTATTGGTTTCGTTTACCCGAACCTTATATTACGATGAATAATGAATGACTGTTCACATAAACTCCGTGACATAAACTCCGAGTCATTTACTACACCCGTACCTCTTTGGACATGGAGCAATACAGTTAATTACTCGGAATGCGGAGAATATTTATGACATTTCTAATTGGTACTTCTTCCAATTGGCACCTTCTTCTCACCTTCTTCTAATTAGCACTTCTTGATCCTCTGCAAATGTAAATTGTTCACAATTGTACATAGAGCACTGTCATAGAGGTGTTGAAAATCTAGACCATATACTATCGCGGTATTACTCTGCGCCGCTTTCCCCGTAACGTAGAGGTATTTGTTGGAAGGCACTATGGTTAAGTGTTGGGAGTACTCTGAATTGTGGTCACCCACTTCGGCGAAAACCCACCAAGTCCGCGATGTTGCATGAAAAACTGCAATGTGGAGCCGCACATCCGTCATGAAATAAAAATCATGAGAGAAACTAAAAATCAGTTTGATTCCACTGTTGATTTTTCACTTATCTTTCCGCATGTGGCTTAGGTTAAGCCGTTGATTATCGAAGCTAAAGAAGCAGCGGATATACAGCACGTTTTGTCATAAGCTCAGCCACTCTGCATATTCCTGCATGGTAACAAGGCAATTGGGGCTCATCGTTTTATGCTCGTGTGACGTATTTAACCTGCCGGCAGAAAATAATCGTTATATTTATTCCGTTGACAGTCGCCCGAGTTCCTATCAGTCAGTTGCAAATAGAGGAAGAATCTGAAGCATCTATCTCAATCAACTGGTGATCGCCATGAATTTACACATTCCTCCTTTTACAAAGGTGCATTACTATCTTATCCCTATAGTCTGTGCCATAGTATGGTGGGGTATGTTGATTGCTCTTTTAGCATGTTGGGGAGCTCAAGGGCACCCTATCTACTCATTCATGACAGAGAAACACCAGAATCCAGTTTATCTATCGGATATTGCAGCAACTAATTTACAACCTTTATTCATCGCATGCACTGGCTTTCAGATGATTTTCTTTATGGGAACATTAGTATTTGAGTACATTTTGAGAAGGAAAAGAAAGCTTCAGCCATATGTATCAACTAAGCAACCCAAATTCGCTATTGTTAGTATGGTATTTGCCATAATTGGTGAGATTGGCATTTTGCTCGTTTCAATATTCAAGACGAGTAAGTTCCCACATTTGCATATCACTATGGTTGGTGTATTTATTGTATTTGTTTTCCTTTCTTGTGTTTGCAATTTTTCCAACACCTTTATCTTTGGAAACTTCCCTCAGCGCTTGCATCCTAATCATGAAAAGGTAGTATTTGGTACTGGCAGGTGGGCAAACATTTATATGGTTGTCTTTTTCCTCAAAATTGTTTGGATCATTGCTGCTATCGCATTTGCTATTGCTTTTGGTGTGTTGATGAAAGCAGGATACAAGTCTACGTCGGCTGCTTTTGAATGGACCATTTGCTTTTGGTACGGTTTCTTACTTCTTCTCTGGTCTGGTGACTTATTCCCATCTGCAGTTAAAAGTTATCGCATTCGTCATCCTGAAAGGTTTGACTCCGAATTTATCGACAATCATAAGCTCACACTCGAATCACCTGCTAATTCCTCCGAAAAGCAAGACTCGACCTCGAGCCAGGGTTCAAATGTACTCGCTTAATTGTATACTAGTATCAAATTTGTTTAATAAACCATATATCATTTACATCTTTGGTAGTATGATTTTACTTATAAAGTTTTCCTTTTTTTTTTTTTGGATTAAAACATTAAATAGAACCCTGTGATTAGTGAAGTGAGCCTTCCTCAATTTTATCTGAAATGTGCGTATTTATACACTAATTAATATATAAACTTTAAACAAAAAAAGAAAAAAACAGGGTTAAAGTTGAAATCACACAAAGTGCAAAATACGTTCAATCTTTTCGTTTTTCGTTCTTACATCAATCCCAAATTATCGATTTAAGCAAACGTATTTCCATTGCCTAGCATCCAGCGTAGGGCCAATAAACGGGATGTACGGGTGTTTTGCCGATACCCCATCGCTTTCAATGCTCAGAAAAGTCACCCATCCCTCTGTTCATTCAAACAATTGACCAACATGTTGCAAACAAAAAGACTTTCTTCAGGTCTCACCGCAACGCAAAAGGTATTTGTGAGGTCGAGAAATGGTGGTTGTACGAAAATAGTGAGGGAGCACTATCTTCGATCTGACATACCCTGCTACTCAAAGCTTTGCAATATCTGTGTTAACACTGTCAAACCTGATGCCCAAGGAAACTTGCCGGAATTTATCTTGCTGGATCTGCCTTTGAAATTAAAAAACGGAGGACAACATTACGTGGTTGTTGACACCAACGTGATTTTGCAAGCCATAGACTTGTTGGAGCATGTTGACTGCTTTTATGATGTTATAATCCCTCAGGTTGTCCTTGAGGAAGTTAAGAATAGATCATTTCCGATTTATCAAAGAGTTCGTGCTCTTGTTAAGGCGGCAGATAAACGTTATGTTGTCTTCCACAATGAGTTTCATGAGGATACACATGTGACGAGGAAAAAAGATGAATCCATTAATGATAGAAACGATCGAGCAATAAGAAAATGTGCAAAATGGTTCTATGACCATCTTAATCAGAAGAACTCCAAAACTCCAATTAATGTTGTATTTGTTTGCAATGATAAGGACAACCGAGAAAAGGCTCTCAAGGATGGAATTGATGCAAGAAGCTTAATTGAATATATCGAAAGCTTAGCCAATGGAGATGAGTTGAAGGATTTGATTCCTACAGAAAATGAGAGCTTCGCTAAAAATATTGCAGAAATCAGTTTCCCTGAGTTTTATTCTAACTCAAGAACTTTGGCAGGAATCAAAAATGGAACTTTGTACCAAGGCATTTTGAATACTTCCGCTTATAACATTTTGGAAGCTACAGTTCAAACTCCAGCTTTTAAGAAGCCCTTACTTATCACAGGTACTAAAAATTTGAATAGAGCATTTAATGGCGACTTGGTGATTGTGGAATTACTCCCCAAAGATAAATGGAAAGAACCATCATCAACCATCGTTGAGGAAAACTCTATTGGAGCAAATGATAATGCTGATGAAGATACACAAGAAAGTATCATTTCCGATAAAGAGCGCCGTGTTTTAGCACAAGAAGCAACTAAGGCCACCACTGCCTCAGAAGAAAAGAGATTGCAACCAACAGCTAGAGTTGTAAGTATCACAAGAAGGTCATGGAGATACTACGTGGGCCAAATTGCACCTTCATCTGTATCTATAGACGAGGATTCAGGTAATGCATCAAAAACCTGTTTTGTTATCTTGATGGATAAATTATTGCCAAAGATTAGAATCAGAACAAGAAAGGCAAAGGACCTCTTGGGACAGAGAATTGTTGTGTCTGTTGATTCATGGCCTTCAAACTCTAAATATCCACAAGGTCATTTCGTTCGGAGTTTGGGAGATATTGAAAGCGCAGAGGCAGAGACAGAAGCATTACTATTGGAACATGACGTTGAGTATAGACCATTCTCAAAAGCTGTTTTAGATTGTTTACCTAAGGAAGGTGACAACTGGGTAGTTCCTCAGGATTTACAAGGAGGGGACGAACAATTGAAGAAGCGGGTTGATTTAAGAGACAAGCTTGTATGTTCTATCGATCCTCCAGGATGTGTGGATATTGATGATGCATTACATGCTCAACCATTGGCTAACGGTAACTATGAAGTGGGTGTCCATATTGCTGATGTCACTCATTTTGTTAAGCCAAATACCGCTTTAGATAACGAAGGTGCGTCAAGAGGTACTTCTGTGTATCTTGTGGACAAGAGAATCGATATGTTACCAATGTTATTGGGTACGAATTTGTGTTCATTAAAACCATATGTCGATAGATTTGCCTTCTCTGTCATCTGGGAAGTTGATGAAGATGCAAATATTGTTGATGTTAAATTCATGAAGTCCATCATCAAATCCAGGGAAGCGTTTTCTTACGAACAGGCACAACTTAGAATCGACGATAAGAATCAGCAAGACGAGTTGACTAACTCCATGAGAATCTTGCTTAAGCTCTCTAAGAAATTAAAACAGAAGAGATTGGACGCTGGTGCATTGAATTTAGCATCTCCAGAAGTCAAGGTTCATATGGACAGCGAAACTTCAGACCCAGGTGAGGTTGAAATCAAAAAGCTTTTGGAAACAAACTCCTTAGTTGAAGAATTCATGTTGTTTGCTAACATTTCTGTCGCCAGAAAAATTTACGATGCGTACCCACAAACTGCCATGTTGAGAAGACATGCTGCGCCACCTGCTACGAATTTTGAAATCCTCAATGAAATGTTGCGTGTGAGGAAAAACGGAATGTCCATATCGTTAGAATCTTCTAAAGCACTCGCAGATTCGCTAGACCGTTGTGAAGACCCACAAGACCCATACTTCAACACGCTTGTTCGTATTATGTCTACAAGATGCATGATGGCTGCAGAGTACTTCTCTTCAGGTTCATATGGATACCCAGAATTTAGACATTATGGTTTAGCGGTGGACATTTATACTCATTTCACGTCTCCAATTAGAAGATACTGTGATATTGTTGCCCACAGACAGCTCGCAGGCGCAATTGCTTATGAAAACTTGGATTTGACTCACAGAGACAAAAACAAGATGGAAATGATTGTAAGAAACATCAACAGAAGACACAGAAACGCCCAATTTGCTGGAAGAGCTAGTATTGAATACTATGTTGGTCAAGTTATGAGAAATAACGAATCTACTCAAGAAGGTTATGTGATCAAGTGTTTCAACAATGGTATTGTTGTTCTTGTTCCAAAGTTTGGAGTGGAAGGATTAATCAAGTTAGAGGATTTGGGTGATGTCAATAGTGCTGACTATAATGAAGAGAAATTCGAATTAAAGTTTGTTGACAAGCAAGGGAAGCAGAGGGTTTTGGGAGTTTTTGATAAAGTACAGGTTGCTGTTACATCTGTCAAGGACGAGATAAGTGGAAAGAGAAAGGCACAATTGTTGCTAGGCTAATCATGATGCGGGCAATTAGCGGCATCAATATTTGGAGGGAAGATTTAGAAGAAAGAATTGTCTATCCAACTATGCATGAAAAAGTAACTCTATTTTATAATTTAGTCGTACGATAAAAAGTTTTTTTTAGTCATAATTTGTTGCTTAAAGGTTCATAATTGAGTGGAGGTATGGTGGACCTGATTATCCAAACATAAAAGAAAGAAAATCTAGGTGCATCTTTTAGGCGTTGATGTGCTTAACGAGTTGTTCAATGGTGACAAGCTTGATATTGTGTTTCTTAGAAAAAGTGATACAATCATCCAATCTCATCATTAATCCATCTTCATCTCTCACAAGCTCGCAAATAACAGCAGCGGGTTGTAATCCCGCCAACTCACACATTTGAACACTAGCTTCTGTATGACCTCTTCTCTTGTTCAAAAGACCAGGAACAGCTCTCAAAGGCAAAATGTGCCCTGGCTTGATGAAATCTGTTGGTTTGGAAGATGGGTCTGCCAACAGACGAGCGGTCAAAGCACGGTCATGTGCAGAAATACCAGTTGTGGTTCCATGGGCGTAATCGCATGTCACAGTGTAAGCAGTGCCGTGTCTATCACTCTTGTCCTTCAACATAGGAGGCAAATCAAGTTGGTCAGCTCTATCGGTAGAGAGCGGAACACACACGTAACCCGACGAGTAACGGACCAAGAAAGCCATCTTCTCTTGCGTGGTCTTCTCCGCAGCGATGATCAAATCACCTTCGTTTTCACGGCTTTCATCATCCATAACGACCAAGAACTCACCATTCTTGAAAGCCTCAATGGCTTCGGGGACAGAGCAGAAGTGGGAAGACATTAGAGAGGTAGATAGAAGAAGACTTGATATTTGTCGAAAAATCAGACGGCTCAAGAAACCACTTGTTAAGTTTGAACTTGTGCGAAGTATGGAGAAAAACTGAATCTCGGAACTTGCATGTTGTTGGACCCTCGGAGAATAATACCATACACGCCCACGTAACGCCACGGCTCGTACATGATTAATCTTGTAACAAGGGAAGATATAGGCATGTACAATACAAAGCTACAGAAGTGATTGTTGAATTATTTCGCTCATTCATTTCAGGTTTAAAGGTTCTTATAATTTTTTTATTGAAGTTGTCAGCGGTGGCACACAAAATTTTCTTCTGTTCTCTAACGGCCGCATACACCCTTTAATCAACTGACTAATACCCTCGGAACTCTACAATAATCAGATTCAATTACCTCACATCCTGCATTGCCGTTAGGTGTTTAGCAAAAGTGAAGACGAGCGCGGCAACTGCGGTACAAGGAGAAAACTACTGGTCCACGTATTCAATTTGCCCGCCTGAATAATAGGAACAATCAAGTGCAATCTAGGCTATATAAGTTTTGATGCAGCACCATGCGTTTATATCTGAAACAAACGATCTAGCCGCCTCAAATATAATTGTTTAGGAATTACACGTGCACTTGGGATGAATCAAGTTTTTCCTGTATGATACACATTCAGTATAGACGATATCAATGTTTCTACCAGCATGCAGTCGCTACTAATATTTCATCAAAGCCATGGAATCATCACCGTCAGTTAAAGAGATCAGCGTGACCTATGAGGGAGAAACTGTTGACTTTCAAAAGCTTGAGCATGGTGGCAAGATAATCTTCAATGTGTTGGTGGATAACATTATAGACACCACTCTAGATATTCCTATGCCTACACAGTCCAACATCAATCACCAAATAGAAGACGAAGATTCATTGGGGGTCGAGCCTGTTGTTCTTGTCGGGAACCCTCACAATATCAAAATTCAAGTTGTCGCAAGTCAGATAGGCAAACTAGTATTAACTCTGCATAACCCTCGTAATGTGATTCTTAGTGTGAGCTCGAGATGGTTCGGAAATGGCCAAGAAACAAAAGACGGCGATTTTGAAAAATTAATGTTTGTATTGCAGCATATAAAGGAGTTGTTGAGTTAAGCATACAATATACGGAACTGGTTAGAATTATTTCGAGGATAAAATGAATAAAGCTCTTCGAATGAAGAGGAACTACTACTCTTACTTCTTTGACTTCTTGACTCTTTCCTTAACAGGAACCTTTCTCTCCTTTTTGCCCCAGACCAACTTGTGTGGAGACATAAACGAATCAAGTGACTTCTGATCAACAGCCTTTCTTCTCTCTTGGTACGCACCTACGTATTCCTGCAACACAGCAATACACTCCTTCTTCATTTCGGATGACATGATCTCACCCTTCTTGTAACCATCAGCCAATCTTTCCAATTTTTCATCATCATAGCTGAAGAAGGAAAGGTATTGGTAGGCGACATCGACATCAATATTACCGCCTAACTCTTTGTGCTCCTCCAAAGTGGCTCTTCCTCCAGAGAAGGCATACTTGTTGATCTTCTTTTGAATCTGCTTTGGCGTATCATCCATGAAGATAGAAGTTGTAGTATCAGAAGCGGACATCTTTGTAGAGGCACCTTGTAATGCAGGGAAGAATTTAGCATGGATCAAAGAAGGCTTAGAGAATTTCAATTTGTCTGCAACATCTCTGCATACTCTGAAGTATGGATCCTGGTCAATGGCACATGGAATCAAACATGGTGTCTTTGGTGGCAATCCTAAAACATCAGGGAAAGAAGATGGAAATGCAGTAGCAATTTGAATACTAGCAAAATGAACTTTACCAATGCAATCACTGTCCTGGAATCCAAACACAGCCTTTGCTGTCGAGGTGGTGATTTGTCTAGAGGTTCGGACAATGTTCTCGTAGAAGGCAGGATTCATGTACTCCAAATCTGAGAAAATGAATGTGTTTTCAGGTTTGAAGCCGACAGCAATGATGTCTTTACAATTTTCCTTTGCAAACCTCTTGACATCTTCAATGGTCAATTTTGGTTTGAACAAGAACTTTTCATCATCAGTCAATTCGATAACCAATGGAACATCGAAGACATCTTGTAACCACTTGGTAAAAATGAATGGAATCATATGTCCTAAATGCAATGAGTCAGACGAAGGACCTCTTCCAGTGTACAAGAAGAATGGCTCGCCATGTTCATATAAATCTAAGATTTTGTGCAAATCTCTTTCTGAAAAGAAGACACCACGCTTCAAAAATGGATGTGGTTCTTCTCCAGTAACTTCGGTGAATCTAGCGAGTGTTTCAGGAGTGATCTTCTTGGTACCAAACGAGGCAATGAGCTTATTGTAGTCAATACCTTGAGAAAGTCCATTTTCATCAACAGCAGCTTCAACCTCCCACGGAGTGACCTTTTGTTCAGCAACTTTGTGCTTCTCTTCAATGCTGAGAGACGAAATATCAACTGGCTCAGCCATGGTTATGAGATGTTTATTTGAAGATAGATGTGTAACTGGAGTGTGCTTAAGAAAAACCTTCGCGAAGGTGAGCGGAACACGTGAGAAGAACCAATTTGTATACTACAAGACAACCTCCCCCCATTCAAATCCACTTACTAGTTAACGATGTATTGTAATTCAAACATGATAATTACCGAAGTTGCAGAAGTTTTATTACACACGTTATACGAGTTATATAATGAGATTAGAAGTTGAGTTTGGTGAAGAACCACTTGTTCTTACCGGCTTGGTGCTTTTCCTCCAAGGCCTTCTTGACAACCTTCTTAGCTTCGACTCTTTGGGATGGTTCGTTCAAGGAGTCTGGGGTGACAGCGTTCTTGAAAGACTCAACGTCCAAGGAGTATCTGGTTGGCATCAAGTGGTTGTAGTTAACCAACTTGACGAATGGCTTGATGGTAGTTCTCTTAGCAACCTTCTTGGCGCTGTGGGCCTTGGTGACCTTCAATGGGCCTCTTTCAATACCAACGACAACAGCGTGTGGGAAAGAGTGAGACTTGGTACCGTCATCGTGAGGTCTGACAACGACAACCTTCTTACCAGCGAAACGACCACGGGTAACGATAGCTATAATTGTTAGTACAAAGTTTGAATTTGCTTGCCAGCTAAGTTTGAGCCCATGCGTTGGGTAAGGATGATTTCACTCCATCGTCAAGTTATTCGAAGGACGGAAACGAGCAAGAACCAATGGATTCAACGATAGTGGTTATCATGGAGATAGGATAGTTTTACCGCAAAACTAATTCTTTTTTCTTTCATATAGGAGTAGGAACACAGTAGTATAGCAAATGGCCAACAGTGCTATAAGTGCTGATTCAGAAAACTCGGCAAGTTCATTGAAAAGCGTCAACTCGCTAGCAAGATGGAAATTATAATGACAATAAGAAGTTACATACCAACTTTACCGGATTTGATGAACTTAGCCATTTTAACGTTGTGTAGTGTAAAGTGAAAAACCAGTAGTAATGTGTGCCAGAAAAATTTTTGAGAAAATGAAAATTCCCCTAGGCTCTGTGCAGGGGTTTGTGTGTGGTGAACGAATAGCGATGGCCCGCAACCCTAGGCGCGCGACAGGAGGAAAACGCAGCGGTGTATATTCCCCATACAGGGCACGTGATAGCTGTGACTGCTACACATGCATATTATCTATACTATCTATATTACTGACGGATACCTTCAACCATTTTAACAGTGAAAGAAGAGAAAAGATTATTTGCATGATTACAAAATGTATTCAATGAGTGCGATTTTTAATACTTTACTTTTTTCCTCTGGATCGAGCTAAAAATTTCGAATTCGTAGATGTCACCTTCGTATTATGTGTGGTAGGACTATGTGGACCCAGCGCGTCTCTGCGATTTTCTCTAGAGAAACTGGACCTGCGGTTCTCTGTCATCACATGAGGGCTGTTAGAAACAGCCAATTGCGCAGCATAGATTGTTTCTGAGTCGGCATGGTAACTCTCATCCCTTAATCCACTTACACCGATCGAAGTGTTTCTTGAAAGCGGAGGTGGAGGTCTTCTCTTATTGTTCTTGTTCATATTGATTTTGTTTTGTAGTAAGGATTGTGGCTTTTCTCTTTTTTCAACTTTTGCATTTTTGTTTCCACGAGCCATTTGTTGATACGGGTGATCATTTCCTTCTGTCAGAACTGGTGATGAACTTGTTTCATGCCGTGGCAGGGTCACTTTCGAAAGATTTGGAGAACTAGGAAATTTTGGAGACAGAGATGGCGATTTTGGACGTGATTGCTTCCTTGACAATAACTCCTCACGATCTCTCTCATATTGGTTAATCTTGCTTTTAGCCAAAGAATCTGTCCACTTATTCACTTCGTATTTCTCAACTTCAAACACAAATGTTGTTTGGATTGCTTGCACTGCAAACATGCCTGTCGAAGGAATGACTCTTCCAAACTTAGATCCAGAGTTTGAGACAACTTCCTTGAACTTTATGAACGGGTAATTTAATTTGATCTCCACTAAAAGTTTGTAGTCCGGACTGTCTTCATCGCGAGATAAAATCAATAATCGCCCATGTGTAGTAACTATCAAAGTGCAAGTTTTTGCTTTGCTTAAAGAATAATCTGTCCGCTTGCCATTAGTACTACTACTTGATGATGACACAGATTGAGCATCGCTTGCCACGTCATGCTTTTTGTCACCATGTGATAAGAATTTCTTGAAAAGGCTCTTTCCAAGTCGATTGACAGGTGCAGATGAGGAACCATCTAGTGACTCTTTCTCTGGGATTGAATCGAAAGAGTTATCTTTGTCTTCAACATGGAAAACCAACGCTGCTTTCTCGTTATCCAGCCTCAGCATAACATGGGAAGAAGACATATCTCTCAACGCTTTGTTGTTTAGTACAACATGACTTAACATTGAATTTCCACTCTCACGATTATCAATTGCCAGGAGCTTATTAGTAAGTCCTAGCGGAGCATCATGAATAAGGCCCTTATGTTTCCTCTCGAAAGAGTCAGTTGGGAGTTTGTGCACAATAGCCAGGCCGACATTTATAATTCGTTCCGACGACGAATTCAAAAAGTTTCTCCAAGCCGACTCAACTACTGAAGCTGGAGTGACTGCCATAACCTTCAGTTTCGATTTCTTGAGATCATTACCGTTTCTGTGGCTGGATTGAGTTCTAGAGAAACTTGCCATTGTGTGAATGGTTGGTCTTAAAATGTTGGTACCTGGAATATATTCCGGTGCCGGGGCAACGTGCAGTTTCTGTTTATGTGTAACTGGACTGTGAGATACCTTTGGAGTCTGTTCAATTTCATGCTCTATCTCCGGTTTGTTAAGCACAAGTGCAGCAACACTGGCAGCACTGAATCCAGCACCTCCATTATTGGAACTTACCAGGCGTTTTGTTGGTGGAGGTTTTGTGGAGGGTTTTTTGATCACAGTTGGTTGAGGAGAAGATTTTGCCAGTGCTGGCATTTTCATCATGGATTTTGCTGAGGTTTTATAGGGACCTAATTCTGGTAATTCAGCAGACCAGATCAGTTCGTCGTCATCAAAATTGTAGTCCCTAAAAAAATAGTGCTTCTCTATTTGTTCAATAGTTGCCCTCCGAGAAGGTTGCAACACCAAAATTTGCTTAATTAGGTCTCTAAGAATCAAAGGAAATCCGGCACTGAATGCATACTGAAGTTTAGTAATCTTTTGAAAGGTAAGATACTCATTTGGTGCTTTGAAAGGAGGTTTGCCAGCAACCATTTGATACAAAATACAACCAAATGCCCAGATGTCACCCGGCTTACCACAGTATTTGCTGTCCAATAATTCGGGAGAGACATATTCGGCAGTACCCACGAAAGATTTTGCACGAACATCCACAGGATATGCTTTTTCCTCCTCCAGGTCACCTTGTTTCGTCTTTTCAAGTAATTTTGCCGTACCAAAGTCAGTGATTTTGATCCTGAACTTGTCATCTAACAAGATATTTTCAGGTTTGATGTCTCTATGGATGACACCATTGTTATGCATATGTTTTAGGGCAGAAAGGATTTGTGCACCCAAGTGAGTTGTGCACTCTTCGTTCAATGTTCCGTATTGTTTGATCAAGCTTAGCAATTCTCCATTTGAGGCGTAGTCCAAGACAAAGTAAAGAGAGTACTTGTCTTGGAATGTGAAGAACAATGATATAATGCCTGGGCATTTTGTAAGCCTGTTGAGTGCATGTTTCTCAATATTCACATACTTTACCTTTTTCTCTTTAATGATATGACGCTTGTCAAGAATCTTCACAGCATACTTCTTTTTAGTGACCTTATCGGTTGCAAGAACCACAGTCGAGTAAGCACCTTCGCCTAATTCTTTTCCGAATTCGAAATCCTCGACTGTTCTTCTGATTACCTGATAACCATATTCACCTGATGCTCGCCTTTCTGCAGCTCCCTTTTGAATCCACTTTTCCGCACTCAAGGAATTAGCATCTGAAGATGATTCTTCATTCACAGCGATATCGTCATCCACACTTTCTGAATTTTCTTGTGTAGATACATGAGGATGATGCGGTACAGACGGTATTGGGGGTGCAGATTCCACCAACAGCCTGTAAGCGGAATCCATGCTTGGGTTGTCAACAAGTACATTTAAAGAGGAGTTTGTGTAAGGAGCTGGACTAATTGGCATGTTGAAATCAAATGATGAAGAAGAAACGGGGGTCCCTGGATCGGTAAGTTGGGATTGTCTCTGTCTCGAAGCCTGATCCAGGGATTCCCAATTATCGTTATACGGAGACAAAAGGGCAGAATCTGCAATTGCTTGCTCATTCGAAGCCGAATCTAGTGACTGAGTTCGAAATTGATTGTTGGCTGCATAACTCGAGTATATGTGGTTGATTTCGTTGGACAAGCTTTCGAGACTGTCTTTATGTTGAGTCGGAGAGGACATGATAATAGTTTGAAATCAGACAGAAACAAGCCACTCTTATTGTTTCATCCAATTCTGTAAGGAAGAGTTTTGTAAGCCGAAAACTTGCTATTCTAAAAGTGCACGGATATATAGTAACCGGTGAACACGAGGCGCAAGGAATAAAGCAAATGTATTGACGCGGTAAAAGGTATGTTTGCTTTCACTCAGTTTGCCTAATAGTCTCAAAATGTACCTCTTGGGATAAAATAACAGTTCCCGGGTTAATGTCAGAATGTTGCACAGTCTAAAAAGGGATTTCGGTGAGATTGAGCCGGCTTTGTCCAGTCTGTGGTGATATGGACTGCACATTGCCACTCTTTGATTGTGCAAGTAGCAAGGTGCGTGAGAATCCCAGTGGCTTGGTTAAAACACATTAAGGACATAGGATGATAATCAATTTTGTAATGCTGAGTGATGTTAGGATTAAAGAGATGGATGATTAATGATGAATACTGTCATGCTGGTATATGTTTTACTTTTTTTTCTTTGATTTTTTTCGCATCCTCGTAGTATTTGTACAATCTTGAGATTTATGCTAATACTTGGCATATCACTTACAATGTCAAAAGAAAAAAAAAAAGAATTTAATTCTTTGGCCTGAATAAACCATCTAAGGATCAATAAATACCTAAAACTGGCCAAGCTATTACTAAGTTGAAATAATGGCACATTATCAACACAAATTGCTTTGTAGCATGGGCACGTGACATATACATTATATAGCTGGGGTAATTAAACCTAATTCGCAGACAGTAATTTACAGTCCGTTCAATTGAATACGACACATTGAGGGGACGATCATCCCAGTATCAGTTACTCCATAAAATAAGACATAATGTCGTTTCCTTTAGAGCCGACACAACTCAGGGCCAGCCTACGAGCGCTCACTTGGGCAGGACGAGATTCAGATACCGACTCGGCATTCAACATCATCAAGCCTCTACAACTGGGGTTGTTTCATGAAAAATACAACGAAGAATATCTCAAAAACTTTCGGCCACGGTCACCGCCAATTCCATTTGACATTCCGACAGAAAACCCTGATCACATTCCTTCACAATTTGGCCATCATAAGCGATATTCCACCAAGTCTGCGAACCGAGTTACTAAAGAAGAGTCAAAGACTGCCAGGGAGTCCAAACCATTACAACTGCTACGTCAAAGTATAAATTCACTAGAGACTCAGTCTTCTGATGGGACAATCAACGAAACTGAAATGTTCAGCCAAACTGTACTGGAAAACACTGCAGATGTGGCATCCAACAAAGACGCGTCTGCGAAACGCAAAAGTAAAGACAAAGGCAAGAATCCACTCTCAAAGCTTTTCATCAAGTCGGAAAAGCAAAACCAAAATAGAGATTCCTCTAAATTTGATACCATGTCTCTAGCAACTTTAGATAGTGGACCACAGCTGATTTCTACTATTCCCAATTACATGGATGAACTGGAATCATTGGAAACATCTCATTTACAATCTGTGAGTATGAGTATTTCTCAATCAGACCTCCTGAATGAAAATTCAGAGCAAATCTCTGATGATTCATGGACAAACAATGGAAAAGATCTTGAAAGTATCGAAGATTCCGCCGAAGATAATGAAAATAAAGAAAGGGATGCATCATTATCGTCAGCATTCACCGAAATTGATACCGATTCAATGACAGATATAAGTAGGTCCTTGATCTATGACTACACTGTGCCTGATAGCTATGTTTTGCAAGATTCAGAAGACCCCAGAAAGGATAAAGAAATGAAGTTGAAACTGGTTTCAACTCCATTTGGAGAAGTGAGTGAAGAATTAATCAAAAGTTCTCTACCGACGAATACAGCTGGTGCGTACCAAAAAAGCCCCGTCAAGAAGGAGAATGCAATGTCAAGGAGACAGAGTTCTATGACTTTCGAAAAGATTTATAATCTGGGATATGAACATGCATCAGAATCAAAACTTAGCGCATTGATTCAATCCAAAGACACATCGTCAAGCAAAAACCCGTTAAAGTACTATCTGTTTGCAAACTCGGGTGATATATCTGAGGGAAGCAAGATAGTCAAAATCGACATATTCTTACCACCTAAAACGGATCCGGTAATTAAACGGATGGAAATCAACAGCGACATGTCAATAATCGACTGTATTGGATATGCCCTCATGCTAATTGCCGATGATCCAAGCATACACAAGTTGGAAGCCTCGTCCATGAATCCAAATCACTGGAGAATGGAACTTATCGACGAGGATGGTGAATTGTATGACTCGACATTTGGTGTCTTGGACAGAAATAGGCTTCTTTCTTCATATAATTGTCCACCCTGCTTAGCATTATGTAAAGTGACAGATGCAAATGAGATCAGGGAAAATGAGAAGCGCTCTCCATTGCCGATAGAGGTGAAACAAAATCTTGAACTATTCGAGAAGAGAGTAAGTAACACGCAGAATACGCAGAAGGATACCTTGTTGTTGCAGAAATCTCTCGGACAAGATTCCAAGACAAACAGTATTGAAGTCAAAGTAGAAAACATTCCGAATTTGGCATCCAAGACTCAGGTGAGTTTCTTTATCAATTCGTCATTGAAAATATCGGAGTTTTTAGCACTCGTCTGTGAGCAGTATCACATTGACTCTTCAGACTTTCGTCTACATGCTGTAAAAGAAAGGAAAACGAATCCAAGTACAATGCTTTTGGATAATGCAACCGGGATTGATTTGGTTCCACTTGAAGATGATAATATAGAATTGTCAAAGTTGGATACTAATATTTTTCGTCTAGTGCCAAAATTCAACCAGAAATCTGACGTGAATCACGGAAAGTTCACCAAAGGTTCATTCTTGGAAGCTGGTATTACACCCTCGTCTATTACACTCTCCGGTTCCGGTATTACACCACCGGTCGCAGTTTTAGGAGCCGAATTCCAGACTTTGGCTGTTGAAGCACAAAATGAACAAGAAGAAAATCCTGATAGAAAGAAAAAATATAATTTGCCAGTAAAGAGGAAACAAGAATCTGCAACGTCGGATAATTTTGACATTGAGAACTTTCTTAAAGGAAACACGTCATCCCAATTGCCAGCCACTTTGAACACAATTTATTTCAAGTGGAAGGTTTTTCGAAAGAAATCGCCCATTCTCAACCGGATTGAGAAATCATTGATTTTGGATGGTGACCATATTCATTTAGCCCCTACTGATGATGTGAATTTGAAGAAGAATCCTTTTGAAAATCCATTTTCGTCAAGTACTAGCAATCATCACCACAATTACTTGCATCATTATAATTACGCAAAGTATTACAATGACTCCATGATGAAAACAAGTTCATTCCACATAACACAGATCATAAAGATAAAGCAGTACAAGAACAGCAAAAACCCGAACCATTTCAAAATCGTGATTCAGAAAGGGTATGACAATGGAGGGAAAGAAACGATCATTAAAAAGAAATACGATCTTGAAGCCGAAACAGAGGAGGCATGTGAGGATATCATTGAGAGAATAAGATGGGCGCTCAATGTCTATAAGCAATCGACACAATAAGTGTCGTTTGCTTACATTTATTTATCATCATCTGAACTGAAAAGTCGCCAGCATATTGTCACACGACTACCTGTTGATCAGGCAAGTACATAGTTATATTTAGATAATTAATCCTTTTACTAGCTGAACGATGTGAAAAAAATCAATACACCTTTACTGTGTATTTGAAAAGGGCTATTGCATTTCTGTGGTCAACCAGAAGTGTATACAGCTATTTATCAATTCTCTCTGCGCCTGCACCTCTCATCGCTTATCTTCTGCGATGAGGCAGGGAAGTAACCCAGAAATATGTCCGCCTTGTCCCTGAACTGGAAAACCTTGAGTTTAAAACTAAATAATGGAAAAGTGAACAAAACCAAGAATACAAAAAGCATCAAGAAAAAGTCTATTCAAGCTAAGGCCTCTCATGAGAAGATCAATGCACAAATCCAAGAGGGATCGCAGAAAAAGCTCCTCACACCTCTAGAAAGAGCACTTTGGATCAGTGAAAAGAATGATGCCGTTATTGTTTCGAAGAACCAAGGCAAAATTGCAACAGACTATAGTGCAGAGCGGAAAAAGGCCACAGGTAAATACATTGCGATGGACTGTGAATTTGTGGGCGTGGGGGAGGACAACCGTTCAGCGCTCGCTCGCGTTTCCATTGTTAATTTCTATGGAGTGATACTCTTAGATACATTTGTTAAACCAAAAGAGAGAGTTACAGACTGGCGTACTTGGGTATCTGGTGTCTCACCTAAGCATATGTACCAGGCAATTAGCTTCGAAGAAGCTCAGCTGAAGGTTGAATCATTGCTTAAAGACAGAACCCTCGTTGGCCATGCAGTGCAAAACGACCTCAAGGCATTGAAGATTAATCATCCCAGAGGTAATATTAGAGATACTGCCCGATTCTCCGAATTTCGGAAGCAATCGAAAACAAAAGCCCCAGCACTCCGAAAATTAGTGAGTCAGTATTTGGGCATTGAAATCCAAACAAATGAACACTCGTCTGTTGAGGATGCTCAGGCAACCATGGCATTATTCAGAAACCATTTGAAGGAGATAGAAAAAGAATGTGGAAGGTTTGGTAGTACACGCTCGACAAACTAAATCCCCCACCACACGAATTACTACATCCTGACATTTATAAAGTATTAATTTATTTGGTCGTTTCAAAGCGTAAATTGATACAAAGGTCAGGTAACAAATGGGTAATAAATTAAAACTTCTCCAATCTCTCACCCTCGATAATACTGGACACTCCTCTATAAAGAATCTGTTCAATCATTTTTGCAAGAGTGTATGATTTGTGATCCTTTGTTAATGGAACAGACTCGAATTTGCCAACTCTATCAAGATTCGCAAAATGGAAATGATCCAACGCAATCTTCATTTCCGCATCAAATTGTAACTTGAAACATTGCCCTTCCAAAATGACTGCCATCTCAATCTTGGCTATTTTGTTGACAAATTCAATTGAGGTGCTGTTCACAATGCAATCTTGTAAACCGCCCCTAACAACATGGAAAATTGACAAAGCTGCCAGTTTGGACACTGTGTACAAGTGACAATAGAACATGGCAAAGTTCTGCCTGAAAACTAAGTCACAGTCACTATTGAAGATACAAGATGCTAGAAGCAAATTGATTTTGGCCTCGTCACTTCCGCTGCATATAAACTGTTCCACAAATACAGGCAATTTGCTGTCACCAACTGTGACTAGTTCCAGATCGATGGAATTCTCTTTCAAAATTTCATCAAACGTAGGCCATGGAGTTGCAAGGAATAACATGAAGAGGTAAGCAGAACTGAGCGAATCATTAGAAGTTATCTTACTCTTCAACACTCTGCGCATACATGAAATGGAAGTATGACGGAACTGTGCCACAGTTAATCCCTTGCAAAATATGAAGAGCACATGGAGTTGTAGATTACATGGAGTTAACTTTGTCTTGACATGATGCTCAAACTTAGTGAGTAGAGGCTCCAATTCAGGTCTTTGCGAATCAAATCTACTCGCAATAGACTCTCCCTCATCCATAGACTTTGAAAGCGCACTTGCCAAAGAATTGGCGATAGCCTGATAGGTGTCAGCGATTTCAAGTACAGAAAACGCAATCTGGGCCCAAACAATCAACGAAAGGAATGGCGATGTGGATGCCAAACCCTCCTCTAATCTGCTGTACGCCACTGTACAAATGTTGAAAGTTTCGAGATCATCAAACATGAGTGAACCAAGCAACTTGAGAACTCTCGCACTCGTTGAGTCACTGATTCCAGATCTTGCTAGCGCTGAAACAATCAGCACAGCACGTTTCTGAAAGTAGGAATTGCTGAATGCTACATCCATCGACAAAGAGGACCAACGTGTCATCCAGCGGATACGATCATCCGCTGAGCCCATCTCTGTAATAAAGTCTTGCAAATTATCACAAAATGATTGAAGTGCGACTGCCCGGTTGTAATGCTGAACCTTATCTGACATGGTTACTCTTTCCCGCGAAGTCAATCCGAAAAGCATTCTAGCTCTCTGGCCACTGAAATAGTCGAGGGTTGAATCAATTAACTCTGCTTGCAGCTCTGTTAAGTCAGGCTTACCAGAGAAAGATTGTATCGTGTTCAACACCAATTTTTGTAAGTCAGCACCAAAATCAAGCATTGGGTTGTCAATGAAAAGTGTGCAAAAGAATATTATGTCCAGCAAGTACAACGATCCATAAGTGTATGACTTGAAGAAAAGCGAGGTACAGATTTGAATAAGAACCGTGATCTCGAGCATTTTGCTTTGTAAAACAATGTCAGAATCACCTCGCTTGGCATTAGCAATGCATTCATTTACTCTTGCGACAATCTCACCACAAAGTTCAACACTATGGCTCATCACAGAAATCAATGTATCCCAATTCTCACATTCAGATTTGATACCAATAGTGTACACCAAAATTTCATCCACGAGAATAGATGTTAGACGTGCTTCATTAAAAAGCTTGTTCCAAATGTACTCCTTCAAAAGAGGGACAATATGAGGATTCTGATCGGTTAACCGACAGAATTGCCGTACTATCTTGGCAACCTTTTCCGGTCCATCTTGTGAATGATACACACTGGTCACAATATTATCAACCCATGGCGAGGCGTACATGATTCCACTTACTCTTGCTTCCGGAGAAAACTCACCAAAATTATCAAAGAAAGATTTAAAGAATTTGAAAGACATTTCTTTAAAATGAGTCGCAAGATACTTGGAAATAGAAACAACATACGCAGTTAAATCGATCGGATATTCAATTTTCTTTGCATGCGATAATTTGATTCCCAAATTAAAACCAAAATGAGCACAAATGGGGATGAGAAGATTTGATGCTGCTTTCCTCACTTCTGGATCACTATCTAAAGTTCCATGGAAAGCAATATTACAGAGTGTTCCATACCATGGCAAATCATCGTTAGTAGAATCTTCTGTATTCGCAACTTCATGCGATGTTTTGGAGCATCGCAACATCGAGAAATAAAGGAACCTCAAGATTTCTCCTCTGTGTTGAGAAACAAATGTAAGCTCGTGATTATATTTGTTCATGGACAATGTAAATTCATTGCTCATACCTGTCTTATCCGAAATATCGTATTTAGTGATATCAGACAATAAAAATGTCTCAACAGGTGTAAATATTGGAGTTTGAGAAGAAGGAAGTGAAGCTTCAGCTGGTTCAAAGCAAATCTGCACAAATTCTCTTCCTAGTTTAAGAGTCACTGGTTTAAGGTCCTGCAGATCTTCATCAAAGACCTTGCAATCATCGAATGTCACACGAACATCACGATTTATCAGAAGGGTCTCTTCGTCTAAGCACAAGGAATTGAGTATCTGTGGATCATCAACTTGAGAGTATAAGTAAATTTTACTGCCTCTTTCGTTTCCATCGGATCTCAAAGAATAGACATCCCTGATATATGTGAGATATTTTGCGCGGGGTAAGTTATAATAATACACTCTGGCACAGTTCTTGAAAAATATTGTTGGAGCGTAGTTTCTTAAATGCGTAATATAAGTTGCTCCAAAGACTTCCAAGTAAAAAAACTGCGTGAAGTCGAAAACAATATAGAACTTGTTGTCCCAAACCTGGCTGGCCGCCTCAAAAATGAGATACACATTTGTGGAAACATCATATCCGATATCTCGAAGATGCTTGAAACGGACGACCACTACGGGAGTACCATCACTGAAAACCGCAGTTTGAACGATAGGACAATCAAGCGTCATTTCGATCGTTTTCGTAGAAATCTTTGCCATGAAGTCCGTGTACAGTGAATTGTCAATATTATTCGAAATATCAACCACTCGGTAGGAATTGTTTCCCTGCAATGAGATGTATGATTTGGGTGCGCCGCCATGTTCAAGTATTAAATCCAACTTTCTCCAAATCTGGATCCTATCGGTTGCATTTTCAGTCGATTCATTAGTGTCACCCATAACGAATGTACGCTTGATCGCTCCATAATGAACGTATACGAATTTGTGAAGATACCTAATACAAGAATAAGGCATTCTAGTAATCTTGCGAAATGGGTATTTTTCTTTGGTTCTCACAACCACAAGGTTCTTTAAAAACACATGCACTTTTGAATTCAATTCCTGTAGTTCGCTAGCTTTGCTTATCAAACCAGGTACTTTTAACGTGTTAAGACTTCCGTTTGCGATATACTGCATCACCTTGACAAGCTGCATTAACGAACGCTTGACCTTGGGATCGATAGATGGCATATCAAAGTAGGACTCAGGACTGACAATTGCAGGGCAAAAGAATCTTAAAAATATGAACGAGCCTACCGCCGTGACAGCTGCTTCTTCACTCTCTTCTTTTATACATGAGTAAATTTCGGTGCAAATGAACTTGAAGGATTCTGGAACCCAAGAAATGGAACCCACGATCTTATCCACCAAAACCGTGAAATATTCAATGAACAACTCACTCTGCCCCTCTTCAGAGCTTTTTTCAACTTCGAAGACCACATTATTTCGAACCATTTGTTGTAAAAATGGATGCAAAATAACGTTAAGGTAAGGCATGCCATCCTCCTTAGCAAAAATCGAAATTAATCGTGTGAGTGTACTATTTCTCCGAAAAATTTCAGAAGGACGAGTAATACTGCCAAGCTCCTCCTTCAACAAAGTAAGGAACAAAACATCCAATTTTGATGTATAGCTGAAAACGCCATGGAGGGAGCTAGCTAAAAGATTGTGTTCAGCAGGCGAAGCAACACGAGCGAATGCTCCAAATACCTCATACACTTCAGCGACTTGCTGGATTTTATCGTCTCCAAAGTCTTCTTCAGGGACAAAATACCTCTTGAATTCAAGAATGCCCCCAAAAATATTCAAGAAAATTGAACGAATTTTTTTATTCTTGTGATAACCAAATGGTAAAACAAATTGCATGCCAATCTGAGGATCCATGGCTAGCATATTTGAAATACATCTCAAAATATTGTCAGTAACTGCTTGAACTTTATACTTTGATCTAAGCATGAGAGGGCTCGGGTTTGCCAGAGTGTTCTTTTGCAATATCTTGTAAAACAACGAGAAGTAGTTAGAAAACACCAAGTCTCTACAATGCTTGATATTCTTCTCCTTCGTTCCGTCTGGGATGTCAAGAACAAGACCTTCCAATTGAAATGAAAGGGCCTTGGAACATTCACTTGCAAGTTCTATATTCAAATAGTCAACCTCTGAAGTCTTACTACCGGCATTGGAGGTAGGTATCGATGATACAGAAGATTGTGGCGATTCAGCCACGTTATATTCTTCTCCATTGTTATCAAACACAGCACTTTCGAGCCATTCTGCTGAAATCTTAGCGAACCTACTTCTCATTTTGAAGTCACCAGCAAATCCAAATTCGTTTCGAGATGACTCTAACACATAGATTAGTTTGCAGAAGCGAATTTTCATCTTGATCTTATCAATGGGGTTTTTGGTTGAGTTAATAAATCGAGTCAAAAGCTCCGTGACTTCTGGGAGAGAAATAGTTAAAATAAATGAACCGTTGTTTTTAAGTGTCAACATCGAGGTTATAATTGTAATAACTTGGTCCATATAGAGAACAGCACTATCCTTGTAGTTACCGTCTCCAATGTACATTAATACCCGTTTCGTCAATTTGTCACCCATCATGTAATATACATCTGGATGTGGCTCATTCGATAGAGCATCTCTAATAACAACCCGTATCACTAGCTCATTAGATTCAAGCAACGATATAGCCTGGTCAAAAAACATTGAGATTTTGGAATGAATAATCTCATGTTCCTTGGGATACTGTTTGGAAAACCTTTCATCATAGAAACAACCAGATGTGCACACCAACATACCAGTATAATGTCTGAAAACTAAACTTTCTTCTCCAGAATCCAAGGTAGTATTCACCAAATCCAACCATCTTTCATAAACAAGTAACCAGACATGGTAGAGGGATAAAGTTGGCTTTGAACTTAGAAGAATATTTCTAAACTTTTTGTGAAGAGAAACAAAGCCAGTGAAAATCGAATGATCGTCTAGAATCCTCTGGAAGGTACTTGCTAATGAATCCGGGAAACAATTGTGATGAAATGTGGCACGCATCTCAATAACATGCCAGCCCATTAGCACTTTTGCCAAACTGAAGAATTGTGGATCTGGCGTACACAAGGACAAAAGTAAAACAGTCTCCATTGCATCAGCAACTTCACCACACAGTTGATGTTCCCAGTCATCAGTATCCATTTTACTTAATCCGGTTGATTCAACTGTCAAGTCCCGTTCTCTTAAAAAACGATTCATAAAAATGAAAAATGCTTTGAACTTTGGATCTGTCAATGAAAGATGAGCACACAGTTCTGCAGCAGCTTTCACGACAGCATTGCATATCACTATCGCAGATATGAATTTGAAATTAGAATTTCGTAGTTGCACCAAGTCTCGCCTAACTAATGTCATAGCGAGAGAACATGATGCATCAAATAAATCTGATGAGCCGATTACTGAATCAAAAGTTCCTGCAACTCGAACAGGAACAGAAACAATTTGAGAAATAGTATGAATTTCTTCTTTGAGTGTATCAGACTTCATGCCAGACTTCTGGGCAAGCGAATCAATGAAAAAGTAATATTCTGGGGCCGCCGTAAAAATTAAAAGCAAATCAGACAAAGTGCCCTCAATAATGCCAGCACAAACAAACTCAGAATTATCAGGTGTTGGAACCGGCAGAATATGACTTGTGGGTCCTTTTTTCAGTGAATGACGACCCGAAGAAGTAGTATCGGATAACTTTGAATTGCCACCAGTATGTAAACGATGAACAGACTCTGAACGCAAAGGTTCTATGTGGAGATTATTTTGATCAGAAGATGAAACTTTTCGCAAAACGCCAGTGGAATTGGATCCCCGTCGAGTGAAAGTTGAGCCTCTTCTAGATGAATCGAATTTGGTCAATTGATCACATAGTTTAACTACCCAGTCCCTTAAAGTTCCTCGCAGTTCCTCCAATAATCTGATGAAGACGTCTTTGTAGATGACTGCTTCCGATAAGGATTTGATGACTCTAATCAGTACTTGAAGTTCTCTTAGTAGTTCGACATCATTGAAGTTTTGCTTCACTCGTTCAAGGATTGAAAAAAGGCTGGTAATGAACTTCGGAATATAAACATCTGGATTAACCGCAATTGCAGACACAGAAAAATTCACGTACAACTTACGATACTTCTCCAAAAAAGCATCTGTGGTCAATCTTGATCTCATTTTCTGTAATTGCTGGAAAGTGACATCAAGATATCTAATTGTGAATTCTCTTACCCCTCCAGAAATATGAGGAATTCGAGTTCCAAGAAAGAAGATATTGATAAGTCCTTCGAAACAATCTAGATCGGAAGCTGCTTGAGCATCCCGTAATAATGTGTTGAGAAATTTTATGCGCTTGTTGAACGCCTGTTTAAGTCTATTGGGTTTGGCAAGGAATTCATCAAAGTCAGATGCACACGGTAGAACCAACCACGAGAATAGCATAGTACTACTGGCAGATGATTCTTCAAATCCTGTTGCAACATAATCGAACAAAAGTTTGCAATTTTGTTCGGCAGGTCCTCCAGGGTAAATTATTGACGAGTAGAAGTCAGGTCTGTTTATGCACTGCGACTGTAAATTCTGTGACTGATAATAGAGAAACATGTGTTTCCAAGTGCTAGACAGGATAAAGTTAATCGCAGTGTATGCCCTTCTCAAGTGGGAGATAGTTATTTCTGGAGTACAGTACATGAACTGCATCATACACGAGTATTTCTGTAATGACAGGGCGGGGATGAACTCATTTCGCTCTGAATAGGAGTAAATCTTTTGTTTCAAGAACCCGAAATAATCCTGAGGGTTCGCCGCGGCAATGTATCGCAAAATTGTTCCAACGTAGCGATCAATAGTAGTTATAGTGGTATAGAGGGCTTCAGACAGTAGTTCCGAGTCGGGGGAAATAAAGTAGTCAGGTGCCTGAAGTTTCTCTGGTTTCGTCTTCTTAATGACAGCGAGAGCCTGTCGATTTACTTCGCCTGATAAAATGGAAAATAGGAGCTCCAAAGTGTAACTTATGTCAATTTGAAGTGCCTCAGGAGGATGGACAGAGTACAAGTCGAAAGATTCCCAATTGCATGCAAGCTCGTAATCGAACTCAATGAATTCTTCTCTGTCAGTACGATCTTGCAAATGAAAGCGAGACAACTCTGGGTCCCAATTGAATCTCAAAATTAACGATAACAATTTCACTAACAACAAAGTAGAAGCCAAAGTTTTGTCATCGCGTACGCGTAACCTTCGAGTGACTGAATCAAAGTTTAACTTCTCTAATAGGCCGCCAAAAACATGGACAATTTCCGAAACAAACTGTGTTTGTTCTCCGGTAGAAGATTTTGGATTAGAGTAAAGCAAGAAAAGATTGGTTGTAGAAATGTATTGTGCATTGAGCTCAACTTCCTCGACTGCATAACCAGAGCGATTCGGAAGCATTGACTCTAGCCTCAAACCCAAGGTCTTAATAAAATCTGCTTTTAGCTCAGACTCCATGGCTGACAGCTTCTATAACTGGGGACCAGATGGTTGGGGAGATTTCTGGAATGCTGACGACAAGCCGGAACAAACGTATCAAAGATAAGCAAATATTGGGCTCTTCTAATTAAAATGGATTCAGTAGATGAAGAATTGGTCTTGGTCACGTGGCGGTTATATATTGTAATGATAGACCTTATCCGATCTGTATTTAGTCGATTATCTTTTAAAAGAGGATATTCCAATGCTTAACAAGGGCAATAGGCGTTAGTGGGTTTCTTTTCAAGAAACGTTTCTAGGTTCGCACTGACTTCTGCACGACTGCAACGGCCAAGTGAGCTAATATTATTGAAAGAGAGTATGAAAACAAGTCGAATTTTAACTTGATAAAAAATTTAAATAGGATGTGAATAAGGACTCTTAACGTCCGTCTAAAGTGTACAAACCGGTCAGAAACATTTACATGCCTGATACTAGTCAAACGACTTTGCGCGGGGTGAACGCGACGGTTCCAGTTTGATGACAGGATCGAAAAAGCGCAACCGCAAGTTCATGTATAGAAATGAGGCGCCTCCATCATTGCTTCGATGTACCTACACAGTTCCGTTTCCTGTCAAAAAGTCGGAGCGTACTTTCCGGGAACTTTGTGTCGGTCATGTGTCACTTTCAAAATTTGGCCGAGGTAGCACCTAAACCGTCTCTCTAGAATAATGATAATTTTACTGCGGAAAGAATTATTAAAAGGGGGAGCCAATAACAAATATGGAAAACGGTCAATGATTATGTGACAGATAACAACCTAACGCGGGGATCTATAGGAGGAATTGAAGCCGAAAGGCCGAGGGGGGCATCCCGCATGCATATGAACCCTATGACTATAAAAATGAGGAGAAACTGTGTGTAAATCATTGATCGCATACAGGTGGGTTTCGACTACATTTCCCCATAGTCCAAGCTCTTTTCTCCACTCGTTAACAAGATTATTGGCGCTCAACCATAATTATACTTGCGCTAACAGCGCGAGTTTACTTTTCCACAGCGAATCAAACCTGTATATACGCACGGACCAATTAGGTGTCGCACTCCGCACTCGGTGGTTCAAAAAACTTACCCTCTGTTAACGAATTCTTCCTTACAAGTCAACTACAAAATGGGTGCCGCATACACTATCCTCGGAAGATCTGTTCAACCACACGTTTTGGCTCTTGCCACTTTGGGTGCTGTTGTCTTCGTTGCTGCTCCAAAGCCATGGGGTCCACCTAAGCCTTCCCACCCACCTATTGCTGCTTCATCCCCAGAGGAAGAGAAGTTTGTGAAGGACTTCTTGGCCAAGCACTTGGAAAAACACTAGATTGTAATATAGGTGCCGAGCACGTACATATAAATTGAATATTCGATGATAACGACTCATGTAGCTAGATTTGTGTTCCGAGACACCGAAGTAGTACTTCGTTATATGAAGAAGAATTGTCACATTTTTTTCAATTTTTTTTCCATCTTTTTCTTCAACTTTTTAAAGAATTTTACATCATTTTTCATACAATTGATTGATCTTTGGACTCGATGCCACTCCTGGCCTCAACGTTCCAAATGGCAGTGGAGGTGTATGCGGGCCCGTGCTAACCTGTATACCAGCGCTCATCTCTTGAGACAAAAAAAACTGGCATCATCTCTTCTCACTCACAAACAGTACCGCCATGTCAGCCATTTACAAAGCATTGCAGTCCAAACTGTCAAAGGAGACCGCAGAGAAGACCAAGCACATCAACCGTCAAAGAGTGTTGGTCACTTCTTCTCGTGGTGTGACATACAGACACCGCCACTTAATTAGCGACTTACTCCAGTTGATGCCTCATGCAAGAAAAGAACCAAAGTTCGACTCGAAGAAGAACTTGTACCAGCTTAATGAGGTTGCCGAGTTGTACAACTGCAACAACATTTTCTTCTTTGAGGCTAGAAAGCATCAAGATCTTTACCTCTGGATCTCTAAGCCTCCTAATGGACCAACCATGAAATTTTACATTCAGAATATGCATACATTGGACGAGTTGAACTTTACAGGAAATTGTTTGAAAGGATCTCGTCCGATCTTGAGTTTTGACAAGTCTTTCACTGACTCGTCTCATCATGAACTCATCAAGGAGATGTTCACCCACACTTTTGGTGTCCCACCAAATGCAAGAAAGTCTAAACCTTTTGTGGACCATGTTATGACCTTCTCTATTGTGGACAACAAGATTTGGGTTCGTAACTACCAAATTGCTGAGACGGAGAACTTGAAGGAGAGCGACGCTCTTGATGTGGATGCAGAGTCTTTGTCATTGGTGGAAATTGGACCTCGTTTCGTTATGACCTTGATTACGATTTTGGAAGGTTCTTTTGGTGGTCCAAAAATTTACGAGAACAAGCAATACGTCTCACCGAATGTCGTTAGAGCACAATTGAAGGAGCAAGCCGCTAAACAGGCCCGCTCTCGTGCTACCGCCGCTTTAGACCGTAAAGTCAAGAAGAGAGAGATGGTGGTGAAGACAGACCCATTGTCCAACGAGAGTTTGTTCAAGTAATGTAATATAGGAAAGATTAGGTTAGATGCTCCATAGTTAAGCAGTTATATTCGGAAACGTGTCTCTTTTAGTTGTACTGAGTTTGACCGCGCTCTGTTGGCATCTCATGGGTGTGTTCCTGCGTTGACGACACATGTAATGCCATGCGAATCAAAACCTACCTACTGGAGAATAAGTTGACCGAGGAATATATGCCATGAACTATTTTTGACAAAACAAATACCCTACTGGCTGAAGCAATCGTATCACGTGTGTTGTTTGTTCTTCTAATACAAATCATCGTCTGTACGTTGTCGTCTCTTACCTTTCCTGGTTCAGGGCTGAATGCTTCACTGGATGAATTCTGCATACAATCACGCCTGTCACAGCCTCCGATTCAGGTACTCCCAGATCATCTTGTGTCTCCATCCAGACCCAAATTTCAATACCCTTCGCTCCTAAGTTCTACTTTCCAATGCAGAATTTGAGATCGACCTTTGTACGAAATGCGGATAGCATACGGCTGCGTCGGAATTCGACTGAGTCATTTGACTACGGCGGCAATCTGCAACCTGGCCACGACACTGCAAATAGAACACGAGGTGATTTTCCGTCACAGCGCCGAAGTATCTCTCCAGACCCAAATCCCTTCCACCAAGGGTATCAAGTCTCGGACACACAAGCATTGCCACCATCCCATCTGTCTTCACAACAGCCGCTCACACAAGCTGGACCTTCAAGGGAGAACTATCCGTATGAGAATTACCCAGGCCAAAGTTGGGCAGAACACCTTGAACTCAAGCCTCTACCGCAAAATCCTTTTGAGGATGGTCTGAGAGATCTGTCTTATGATCCATCAGCCGGTAATTTCCAATATCCTCAGGGTTATCAGGATGATTCTCAAGAGTATCACGACGCGTATCCAGACACACAGGATAGAGCATACCAATGGCAACAGCTTAATGAACGAAATAGGCGTAAATTGGAGCGCCGGCTACCTCGATACCACGTCACTAAACTACCATGGTTCACTATGTTTGTTACACTTGTGCAAATAATTGTGTTCATAGTGGAATTGGCCCGCATGGGAATTCTCACAGGGTCACCCTTTCAAACAAAGCCATATTTTAACCCAATGATTGGGCCGTCTGTTTATCTCCTCATCAACATGGGTGCGAGATATGTCCCCTGTATGCATATTTTGGCTAATATTACTCTGGACCCTACTATCCTTTATCCGTGTCCTAACTCGACTTCCATAGAGCTGGATGTTTGTAACTTGAGCCAATTATGTGGTCTTGGCGGCATTCCTCTTGTGGATGGCACATACATTCCAAACCAATGGTATCGGGTATTTACACCCATTTTCTTACATGCTGGTATTCTCCATATTCTTTTCAATTTGCTTTTGCAAGTCACTATGGGTGCAACAGTGGAGCGTCGTATTGGCTGGCTCAAGTATGGCCTTATCTATCTTACTAGCGGCATCGGAGGCTTTTTATTGGGAGCCAATTTTTCTCCCAATGGAATGGCGTCTACCGGAGCTTCAGGGGCATTATTTGGCATCATTGCTACAAACTTATTACTTTTTGTTTTCTCTGGCAGAAAGAATACCAATATTTATGGTACCAAACACTACGGACGTTTTATAGCATTTCTAGTGTTAGAGATCATAGTTTCCTTGGCCCTAGGACTTTTACCTGGCCTTGACAATTTCTCACATATCGGGGGCTTTGCTGTTGGTCTCTTTGTCTCTTTGCTTCTACTTCCGGACCCAGCTTTTGTTTACATTGACGGAATCTATACATATGAGCCAGATACAGGGACGATGCGTCTTTTCTTGAACAACTGGAACCCGTTCAATAATTGGCATCATAAAGTTCAATGGAAAGCATGGCTGTGGTTTTCCGTTCGTGTGGTCAGTTTGTCTATGATCATCCTTTATTTTACCATGCTTACTAAGAACTTGTACTCGAAAGGGATGCAACGCCATTCCACTTGCTCTTGGTGTAAGTATATTAACTGCATACCAGTTCATGGCTGGTGCGACCAGGGTGCCGTTACTGTCACTACGTCGCAAGTTCCAGACCCAGTTCCCACAAACACTATTAATACTGGACCTATATCGAGTACTTTACATATTCCTCTGGCAGAGACCTCGTTTCCCTTAACTATCAATAACGAAAAGAGAGATATGGCGTTTGAAGCATTCCAGGAGCCACAGCAGGACCACGTGACAATTGGATCTCAATTTCATTATGAAAATACGGGAAATTTTCTTCTTGTGTTAACAATGGCCACCTTATGTGTCAGCTATTTTATGCTGCGCCGCCGCTACTAAAAGTTTATAATGAATTCAACGACCATCCATGACTTTCTCTCCCTCAGTTATCGTATCTATTATTCCGCTCGTTAGTTCATATGGTGACGTTCCTGCATGTAAATGGGTGCTCACCAAATTTTCAGTTACTTCTTTCATCTTTATTTTCCTTTAGCCTAGACACTCAACTATGCTTAGACAACTGGTGTTGCTCAGACAAACGGTATGCCGCAAGAGCGTACGTCAATTTTCCTCATCACAACCCGTTCTGTTCCTCGGCAATTTTTTCGGAACAAAGGAAGCAAAGAAAAAGGAAATCATTGAGAAGCAAGATGAGTACGAAGTCGACCAATCATCTAAGGTTGTAATTTTGAATAAGGAAAACTCCCCAAGCTATAAACCATTTGATATTGCAGTTGATATGCCAGATTTCGAAATTAAGCAATGGAAACAGAATGTTGTCCATGCAAAGGACATTGAAAGCACCTACAATCAAGAACAAATTGCAAATGCCATCAACGAAACATACTCCGAATTACAAGGAGATGTTATAAGTCCGAGCCAATACAGCCAAGTTTCCTTATCTGATTTGCAATTTCGTTTCAACTTTGCCAAGGCATTGCAACTGCGCTTGGGATTTGATATCTCCGATTACACCATTTCTAGAGCACATGACGTGGAGTACTTATACCAAGAAATCAACAAGGTTATCTCCCACAGATGGTCTAGTGAAAGAAATCCAAACGCTATTGTCTTAAGAGAAGAAGACTTTGCTCAAACAAGAAATGTGTACTTGAATAACGAGCTTTCCGAGGAAGAACAACAAAAGGTATTCCAACAACTTGTTGAGGAAGCAAGATCTACCACTTCAAATTAATCTAACCCACTGCTTAGACAACATGTATATATTATAAGAATTGGCCAAAGGGAAGGCGACCCCAACCCATGAATGGAAATAAATAACGACACTTGTGTACTTGTACCTGTCCCAAGATATAGCATCTCACCTTTTTCTTGTGAACATAAAGATTCCAGCAAGCAAGGTGGCAGCACCAACAACACCTGAAATCAATACCACATTCGGGAAACCAGGAGCAATCTCATTATCTTGTCTCCGATGCCCGAGTCTCTTAGAATCAACTATGGCAGGAGAGTTAGGATTGTGAATAAACAAGTCAGCCTTGCTTTTATGCAACAGTTGGTTAATACGGATACAATCTTCCAAGTCATGATTCGATGTAATCGATACAATATCACCTTCATCATCAACATAACTTATGGCATAGGCCTCATGACCGTCCTCTGTAGCTTCGATGGCCTCAAGATCCTTTTTATGCAATTTCTCGTTAATTATGCTTCTTAATTCATCCAAAGTATCCAGTGACTTAAGCGAAACTCTGTGGACTCGTCCATGACTTCCAGGAGATTTGAACTTGAAAGTAAATGTGTCACTCACAGACATATTAGATGCTGTTTTACTAACTTGCTTAGAAAACAGGCTCTCTTCAACTGCTGACACTGAATCCGATGGTCCGATTTCAATGTTGAACAGTTGCATTTCTGACGCCGTAACATCAGGTGCGCTCGCTAAAGAATCTGAATGTACCGAATCTGAATCATTGTTATCAAGTGAAGTCCAAAATTTATTCCAGGCAGGTCCTTCGCTTGCATCTTTTTGCTCCTCGGTTGGGCCAACACTACTCAGCTTCAGTTCAATTTTTTTGATCTGATTCAATGTTGCGTATGTTAACTTTAAAACATCGACAATACCAATTATTTCATTTTCATCATCGACAACGGGTAAGTTCAAGTAGTGGCCCTCGAACATTTGTCTTAACGCCTGTTGGATTGATGTTGATTCCTTCGAGACGTCCGGTTGCGGAGTCATAACCCGTACCACCGAACATTTTTTAGGATCTAAGCGGGCAGCAATAACACGTAACACTACATCCTTGGAAGTAAAAATACCAGTAATTTCACCGTTAGTATCCTTCACCAAGACTGCAGTTGTTCTGTTCTCCTTCATAAGAACCGTCGCTTCAAACACAGAGCATTTGACATTAGTATAAATGGGGTTTGTAGTAGAGTCAAGAACACTCAGTAATGTTGGACCATCCATCTTCAGCTTTAAATCCTCAAAGTACTCAAAAATATGGCGCGGCTGATCTGCCACCCCCATTTCAGAATGAACAGAATCCAAGGCCTCGTACAACCGTTTTGATGAAGCATGCAACCTTTCCAACTTCTCCATTTGCTGGGCATAGGATTTAGTGATATCTAAAACTCCCACAATATGGTTTTCATCATCAAGAACAGGTAAATGTCTGAATCCTCTCTCAACCATTAAAGTCAAGGCCTCAGAAGCTGGGCTATTAGCATTTGCACAGATTGGCGCTGGCGTCATAATTTGATCAATTGTGACTGTGTTAGCATTCAATCCAGATCCCACGATTCGAAATGCTAAATCTTTGGCTGTGAAAATACCAATCAACTCCCCCTCATCATTGACAACCAAGATGCAATTCTCTCTACGGGCAGACATTAACTGAGCTGCCTCATAAACGGTAGCATTCTTCTTGCAAATGATTGGTTCAGATGGCTTCAAGAACAGGACCGTTCCAGGGGCAGCCTTGTTTTTATGAGAAATTCTCGAGTTTTGTCTTTTCTTGGATAGCTCATGTTCGATCTTGCGTCTAATGGCCTCATCTTTACGGCTCTGTCGTTTTCTGGAGTCAACTGCACCACTATCGGTAGCAGTTTTTCTCAATGATGACATAATTCGGCGTACAAGGTGTTTGTTTTTGTGTGGAGGAAAAAGGTTCTTCTTGTATTCGTCTGTGCCACTAAAATGCTCTAGTGCAGGCTTTCCCGATTTAGGATCTATTGTGGGTGCGATCATGTAAACAAAAAACTATGACACTGCAGGAACGGATGCAAGAAAGACACTCACAGATGGATACCTCTGAAAATGAGATGCGTATATATGCTCCAATGACTCCAAGTGTTTATTTTCTCTGTTGCAAAATTGAGACGCAAGGGCTCTAATGTTTGTAACCAATGTATCATTTCTTATACACGAGACAAATCCGCATCTCAGTTGAAACGATATCTCTGCAAATGACAAACCCTGGATACTCAATCTCTGGATATACATGTATACATGTATAGAAAGATATGGAGCTTGCTCTTTATGTATATCCCATAGAATCAACTGACCGGTCTACTCTAGTTTACTCTTTGATACTTTCAGTTGAATGTAATGGGATAGAAAATACCGATAGAATCAACCATCGGGTACAATGGCAAATATCACTAGCATAGCATCAGTCAGTCCTATAAAATCAAAAAAAGAAAAAAGATCAAAGAAAAAGAAGTAGTGAGAAATAGGATGTTAGGTATTCTTAGTTTTATTTCCCATATCCTTTCAACATGCGCGCACTCAATGTTTTGCAGCCAATTCCAGGACAGTAGTATAAATGTGCCAATAGATCGCATTTGTGTATGTTCTATTATACCACTCCTCAATTGTAATCTGTAAAAGAGAAATCAAGTTAACTACCTTTTATTTATCCATGTTCGACGTTACACCTATCCAATCAGTCATTGATATTTTTCTGAGGCTTCCCTTCATGTGGATGCCAATAAATTTTGTTAAGAAAATCTTGATGGGAATTTTATCATCAGGGCCAGTGCCTGGCCACCTCGGTTTAATTATGGATGGTAATAGACGGTACGCAAAAAAAAGAGGAGAAAACTCAAAAGATGGTCACAATGCAGGGGCTGATTCATTAGTCACGGTAAGTAGTCTTTCAAAGACTTTCTTCAAACGCTCCACTAACCAATATAGATTTTGCAAGCCTGTTTCAGAATGGGAATCTCGGAAATCACTGTTTATGCATTTTCCATCGAGAATTTTTCAAGACCAAGGGAAGAAGTCGACTGTCTATTTGATTTGCTTACAACTCGGTTGACCTCCATTGTAAATGCAGAAGACTCATACGTGAAGAGGTTTAAGGTGAGAATAAGGATAATTGGCAAAAGGGAGTTATTACCGGAAAGAATTGTTAATGATCTTGCCACTATTGAAGAGAAGACAACCTTCCCTGATAGTCAGAAGTTTCTCAATATTTGCACACCCTACACATCCAGAGATGATATTACTAATGCTATTCGGCTGGTGGCAAGTAAACGAAAGGAGAATGTCATTACGAAGGATGATATCTGTGCGAAGGTGCTCGATGAAAATATGTATTTTGGAAGTGAATCAAGACCACTTGATATCTTAATCCGTACAAGTGGTCACAATCGCTTGAGTGATTTTTTGTTGTGGCAATGTACCACAAAATGCTCAATTGAGTTTGTGGAAACGTTGTGGCCGGACTTCAAGTTTTTGGGAGTTTATCTTTTATTAATGAAGTGGAGCTATTTTAAGCAACTTGAGCTCAATGATAGAAAAATTCATAAACCATTACCGAAACCTGAAGCGAAATATGTGGATCTTAATTTGCTTCCACAATCGCCACCATTTGCCATTGTTGCAGAACGAGAACAGAATTAGCTTATGGTCATGCTGCGAATCACCTTCTTCACTTCCTTCTTTTCTCTTTCTCGAGTTCTGGCGTCCTCGATTTTGTTTAAGTAGCTCATGTATACCACAACTTCAGCTACTAGGATTAGAATACCAAAGAAAAGGCAAAGCAACACTCTATAGGCATCATTGAGTTTCCAAGAAGTGTCTGTCCAATACCAGATAGCATACACAACGCTAGCAACACTCACGAAAATATTGAATATGGTTGTGATGTAACTCTTCATCTCCTTGTGAATCGCAGCGATGGATGCTGGGTCTTCACCAAGAGGGCTATTAAGGAACGACTCGCGTTGCACTCCAGCTGCCACCAAATTACGGTACTCTTGTTCTTTCTCCTTTAACCTTAGGAATTCCATGGATTTTAAAAACTCATCTGTCTTTTTGATTGTCAGGCTCTCTAGGTTTTTGTTTTCCATTACTATTTTGGTCTGTCTCAAAAGAGTTAGGATGGACAAGACAGGTCTGCACCGACGGTAGAAGTCTATTAAGTCTTCATGGGATATGCAATTATGCTTCGTTAAGCGATCTTTTTCAGAGGCAGATAAAGAGGATTGTGCTATTAGATTTTTCAAATTGCTTGTCAATTCAAATTTTGTCATTGGGTGGATCCACGGTAATTTTTCTGGACACATTTACGCGCATTTTTCTTATCAGTTCCATCCGCTCTCTAGTATCACCACCCCTAATTCTTGCCCATGAATAACCTTATGCCAACGATTGTGGGCGCCTTAGCCTGCCAGAAGAACTCTTTCTTGCAAACTTTGAAAACGGTTGTTTTGTCTTGCGAAGAGTACACTTCAGGTACTGCTTCAAAGGATAAAAAGTCTAAAGCCAAATCATCTGTGCCTGACCTGAAATTGTATGCTGTCGAGCTCAAGGATACTGTTTTGTTTCCCGAAGGAGGTGGACAGCCCAGTGATACCGGAAGTTTGAACCTAGGTGATGATACATCCATCCGTGTGGAACAAGTTTTTCGTAAGAAATTGACAGCCGTGCATCTTGTCTCACAGCCAGTTGAAGTTGGATCAGAAGTCACTTTGAAAGTTGATTGGGATAGAAGAATCGATATCATGCAGCAACACACCGGTCAGCATTTGATTTCTGCAGTATTAGACTCGTATGATTTGGAAACTTTAAGTTGGTCCATGGGAGATCTTATAAACTATATTGAGTTGCCAAAAAAAGTGGATGATGAGACATTGGAGGAGGTGTCGAAAAAGATAAATGATATTATATTACAATCGCTTCCCATTACAGTTACTACACCTGACGAACACGGAGGGGAAATAGATACGTCACATATTCCCGATGATTATGACTTATCAAAGGGAATTGTTAGAGTGGTTAAGATTGGAAACCTCGATGCTAATCCTTGTTGTGGAACACACTTACAGTCCACTAGTCAAGTACAGGCTGTGGCTTTTTTTCATCAAATGAATATCCGTGGTGGACATTCGAGATTGCATTTTGCCTGTGGATCTAGAGTATCAAAGATTGCATCTAATTACCATAAAATCTTAAAAGAAGTACTGGGTACAACTTTGTCTTGTCAAATTGAACAAGTACCAAGCAAAGCAGCCGAGCTAATTGCAAATTATAAGAAATCTCAATCCTCTGAGAGTTCATTGCTTAAAGAGCTTGCTCATATTCAAGCTGAGGAAGTGTTTGAGAAGTTCAAGTCTCATGGCCATAAAGTAGCTACCGTATACAGAAGCGACAGCTCGCCGGAGTTCCTTACCATTTTTCAAAAGGAGCTTTTGACATTAATCAATGGTGATAAAAACAGTGGTGTGAACTTGACAGATAAATGCACCATTGTGCTTCTCAATGGTGATTACAAGTCTGGTTCAGGCGGTATGGTAAAAGTAATGGGACCTCTTGCCGAAGATGTTCTGGGTGAATTGAAAAAACTTGTCAAGAACTTGAAAGGTGGGGGTAAAGGTGTAAGCTTCCAAGGCAAGGTTCCGAAGTATGAAAAAGGCGAAGTTGAGACTGTCTTGCGTTACCTCGAACTGCTACAACTTGAAGATAATTGAAATGAACAAACTTTAAAAAGACAATAGATTGAGTTTGTTTTCTTTTTTGCGCTTTCTCTCGCTCCAGTTACTATTTGAAATTGTTTTATGTACAAGTAATTAACGCTTAACCCAGGTTGGAGATTTTCTCGCCTTGACCTTGCCTGGCTTCTTTCTCTCCACCTTTCTTGCATCTCTAGTCATCAAGCCAGCCAATCTCAAACGAGATTTAAGCAAAGGGTTAAACACAACCAAAGCCTTGGAGATTCCATACATAGCAGCCTCAGCTTGTCCACTGATTCCTCCTCCCCTTGAAGTGATGAATACATTGTATTGACCCTCTTGGCTTACCACTTTGAAAGGGTAGGCAATCTTTGTCCGGTCAATTTCTCTTTGGAAATATTCACTGAAGCTCTTTCCATTAACAAGTACTTGACCTTCACCTCTCACCATGGAAACATTTGCGACTGCTCTCTTTCTCTTTCCAACAGTATTGGCTCTTCCAAATTCATCCAAAGTCTTAATAGCAACCTTGGTGTCACTCTTTTTGTCTTCAGATTTGGATGAAAATAATTTTAATGTCTCAATCACTTCCTTGGGCATCAACTCTGGCTCGATACTTCTCAATCTATTTAACAACTCCACTAATTCTTTATGGTGACCAATCTTAAGACGAGTTCCTGATTCACATCTTTTTCTGTAATCCTCAAGAGAAACGAATTTGTATGCTGACAACTCTTTCTCGTCCAAGACTCTGGTAGGCAACTTCTTATATTTTCTAATCAAAGCATTCAATTGGTTGACGTTGTCTTCGTGGATTGGATTCCCTCCATAGAAAGTTGAAAGCTTTGGAACAACTCTTAATCTTTCGAGTTCCCAGTTATTCATTGTGTTCAAGTTTAAATAGCTTGGGGCGACTCTCAAGACTCGTTCTCCGTTATTCTTTGGAACTAATGGTCTACCAGTAGTAGAGTCAATGGATAAATCATTCTCTGGTTTCGAAGCGTCGGGGGTAACAGATTGTAACCTGGGGATACTTCTTGAGAATAGCCTCAGAAAGCTGAAGGCAGAACCTGGTTTGATCAAGGTCATGGTCTGCTTTAGAGCTTGATATCTTTGAGTGTAGTGAAATTTAAAAGATTTTTCGGGTCGTATGCACACCAATTCCCCAGTAATCAACTGAGTGGGAACAAAATGCGCGGATTCGAATTTTATGCTTTACAATTGTTCTGTTGAATAACCCTTCCTATCTATATATAATACATTATGGATATATTTCCCTCCTATCACATAGGTGAATCTCGAATGATATGGTACAGTAAATGGTGAACGTAATTGTGAATCTAGCACTTTGCGTGGTGTTGGTGATCCTGACTTCCTGCGTCGGGTGAGGATTGTGCATTTAATAATGCAGCTAGTTTGTTTGGTTTCAGTGATGCTATGGATGGAACTTCAGCTGTAGGCTTAACAGGGGTAGCATCGCTGTTTAGTAAGCTCATTATAGAGGGCTTGTTGATGTCCTGCTTCACTTGGGAAGAGGTGTATGTTGTCCCTGTATTCAGCTCGCCTGCTTTCCCTGTATCTGATAATAGCGAGTGCACGCTAGGCATTTTACCCGTATTCACTGCCACTTCGATTTGTGAATTGGATGAGTTAGCTAGTCTCTTATGTTGAAACGTACCCATAGGTACCATTGGAAGAACTGTCTCATCTTCTCTAGTCTTTGATTGCTGATCTGTGCTGTAAACATGAATTTCATTTGAAGGTTGCTCTTGAGTTGTTTTCTGTGGTCTCACTACAATGGTTGTATCCACATTGGATAATTCTCCTGTTACCGCAACACGCTGGTCTGCAGAAGTAACAAGATGGTTCCATCCGTTCTTTTCCGCATTTCTTTGAAAATAATTTCTCACCATAGTTGCACTTTTGGTAGAAAGTTTGTCTGCGATCACAGTCCAACGAGAACCATAAGTATTAAGAAGTAAAGGAAATTCATTTACTTCTGTGATGCTCCAGTAACTCGAAATATGCTTCTTCTTTTCATCAGTAAGATCAGATTGGTCCCCGGTTTCTGTGTCCCCATCTTCAATTACTTGGTTCGTAATAATATTTGATTCCAACGATGTAGGAGAAGGTTCCGCCCCAATCGCACCTTCATTATCTTCTGTTTCATGCGTTGCATTTGAATTTGGTACAGTTGCCGCTTGCAGTCTTGATTGACCACTTGCATCGGCCAGTAATATCTCCGCAGTTTGCATTTGTGAACCTGGGACTGAAGTTTGGAGCTTCTTGTTGCACTGCTCCTCGGTGTCCATAGATACAGGAGCCTGGTTGACATCTCCAAAAGGACGCTTCTGTTTCACATTGGTATCATTTGGAGAGGGCGATACCAGTCTCATTGGTCGTTCGAAAGCATTAACTTCTTTTCGATTGTCTTCTTTTCTCTCTGTTTCGCTTTCCAGAACTTCAGTTTGATTCGACAGAACAGTGGCTCGAGGTTTAGATGACTTCCGTCGTGAATTCTTTCGAGATGTCTTTTTCTTATGTTGGGAAACCAAATATTTGTAATTCACAGACTTCTTGGTCAAATAATAATGAATAACACAATCTCCCGCTGTTCTGAAACCACCCATAAATCTTGCAATTTCACCAAACCGCTTAGGGAATTTACAAAAAGCTTCACAGAATAGCTCATGCTCTTCTTGAGTGAATGTGTCAAAGAAGTCACCCTTCATTCTCAGCGCCCAGGCTGCCTTATCATGGACAATATTATTTGAGTCCATAAAAATAGAACTTGCTTTAGCAATGGGGTCCAAAATCATGTCTGGAATTTTTGCAGCCACTCTTTGAGCTTTTGCCATCGGGTCTTCGTTTTGTTCATTCTCAAGGCTCTTTAAAATCTCCTGGAATTCAGCTTCTGTAGTAACCAAGTCACCGTGGCGTCGGTTTCGGCGTCCCGTTTGAAGAGGGGGTTCTGCATTTGGAACCAGCACCTCCACTGACTCTTGTTGTTTCATACGAATATCGATCGCAGCAAGCTCCCGACGTGATTCATCATTTGCATCATGTATCACGGCAAGTTGCTCCTCTAAATCAGCTCTTCTCTTATCATTATCAGCTTTGTATTGCTTGTACTCTTTCCATAAGCCAATCCGCTTTTGCCGAAGATTTAGCTTTCTTTGTCTTATCCAATTTATGTCGGACTTCACAGTTCGTGCAAATCGTAACATGAAATTATCATCTGAATCCATTTGGAATTTAGGTGCACAGTTCTCCTTTTTCCGTCTTAAAACTGACCCATTAAGATTAGTAGTTTCCATCTCATTCTCTAGATCTTTCAATTCCAGCTCGAGTTTGGAAAGTGGGTATTTGCAACCTTCTGGGTAATACTCAATATTATAGTCTTCCTGGTTACCATTTGATAAAATGTGAACATGCGGTACTATCAGTTCGGATGAACTAATTGTGTTGGACATGTGAGAAGAAGCTTTTCGCAATTTATCAGGGTCTTCGTGACTTAAAGGCAGCTGTTCTTCTTTTACAGAATGAGACTGTTTTTCACCATCCATGGACAAATCATTGTCTCCACTATCCTCATCGTTTTCCTCATCATCTTCGCGATTTGAATTGAAAGCAAATTCCTCTTCCACTGAAACATCTGGTGAGTGATCTTTACTCTCAATGGTTTTCTGAGCATGCTCAAAGGAGTCGTCCGATTCCATTCTGTCTTGTAGATACCGGGTATCTGAAGAGTATTTATTAGTACTACGACTTGAGATTCCATTGGTGGGAAATGATGGGCCGTAATCATGTCTTCTCAGATGACCTGTGCTGTTTGTGAGTGCTGAGCTTTTCTTTCTGTAACTATTGGATGAATCATGACCTGCAGATGATCTTATTAGTCTGTCGGGACGGGGCTGTACTTGTTTCCATCTGTTCGTACTATGCTCATCAATCTGGGATTCTGGTTTTTCATATTCAGTGAATGTGTCCATCCCGTTAGAAGAAGGTTTAACATTGACCGGAATGTTATTTGGGTTGAATCTGGAAGGAGGAGTGAAGGATTTCAGATAAGAGCCAACGTTAAGTTTTGTTCTATCCAGTCTCCACGAGTCCCTAGTGAATTTCAGATGTTCGCCTCTTTGACTAACAATAGAATCTCGAGAACCAGAATCTCTAGAAGTTGCATATCCAGAATAACCATCAGAATTCCGCTTTACACCCTGGAATGACCCATACGCTGGGTTTGAACGGTCTCCGTAATATCCTGACAGATATGATATGTAGTTAGACTTATTAAAGGATCCATTAGAGTGCCTCAAATCACGTCCATATGTTTCAGCTCTGAGGGATGAGGAATACGCAGGAGAGGAGTTTGATGGCGTATCCCTAAACCGGCTTCTGCTAGAATGATCAATGCTTGGATTTTTTTCTAGTCGCAGAGAAGGTTTTGGTTGTGAGGATAGTGATGGACTTGCTGTACTTGTGGTGTTGTCATTAGCCGGGCTCCCACTTTTGAAATCTCTTCGGGTAGAGGATGGATAGAAATTCTTCCTTCGCTTGCCATAATCATGTTCTCCTCCATATCTTCCTATGGGTGGACCACCTCGTGATCCAGGTGTCATGGTCAATTATACGGAAATGTGTCAAACAGGAGAAAGGATGTAAGTAGCTGGATATATTTTTTGAAGTATAATCGTGTTGTGGAGGAATACAATCCTGTTTCTTGCACTGGCGTAAATGAAAAATTAAAACACGACGAATAATCAATTCAGTACAATGATAGATTTATAATACAGTTATCGAAAATGGCCAGTAAAATTGTCTCGAAACCAAGGAGGTTTTGAAGATTTTTTGTGTATACCTAAACCTGTACCTCCCTGAAACTATCTTATGAAACTGAGCCTTATTTGTTTTTGCTCATCACGTGTGCAACTAAACAATTTATCACCATTCTTCTACGTTGCTCCTGTAATGCAAATGTTTATTTAAAAATCTATTCTGAGGCGAGAAGAATTTTCCTCAAGACGCCCGTATCTTCCACTGATTTCATCATGTCGTTGAACAGCACATTTGCTCGGATGCGTTTGTTACCGCAATCAATATGTGTGCTGTAGGTACGACTGTTGGTTGAAAGGGTAATTACTGAGGAAGCCTCTAATGCACTGACGATCTCCAAGAATTCTCCTTTTTTGAGACGACCCAAAAGGTTGTCAATGACGCGAGCAATGTGTGTGCAGTAAAAGTCGTAAAGTTCATTGACATTCAATGAATTAGCCGAGGGTTTGTTTTTCTCCATGTTGAATAAACAACACAAGACTGCTTTCTGAAGTAGATTCAAACTTTTTATTTTTGCCAATGAGTCGTAGCCGAAGCTTGATGTGCATACTCTGGCAACGTGGCTGATGAGTACTTTTGGAGCTGAGTCAAGCGTTAAATTCTCGATATCTTGTGATTGTCTTGTTTGTTGCTCAACAGATTCAATGCTCTTGTAGCATATATCAAATGCTTTTCTAAGGTCTCCAGTAACAGCAGCACATTTCTTGCAGCACAACTGAATGGCTGCCGGATGCATGATTGGAATTTGGTTTGTGACCGAGTTTTCTTTGTCTGTCTCTTTTAAGCTCTGAAGTTTATGGATGACAATATGCTTGATCTGTTCACTTGTGTAAGGCAAGAACTGGAGCGATTCTGGGTTAAAGCCGTTGCTTCTAAGCCGAGGTAAGAACTTATCTGTGAGATCGAGAGCATTGGAAATCCCCACAAGAACTAATTTTGTAGTAAGCACAGAACTCTTGACATGAGATGCGCAATGGAATAATTGGAATAGAACCTGTTGGTCCTTTGTAATGAGGTAATCCATCTCATCCAATACTACCACTAGAGAATCAATTTGTGGGTTTGGTTGAGTCATGCATGAGTAGAAGTCATCAAAAGTCTTCCGGCGACCCGCTGATGGCCCAGCAACAAAATTGTAGATCTCGTTAAATATATGTTCCGGCTTTGAAATTGTCATGCAATTGACTCTAAGGATCAGGACCCAAGATCCTGAAATATTATGCCGCTTTTGTTTTGTTTGGAATCCACACATGCTATCAAGGGAGAGATTGACTTGAGCTGATTTTCCGGTTCCAGGCGCTCCAGATATATATAAACTATTGCATTGTTTCATGGCAATATTATGCTTGATGAATGTGGAGAACTTCTCTGCTTCCTGTTCCCTGCCGACAAGACACTCTCTTTGTGAGTCTCTTGTTCCACGTTGAAATAACGCCTTAGCCTTTGAATAGATGGAATCTTCTACCATCACAAGTTTCTTGGCCCGTCCTTTTATCGTTGACGATATATCAACAACTTTGCATTTTTCGGGTGTAGTTGGAGGAGTTGTGAGTTGGTTCACCATTGGTTGAAGAGCTCTTCTCTTTGGGTTGGAGGAGGCACCATCGAATAGTCTTTTGCTGTTCATCATTTGCCTGTGATATGTAACGTAATGGATCTAATGAATAATATAATAATGAATGCTAAAGTAAATGCTGGTAGAAAACGAAAGTTAAAAAGAAAGGAACTTGGGAGATATAAAATGAAACAAAAGAAAAAAAATATAAAAAATAATGAAGAGATCAAGTGTATATGAAAACACTTAGCTGGTCAGGAGGAGGCATAACCTGTTGAAGGAAAAGTTGCAGACCGCGTTCTGCAATTAATCCGATTTGGGAATGGTAATTACGCGCGTCGTGGTTGCCAGGCAACTGAACTTTGGGTATACCTCAATTCTGTAAATTATTCTTCTTCTATGTAAATTTGAAGATGACGAAGCATTAGTAACAAGTGTCTGATTTATTTCAATCTTTAGTATTAAATATAATGAACAACACCGAAAATGCCCCTAAAGATTATCCTGTCAAGGCCAATCGTGTTTCGTGCATGGTACATGCAGAAGAACAGGTTCACGCGTAAAGGTCTAATGTACTTTTTTTCTTACCGCGTCTCATTCCACTAGAAACAAAGATTTCCTCCCATACATCCAATGGCGGATGACATAGCCACAAGATTAAAAGCTTCAGTTTACTTGAATGTGGCTAAAGAAGTAGAAAAGAAAGCTACAGAGTTGGGTGCTGTTGTCAGCCCCTCGTTTGTGGCCTCATTAGTGGAGCTTGTGTACAATCAGCTTATTAGCCTTGGTGAAGACTTAGAATTGTTTGCTGATCACGCGGGGCGTAATGTGGTGAACTCTTCTGATGTATATATGGTTACTCGCAGAAACGAGGTCCTTACCAAGGCGTTGAAAGATTACGAGAGCACCTTGCCAAAGTGAGAGGGGTGTTGTGTACGAACTTATGTCACTGATACTCCCAAAATGGGGTTTTGTCTTGATGGTCTTACTCACCTATGTATAATTTTTGCTCTCTTAATCATTAGAGCGAGATGTGTGCTACCTGATTTATTTTGATTTGTCGTTTAATACATTTAGTGACGTTAGAAAGGAGAACAGAGCAAAAAAACGCAACAGAAAAATAATACAAAACTAAAGAGATTAATTAAATTAAACGATAAGATTAAAAGATAAAAAAGATAAAGTAGAAAGAAAAATGTCAGATTAGTCATATCAACCATTTTTTTCCACCTCAACGATCGTACTAGCATGGCACATTTAACTTCAGGGCACCCTAGTTTGGGCACACCAATCTTTCCGCGCCCTAGTCCCTTGGCCCACGGTGGTACTGCACCATTTCCGCAGGATTGTTTCGGGCCGATTCTGTCGAATCTCTCTCCTATTGTCATCCAACGAAACTATGGCGTCGGTGAAAAAGGGTTTATCATACGTCTTGGGCAACTCAGACGCTCATGACAACCATATTTTACCCATAAATGCCATACAATATAGTCATAAGCGTGAACAGCTAATTACCGGTGGGCGAGATGGTTTGGTCAAAGTATGGACACCAACTTCAAGTTTGTCGGACAAAAACGTTTCTCAAGGAGAAATAGAATTCTTCGGTGATGGCCATGATTGGAATGAGAGGCTTTTAAGGTTGGAGACTGCCATTTCTTCGGACCCGCTTTCACATAAACTGTCGCTGTTGTCGTTTAAAGCTAGCCGCACCACAAATTATGATACCCATTTTGATTGGATTAACGATTTGAAACTCGTGAACAATGATCGTCATGTTGCTACCGCACTGGCTGACTTATCAATGAAGTTAATTGACTTGGATGGAGGAGAAGGAAGTGTCCACAAGTTCGAAAATATCCATACGGATTACGTTAAGAAACTCTCATCGATTGCACCACACAATCTACTTGTTAGTGGAGGTTTGGACGGCAAAGTGGTTGTCTGGGATCTAGCGACCTTAACTGCAATTCAGAGCTTTCAAAATTCATCAGCAAATCCGAACATGCCGACTTCGATTTACTCATTATCAAATGATTATTCCAACCTTATCTCCACTGGCGGACCGAATAACACAATCAACATATATGATAGAAGACTCTCACCAGATGGTAATCACAATTTGATCAGAATGTTGGTAGGCCATCAGGATAATGTTCGCTGTCTTTTGATGAATGAACAGTTTATCTTGAGTGGTTCGTCAGATACTACTGTGAAGCTTTGGGATTTAAGAAACTTCAAAGTTTACAAGAATTTTGATTACCACGACGATCCTGTTTGGAGCTTGGCTACTAGCTGCTCCTCATCTGGGGCAGATTCGACTTCACAGGGAGATTTCAAAGTGTTTTATTCTGGAGATAAAGCAGGAAATATTGTCAAAACAGATTTAACCTATCTCACAGCACATTCAGATGAAGTAAAGGAGTCTTATTCATCGACGTTCGGGTATACATCAGATTGTGCGGGTTTTGACGAAAAGATCGGATTGTCAACCTTGGTAGCAACGGCTGATTCTCCAATAGTTTCTCTAGGCGTGGAGGGAAATCGGTCTCTATTTTGCTCAACATATAAATCTTTAAAACGATATTATATACCTGAGACGAACTTGCTTGCCAATTACCAGTACACCCGAGCATTTTTGGATTACATGGTGAATCAAGAAAATCAAATCGAAAATGATTGTTCTGTGGGCCTTGAACCTTCTTCCACTGAGCAATCGGATTTAAACTCTGATTATCATGACATTGTTAGTCACTTTTCGATAGATTCGACAAACTTGGAAATCCATTCATCCTTTTCTGGTGGTAATTTCGGCTCAGGGTTTGATGACGATGCTGAAACTAGCTTAGGGGAATATCACTCAATGTTATTCAGCAATGCAGGGCAATCATTTGACTATGTCAATGTTTTCAGAGATATTGAAGGAAAAGCAAAGGATGCTTCTGGATCCGATCATGTACCAAATGTCTTTGTTGATGATACGCCGATTGAAATTTCGCTTAATCCAATTCCTCTTCCTCAAATGACTCAAATTCCTTACAACAAAGCACCATTTGAGGAGTTTTACTTGAGTTCCAAGTCTATCATTAGTAAGAAGATGCATAACAACAAGAGATGGATTTTTACTTTATCCCTCAATGGCGATATCATCATTTGGGACTTGTTACTTTGCCAAGAGCTCAAATCATTCAAAGCTCCTACAGATGAACCGCTAGGAAAAGACGATATCAAAAAGCGCACTGAGGAGATGGATGCGATCTTTGAACAATACAAGGCTCTTGACACTCTCAATGACTGGTGCGAGGTTGAAATTAAGGCAGGCAAACTTTTCGTAACCTTGGTGAATCCTTTGGTAAATGATGTCGAGATTTACTATGATGAACTTATACAAGCATATCCCTTCCTTGCGTATGGTCATCCGGAAAGCAATCATATGCGAGGATCAGGTATTACTGTTGACGGCGATGAGAGATATCTGTTGTGTCAAATTTTTTTAAATTCCTTGCTACGAAATTATGCGATATACGAGTATGAGGCGGATCAACACTTCTACAATGACTTCAAATCTCAGAAATCGAAACTTATAAGCAATTCTGACGCAGATATGGAGTCTGTGGTAAGCAGCACTGATGATATGTCACGGAGAAAGAAACTCTTTATGAAAATGTCTTCGAGGTCAGTAACAGCACAACTGAGCATAAAGCTGACTATGAGTCCTGTTGAATCTGCTGTCAGTAGCTTGAATGAGAATGCCAATGAAGAGCCAGATGATAGCGTTATATCTACACCTGATGACTCGATTTCCAAATTGTTGCAGGCCAGCAGGAAATTGAACATGGATAAATTCAACGCCCACGGACAGAAAAAGTTGGTCACTAGTCAATTGAAATTGTATGGCTACCAAGAGAATGGACTGCAGGCACAGGACAAAGCTATTCATTTCAAACCTCTTATTCCTTTGAGTAGATTCCCTAAGGACTTGCTCATAATAATTTATGAGAAGTGCCCAGAATTGGGTAATAGAGATGTTTTCACTTTTCATCTTGAGGAGCTTTTGGATTTGAAGTATCCAATTCCAGCTGATGCCTCTGCTAAGCAGTTCTTAGTTGAACAATTGAGACAGAATTTGCCTAGATGGATCGGACAGCCACTTCTTTTTGATAGGTATGTTCACAAAGAACCACCTAAACTTTCATTTCAACTCATGGAAGTAGAGTATTCTCAGCTTCCACCTGAAAAGAAAATCAATGGTAAATCCCAGAAAAAGATAAAAAAATTACCTGCTCTTGAGACTGCTGGGAAACTTACATCTCAGAACATGCTTCGAGTTAACAAAATTCTACTGTACTTGACAGAAAAGTTTGAGTCGAGAACTAGTGAGATGAAGGACAAAAAGGACCCTAAATCATGGCTAGTATTGGATTGTCGTGGCCGCGAACTTCCAGAAAACATGACACTACAAACGATTAAAACCAAAATATGGAAATCTAGCAGTGATATTGAATTACGGTTCCGCAGAAAGTTTGATAGTTAGTGAGATTGCATACATAGATACTATAAGTAAATTCGCATTTGATAAGTAGCATGTATCACTGATTATGTTTGACGTGCGATGCACAATAAATTTTTGTGATGAGCGAGATTATTAGTTAGTGTATCTCCTACGACAGGCCCACAACAAAAGAAACACACAACAATGGAGGACGTTGAAAGAGCCACTTCTCGTTTGTGGAGAACTTTCAGAACCGTAAAGGAAATGGTCAGAGACAAGGGTTATTACATTACTGATGAGGAAATCAATATGAGCTTAGATGAATTCAAGGCCAAGATCTGCCCTATGGGAGAGCCACAAAGAAAATTGATGTGCTTTCAAGCCCAACCTACCGCTGAAGCAGCCGAGAAGTTTCCAGAAATGGGCTCCTTGTGGGTTGAGTTTTGTGATGAAGCTTCTGTTGGTATCAAAACAATGAGAAATTTCTGTATTCATATTAGTGAGAAGAATTTCAGCACGGGTATTTTCATCTATCAAACTTCGATCACTCCTAGTGCCAACAAATTGATTCCAACTGTATCTCCAGCTACTATCGAGGTTTTCCAAGAGAGTGACTTGATTGTCAACATTACGCATCACGAGTTGGTACCAAAGCACATCCGCTTATCAAAACCTGAGAAGAAAGAGTTATTGGAAAGATACAGATTGAAGGAGTCCCAGTTGCCAAGAATCCAGAGAGAAGACCCTGTTGCCAGATACTTGGGTTTGAAAAGAGGTGACGTTGTAAAGATTATTAGAAGATCCGAGACATCTGGCCGTTATGCATCGTACAGAATTTGCTTATAGTCGGCAAAGGTCATTCTGTTGTCGAATTGTAATATAGTACTAAATATATAAAAAACAAAAGCTTCTGGCTTGTATTTTACTTATATTCTGCGAACTTCATTTTTCCAGCTATTACACTATCCTCGATGCCTTTCCACCAGTTAACATTCTCAAGTCTCACTGAGGTAGGTGGACTAACCTCTACGCCGTCCCTCCCTAGAAAGAGAGGGCCAATGGTTACTATGACTGAGTCTGCAAGGTTTGCCAGAAGCATGCTATTGATGACAATTGCTCCTCCCTCTACCATAACCGACTTCATCCCTTCTTCATGTAATGCTTGCAATATCAATGTCCAATTCGTATTGTGCTCTTCCAGAAACTCGAGCTGTATATATTTCCCACCCTGTTTGTCTAGCGCAGTTAAATTCTCAGTCGTTGGGCTTGTATTTATGTCAATAATGATGTATGGAGCTAAGCCATTGCCAGAGTCACAAATTTTGTACAATTGGGACGTGTAATAATTCCATTTTCCTTTGGGATCCACCACAATGGGCCTGATTTTAGTATTTCCAAATCGACAGTTAAGCTTGGGGTCATCTGCTAACACTGTCCCGATTCCCACAAGAATTCCTTCGTGTTTAGATCGAAGATAATGCGTCATTGTTTTCGTCTGTGGATGGGAAATCTTAGTTTGAATGCCTGTTTGGGCTGCAATTCGGGAGTCTAGCGACTGAGCCCAAGTGAGCGTAACGAACGGACGGCCATTTCGCTTAGTAGGTAAGTATTCGTCGAGAAACGTAACAAGGGTTTGTTCCAATGGTGAAAGGGACATGTTTATACAGTTTATTAAAGTACTGGTAATGGAGAAAAAGGAAAAAAATGTGGAAAAAATTGGACACAAAAAGATGACAATAATAGTATCTTAGTATATAGTGTTGTGCTAATCTGCAGAATAACTTTGAAATGACAAATACGTCGTTGCGCATCCAATTTATATCTTCTTGTCGTCTCGCTCGCCTAATACAAAATTGTACCCCCGTGGTGATTCTTCCTTTGCTATCCCTTCTTTCATTATTTCTCGTCCTGTCCGACTCTTACTAAAAATTTTTTTCTTGCCACTTGAGGGAAATAGTGTATGAGGACCCCTATCTATATAACAGTTTAAAGTCACGTTCATGCTACTTGAGATGTAACCGCGGGTCAAGATGCTCAATGCGCTGCCATACTGAAAAATAAAAAAAAAATGCTTTCAAAATGCATTATAGTTACGAAAAGCGAGGTCTATACATACATCAAAGACCACCACTTAAATACCTACTCATGCTACTCTGCGAGTAATTTCATATGTGCCATTTTTTTTAGCAATAAAGCCTAATTGAAGGCTCTGGATTGGTGCGGTTAGCCATCGTCGACGTCATCTTTTTTTTTTTTTCTTTCGCGGTATGCCAACAACACGCCTGTACATCATCTGGTATATATAAACAAAAACTCCGCTCCACCTTTCCGGATTTTTCTCCGTCTGTTTGTTGAAGCAAGTTTGATACATGTCTTTTCCTCAGTTCTCTATTCAAAAACCATTTTTGGTTGAACTTTGGCCGTTGTTTGATCAGGCCGTTACAAAAATCACCAGTGGACGTTTTGTGCCATCTGAATTCCACTTCGTGCCTGGTGAAACAACATTCAGCACATTTCCAGTGGTTGCGGTCGCTATCGCAGTCTATTACACAGTGATCTTTGGAGGTAACTATGTGTTCAAGAAGTTTGGTATCAAACCGTTTGTTTTGAATGGTTTATTCCAGATTCATAACTTACTTCTTACATCAATTTCATTGACTTTGTTGACCTTGATGATGGAACAACTTATTCCTATGATTTGGAAACATGGCCTTTTCTACGCTATTTGCAACCCTGATGCATGGACCCAACAATTGGTGACTTTGTACTATTTGAACTACTTGACCAAGTTTTGTGAGTTTCTTGATACTGTCTTTTTGGTGGTCAAGCAAAAGAAATTAACTTTCTTGCACACTTACCACCACGGTGCTACCGCATTGCTTTGTTACACACAGTTGGTTGGTTTGACTCCAATTTCATGGGTTCCGATTTCTTTGAACTTAGGTGTCCACGTGGTGATGTATTGGTATTACTTCTTGGCTGCCAGAGGAATTAGAGTCTGGTGGAAAGAATGGGTTACTCGCTTTCAAATTATTCAATTTATCTTAGACTTGGGTTTTGTTTACTTCGCTACTTACCAGAAACTTATTTACACATACTTCCCTCAATATCTTGATGTGTTGCCTGTTTGTGGTGACTGCGCGGGTACAATGACCGCTGCTTATTGTGGATGTGGAATCTTGTCCTCTTACCTTGTGTTGTTTATTGCTTTCTACATCGAAGTTTACAGAAGAAAGTCGACCAAGAAGGCGCAAAAGGTCAAGGCAGTTAAAGGTGGTGTCGCTGCTCAAGTCAATGAGTATGTCCACGTTTCCGGCAAGGACAATTCCCCAGCTCCAGGTCTTCGCAAGAGAAACTAAAGTGATTTGCATGAACAAACATTAAATAATACAACAAACACTTAGAATGTACAAAAAATTCGTCACTTTAGTACTTAGCTGCCTCTATAACATCAGTGTAGAATGGTATGCTCTCAGCTGCACCTCTCTTTTGAATGGCGAGACTACTGGCAATAGTTGCAAACTCGATGGCCTCTTCCAAGGCTATACCTTCACTAAGTTTCAGAACAACACCGCCGAAAAAGGTATCACCGGCTCCAGTAGTGTCAATAACCTTTTCAACTTTCTTAGAAGCACAAAATCTTGCTTTCCCATTCTTGGTGGTGTACACAGCACCATGACTTCCCATTGTAATGATAACAACATTGGCATTTTCGGGATTTATCATTGACTTCAACTTATCAGCCAACTCACCGCAACCGGCCAGTTTGTTGTCAGATATTGTAGTTTTAAAGTTCTGCATCTCATCTTCACTTAGCACCGCTGACGCGACGTCAAGGGCTTCTACCTCATTCAAAATAATGAGATCAAGCTTTGAAAGTAGCACTGAATTAATAAGTTCTTTATTGAATGGGGAAGGGTTGTATGCAATGTTAGCACCAGGTTTATTCTGTTTAACCCAGTCAATTGTTTGAAGAGTATACGGAAACTCATTCTGTAATACGACAAAATCACCGGCATCACATGCCTTAAAATATTCTTCAAACTCTTTTGAAGTTGGTTTCAACTCCCCATTGGCACCAGCAGTAATCAAAATTCGATTCTCTCCCGAACTTTCTACCAAAATCACTGCAACGCCTGTTTTTACATGATCCAAGATCGAAATATTCGAGGTATCAACTCCCGCCTTCACAAGTGCTTCCTTCAATTCATCGCCAAATACATCTGATCCAACGTTACCAATCATCTTCACAATAGTAGTGTCACATTTTCTCAATCTAGCACAAGCTAAAGCTTCATTCAAGCCTTTTCCACCTAAGTGGTTTTCAAAGCTATTAGCTTGAAAAGTTTCGCCTGCTTCTGGCACCCTATCTGTATAAGTAACGAGATCATAATTGAGAGAACCGATAACGAAGATCATATATGTTGATAGTACTGGATAGTTTTTATTTCTTACACTGAATTAACAATTCTTCCCCACAATCGATGTTGAAGAAATCGGAATATGCAGTACTTGTAACATTAACTTTATTATTTTCATCTAAATACGATTAACGAAGAAGTCCTTCTCTCTTCAAACGCTGTCTCTCAGAGAAAGTCATAGGCTTAGGTGGCTGGGTAGATCCTGGTTGTTGGGCTGGTGTGGCAACTGGTGCTGCAGCAGGTGGTGGTGTAGCAGGGTTAGAAGTTGGTGCACCACCAAATCTTCTTGGGGGTCTGTAAACGCCAGGAGAGGCACCTGATTGTGGAGCAGTGGTGTTTTGAGATCTGATTGGTGGTTGGTAAGCTCCCAGAGAAGCTTGGCCTCTTCTGGCAGCCATTTCTTTCTCCATCTCTGCTCTCTTTCTGGCCAACTCTGCGTCCTTCTCCTTCTGCAATCTCATTTCCTCCTTGAACTTCTCCATCTCTTGTTCTCTGGCAAGTTTACGAGCTGCTTCCTCGGCAGCAATTCTCTCAGCCTCCTTCTTATTTCTCAATTCTTCAATACGTTGCTTCTTAACTTGTTCAATACGTTGTTGCTTAGCAGCTTCAAAAGCGGCCTGAGCCTTAGCCTTCATTTCCGCAATCTTTGAAGCGTTTTGTTCATCAATTTGTTTCTTGAAAGCTTCGTAGTCAGAGTAAATACGGCCGAGACGCTCCTTCAACTTGAGGGCATTCTCGTATTCCTTCTTGGCCTTCTCGATCTTACTTCTCTTGAACTCTTCGTAAGTCTTGAGATCTCTCTCCTTTTGCGCTTCGGCATCCTTAGCCAAAAGATCTAACTCGTACTTTCTGTAAGCTCTTTCGGTGTGATCAGCCTTCTTGAACACAAGCTTCATCTTTTCTTCAAGGTTCTTTCTATCCTTGTTCAATTGCTCAACTTGCATGGCACGCAACTTGTCAGTATCTAAGTCCTCCAAGTTGTCCAAGTCAATGTGAATGATACCCTTAGCATTGATTTCTTCGGCAATCTTTCTCTTGTCCTTTTCAATGATAGCCTTTCTTTCTCTCTCTAATCTCTCTTGGTTCTTTCTCTCCTGTTCCTGTGCCAATCTCTCTTGTTCAGCCTTCTGCTCAGCGATCAATTTCTCTTGTCTGGCCTTTGCCGCAGCCTCTTCTTCCTCACGCTTGAGCTTGTCAGCAATTCTCTTGCGCTCTTGCAAAATTTCAACACGTTCAGCAATTTCTTGTTGTTCTCTGGCGAAATCATCAATGGCATTCTTCAAGGCAAGATCACGGTTATATTTACGACGGCTTTCAGCATGTGGATCAATCACCTTGGATGACTTGGCCAACACGAGTGCCAACTTAGCCAATTGGTTCCTAACCAATTCCGCTGGAGACGCCTGCAACTTAGATGACAAGGAGTCATTGAATGAATCCTCGAATGGGTTCGACTTGAAGGTGACAACCTGGGATTCGTGGTCAATAGTCAAAGACAAGTGACCTTTCTTGACAGAATTGACAATCAAATCCTCAACCTCCAATGGACTCAAAGTGTACTCAGTACCCTCAATAATACCCAACGATACCAAGAATTCCAACTTAACAGCCTCATAAATCTGCGAAACTTGTTGGAAAGATCTAATCAAGACAACTTCGGTCAACGTTGGGATGTACTTGCTGTAAGCTTTGTCATCCTTGATGAGTTGGAAAATCTCAGAAACCTTGTCCTTCACTGTCAATGGATGGAACTCAGCATCACTCATAATTTCGAACAATTGCTTAACCGGTGGGTCAACAAATTGTAAGATAGATCTGCTGACAATTGATGAGATCAAGCTGTCTCTAGTTGGAACCTGGTTCAAGTTCAACAAAGAAGTCAACTTACTGTTCTTGGCCTTTTGGTCATCCACGATAGTTTCGTTGACATTCAAAGACTTGGTTGGGATAGCCAACGTAGATAAAACAAGAACAGAGGCGTAATGGCTCAACTCCTTATCAGTGGCATTAGGAGACTGAGAGAACAAGTTGAAGAACTTATTCCAAGCAGCAGCATGGAATAAAGTGTTGTCAGAAACAGCGAAGATTCTGGCCAAGTTTTCGTAATAGTTGGCCATCATAACTGGCTTTGGAGCCTTCTTCGAAGCGGTAATCAAAGCGTGAACATCGTCAACAGAACGGAAAGATTCTTGCCACAATTCCAACTTGACAGAGATATTCAATTGAGCAAAACGTTGCTCCAAATAACGTTGCACAGTCTCAGAATCAGATAAGTTGACAGCATTGACATTCGTACCTGGCGTCTTTGCTGGCAACTGAGTAGTGACAGATTGCATGTGTACTCTCAAAAGCTCACACAATCTTCTAAACTCGGCCTTTCTGTTGTACTTCATACAGAATTGGAAAGCTTGGTTGACGATGGCGGAATAAGTAACTTCCAATTTGGAGTTGTTTCTCAAAATATCCAAGACAGCTCTGAATGCCTCCCACAAGAAACGCAACCAAGGGGTAACCAACTCTCTCTCGGTTCTGTCGGCAGAGTCTGTGTTAGAGACAGCAGACAACAAAATACTCTCTGGAGTTTGAGAGTCTTCCAAATCTTCTTCTTCGTGTTGATCGATCTTGATGTCAGCCTTGGCTTGAGCCTCATCCAACTTCTTTTCTGCCAAAGAAATGAACTTTCTGATGATCACCTCAACAGATTCCAAACCGTGCTCAGACATTTGGACGTTCTTCTTATATTGGTGCAAAGCATCCTTTGCCAACTTTCCCTTTCTCAAGTCGACAGCTAACTCGATGAGCAACAGGGCGATAGGTTCCAAGTCTTCAACTTGCAAGTAACGAATCCTCTTGGATGTAATGAACTCGAAAAGAGTCTCAAGAGAGGCTTCTCTTTCACCGACACCGATGAGGTCTTCGGCACGTTTCAAGACATTTTCTGGGCGGAACGCCTGGTTCTTATGGGCGGGAGGCATCTTGCTTATTGAATCCAACTCGTGATTCTGTTTTTTAGGGTACGCAAATTTTTCAAGTTTATGTGCACGTCATGAGCATTACCACCTATATTGGATGTAACGGTATACGAACTTACGAACAATCTAAAGAATTGTGCCAATGCTATTAGAAATTATTTCGTGGATTTGAATGTTGTCATTTTCATTATGAACGTCAACTTAAACCAGGAAAATTCGTTTACGCGATTTTTCATGATCAAGTAACCGTTAGGCTGTTCTATATTCCCGTACCTTAGGTTAACAGAGACCAAAATGTCTATTCTAGAAGTTAGATACTCGTACTCTCTAACTAAATAAATAAATTTTTGAGGACTGTTGAGTTTTTTAGTTTTTTATTCTTTTATTATAATATGAAAGAAACACCACATAGAGGTGTCATTCGCAGATTTCACATATATTCAAGAAATTCTTACTAAATCCCAATTACTTTAAATTAGGTAATAATAACTCAGTCAAAAAAAAAAGGACAAAATTTCAAAATGTATATTTTCAAAGAGTACAAGTGCTCTTCAGTGTCTAAAGTAACCTAACTTCATACAATTAATATTCATGCTTATATATGGTTCTACTAAAATGGAGGAAATTTCTCTTCCATTTCGGGAATAGATTTGACCAAACTGGCTTTGTCCAACAATAAGACACTCAATCTAGGATCAATTCCATACTCAGTGAAGACCCTACGGGAGTCTGTTTCTTGTTGTTGGTTCGTGTATGCATAGTGTCCATGGTATTTTGCATTGTCTTCTAAAATGATGTCCTCATAGTGAAAGTAATCGAATTCCTCCGTGGACGAGTCCTTTCCTTGGGTCTTCTTCTTCTTTGACTTTTGAGTATCGTCGTCATCTTCAACATTTGCGTTCACCATTTTGTAAATCTTGGAAATCACTAAAAAGTAATCGAATTCATACTTCTCGTGTGCATCTTCAGCTTTGCTCATTTCGTCCAACAACATCTTGTACATTGGGGGAACAACCTCCACTGGCATATTAATCATTCTTTCGCTGAAAATCAAACCCACCCGTAACTGCTTGGTCAGATCCTTTGTACTCTTGACAGGTGATAACAACTTCTTCAATGTCACGTTAAACTCAAGGTTTGGCTTTGTCTTCTCAAGTACATAATCCACAACTCCTTTCACACTCGGTTTACTCAAATTATCAGTAACATTGATAACACTAAGGATTGCAAATGGATCACCCTCTTGGCCATCGGTTTTAATAGTTGAACCAGGGGTACTACCTGTCAAGATCAAATCAGCCAATCCAGAAATGTCAAATTGTGTTGCATCATCTCCAAATAATTGACGGAGAAATGTCTTGGTTGCATGGAAGTCGACTTCAGGATTCAAGTCAAAGTAATCAAAATCCACATTCACAACCTCCTCCATTTCTTCCTCCTTAGACCCAACCTCAATATCTGACTCATCAGTCGAACTGACATCAATATCAGAATCTTCGTCTACTCTTCTCTTGCTCATTAGTTAGTTAGGCGAGATATACCAAAGAGCATCGCGAAAAGAGCCATCGCGAAGCGAACCCCTCGTGACTTGAGCCCCAGACTTCAAATATACCTATCTCCATGAAATGAATCTTTCTGGTTATCATACACTGAGCGAGGATGAATTTGAAAATGAAAACGAAGAGGAGACTTCTACTCTGCTTCTTCCAGTAAACGCTGAAATATATACACCGTTCAACTCAATAAAGCGGAAACTTTCACCTCAGAAACGCACCAAGAAAAAGTCAAAACTACAGACGGAGAACTTCTTAGAGTATGAAGGTCCCTGGGTAAAAGAGTCCAGTGACGAGGACCAAGTGTTTGAACATGTTGAAGAAGATACTGTCCAGCACGAAATCACCAATCTGCCGAATGAGGAGAATTCGAGAGCAGAAACAGAACTCTTTGGAGATCCCAATTATATGGAAAATCAAGTGGACGCATTCTCAAAAGCCCCCTTGGAGTGGCATGCCCCTAAAAAAGTCAAGTATGTGATAAGCGCACATCAGAAAAGTGTCTCAAGTCTAGCTATACATCCAACAATAGGTAACTTGCTACTATCGGCGGGTAACGATGGTAAGATTTACCTATGGGATTTGAGTGAAAAAGGAACATTATTAAGAGGTTTTTATAAGCATAAGAGAGCCGTGAAATGTATTACTTTCAATTCCAAAGGAGACTGCTTCTTGAGCTGTTCCTACGACCAACAGATTATCCTCTGGGACACAAAAAGTGGAGAAATACTAAAGCAAATTGAAGTGCTGGCAATACCTAATGCGTTGATATTCAACCCCAATAATGAAGATGAAATTGTAGTCGGACTTTCGAATAGACGTATTGAACATTATGATCTTTCCCAATCGATTGATAATTTGATTCAAGTCTATGATCATCATCTTGGGGCAATTAACTCACTCACTGTTGTTGATAATAACACCAAATTTATGTCCACATCTGACGACCGCACGGTACGGTTTTGGAGCTGGCAAATAAGCATACCCGATAAAATTATATCCGATCCAACACAACACTCAATGCCTTCTGCGGTGGTTCACCCTACTGGAAACTTCATTGCCCTTCAAAGTATGGACAATTCCATTCAGGTAATTCAAGGCTCAGGGAGATTTCGTTTCAATAAGAAGAAAAGATTTGTGGGTCACAACGTAGCAGGGTATGGGATTGGAATAGACATTACCAAAGATGGATGCATAATTATGAGCGGAGATTCCTCTGGATATGCTTATTTCTGGCGCTGGAATTCCGGGAAAGTGATCACTAAGTTGAAAGTTAGTGGGTCCTACATATCATGCATCAAAACAAATCCATTAAACTCTAGCCTAGTCGTCGCTGCAGGAGAAAGTGGGGATCTTTACGTATGCGAATAAGCAGTTCCAAACCACATCAAATAATGACGCATTTCTCATTTTTGTAGTCAGCCCTGCGTTTCCGGTGATTCTTTTTCGTACTTGTTGTATCGTCTTTGTCATCGCTCAGGTTTCTGGGAAGAAGATGGTGGTGGTGGTGGTGACGATGGTGGTTTGGTTTGGCTTCTTCGTCCTCTTCATCTTGACCCTGAGTTGGTTTCTCCTTTTGAACATGAGCTTCAGAATCCGCAACTTCTAATTTGTCTTTCACTTGATCCATGTCAACATGGTGAGAAAACTCTATATTCTCAAGATCCATTCCACTGATGTTTGAAACATCACTCCATCTGCTATTCCGTCTAAATTGAGGCGTGAATGAGATGCTATAGTCTCGGCTCCTGCTTCTTGATACGGTCGCAGACTCTCTATAGTAGTTCTTGTCTTTGTCAGTCACATACCATAGATAACGCTTTCTTATATCAACAAAACTTGGGGAATTAGGCATGCAAGATGGTATTGGAATACTAGGAATTGAAACATCTAAACTTTCTGTAAGCAGTCTAGGATCGTCAGTACCAGAATTTAGACTCATTTTTGTGTTGGATTCAGAATTGGTGTCATTTGATGAAATTCGGGACAAAGGCTCATCAACCCAATACTTAGCTTTGGATCCTTTTGGACGAATACTCAGATTCACGCTTGAGCTCGATTTATTTGACAATGGTCCAGTAGGTTTGTTCTTTTCGTCGGTTGAGACTAAGCGGTAAAAGAGCATATATGGCCATTCTTTATCAAAAATCTCTTTGAAAGTTTTGCAGACAACCCTTGGATTCTTCATATCGTCATACAATAACCATGGACAATCCAACGACTCAAGAGAGTTATCGTCCATGACATTAACATTCTTCCGTACGGCAGACACGAAATGGCCTGATGCAATGGTTGTTCCCCTATGGCAAACTGCACTTTCCAATATCAATTTAAACCCTCCCATGCTTTCATCAGAGTTCTCGTCATCCGCCACAAACAGAGGAAGATCAATAACTGGAGGAATGATGATTCTCCTTCTTGATCTATTAGCTTGTTGGTTAGTAGCACTGAATGAATACCTCTTCAAACAAATGGGCACAACCGGCCTGCGGTTGGCGAACTCCTTAGACGTTCTTGCAATGCTCTCATTTGCAACTGTCAAAACATTATCATCGGTATAAAATGGCAAAAGGCGCAATAACATCCACGCAGGAATCGAAACTTCTCGCGGTTTAGAATCAACACTTGTTGTCGACCAGATAGAGAGAGTAGAAGCCCTGGTTCTCTTTAATGGATCTTTGGGAGGGCTCGTTGCAGCTATCTCGGATCCATCCTCGTCCTCGTGCTCGTCCTTAATGTTCTTGTTTTCAGCTTCCACTGTTTCTGGTAGGTTCTGAAGTGGAAGATCGGAAGATGGTATATACGGTCTAGAGAGCCTCTGGCTATCTAACGTGGCGCGTCTTTGTAACTCTCTCTTCACTGAAATAGAATTGTTGAAGTAATGCTCCAAGCATTCTTCTAGGAGAATAGAGTCATCATCATGAAACGTAGATTCCACGTGTTCTCCCTGCGGTTTAACAGGATCACCCTCTTCATCTCCAGGCACAGAAACAAATAAGATTCGTTCCTTAGAATACTTAGTGTCATCGTCTTCATGCTTTCCTGAATGCTGAATCTCCACTCTAAATGTCAATAAAGGCATCGATAATGTCTCAGTGAGAAATTCAAATAATGGTGCACTGTCTTGTTGCCTGTGACTCAATGCGTCACTGAACCCCAACTTCATAAGGCATTCACATATTCTTTGACTTATATCGGTAGTGATGAGGTTCCCCAGTCTTAATAAGTTCACATAAACACGTAACAAGCCCAGGAGTTGTGTCACTAGTGGATTTGAGACCTGATTCAGAACAAACAAAATGGGCTCGAAGCTGTCTAAGTTGGCAAACATGGAAAAAAGAAGTGCATCAAGATAACACATGACATTTTCCCAGTTCTCTGCTCCTGAGAATGAGATCTCTGCCCCATTCCGTTCATGTCCATCATTCGTAATAAACAACCCACTATCACTGGCCTGAAAAAACCGGAGAAAATGATATGCTTTGACGACGTCACCTTGGGAAAAAGGTGACTTCAATGAGGCTACAACCTGATAGGTTGACGGCTGTGGGAGATCAGATCCAAATAGTTTCTTAACTTCTAACACTGCTGGAGAGTTCGAGTGATACTTTTGTGGATTAGACGGTAGACAATCTTTGGTTTCATGGCCCTGCTGGCGAGTAAGCGAATCGACGTAGTATTGCCAAAACGGTTCAGTGAAGGCACAGGTAGAGAGTGTATCATCCTCCTGTCTTGAGGTCCACCTAGTGAATTTCTTACGTAACATTTTGGTGATGGTGGTGTTTCAAGTTGAAAGTTCGGATACGTACGAATTGAAATCGCCCGCATAAAGGCAGGCTTATCTGTGCGCGTGCGAATTTTACTTCTGATTCAATAAAGTATATAAATTAACAACGGAAAAATTGTTTCTTTATAGATATGCTTAGCTAATTTAGTCAACCAACACAGAACTCCGAATATTGTGCTATCTACATTGGGTTATGCCGACTCCAGGATTTGTGTGTGGCGGGTGCCAGTTGTTGTTGATTGCATCATGTGAGAAGATACATCTATGCTGCATGAATGCGAGCATGTCGTCATTCGAAAACCTAAAATACGAGTGCCGGTCGCAGGAATTTATTAGGCAACGGGAATATATATACTCATGAGGGCTACAAGATCCAGCTACATGGCAGAGTTGAGTTGCTTTATACGATCCAAGATTTCATCAATCCGCTTGTCCATCTGGCCAGAGGCATAATCTTCACGCGTTTGGGCATCCAATTGCTTTTGCACCTCATTCAACCTGATGTAGTTTTCGTTAAAAAAGCGTAGCTGAATCTTGACAAATGCTTCGAATGAAGGATATAAGTAAGGGATTCTCATGGCAATCAATTCGGGAATCTCTTCTTTAAGCTGTGTATTGAGCTTCAGATACTTCTCCTCAGCATCCGTTAGTTGTTTTTCTGCCTCTTTTAATTTATTCTCGTGCGATGCATCCATATCTGGATGTTCCAGAAGCTTTCGTACTTTCGCCAGCAAAGCGTCATAATCTAGTTTCTTGTGGGATCTTTTTTTGATGGCTTCATTTACATCCACGTAGTAAGAATTGAATCTCTCAATTGGGTTCAAGACTGTATTCATAAATGGCTCTTCAAGCTCCTGTACTCCATGGCTTACTATACATTGTGTAGCATTATGATACAGATGTACAAAGTTGTTTTCATCTGTTCCGTAGAACTCCGAAAGCACCTCCGTCACTGCGGCTTGGGAATTGGCAAGACCGTGTAGAGATTCCTTATACAGTCGAAGATCCTTGTGAAGATGTAACATATGGGACTCCATCGTGCGGTACCTTTTTTCCTGATAATCATATTCTGGGTCGGTGGATTGGTTAATCTGGCCCGTCTTGAGTTTGACTTGCGTGCCTGCACGGTTGACTGCTTTTTTGAAACCGGACCACGACATTGTAGACGTTCTTGGGATAGAATAGGCGGAGAATTTGTTAACGCGTTGAGGTATAAACTTTATGGAATTTATATTAGGTGAGTTTGTGGAAGGGTATTTGTAATTTAAATCTAATTTGTACTTCGCACCTGATGCATAGCGGATTTGAAACGACTATGGTTCAAAACCGCAGTGCGAAATGCACTTCTACTGTCCAGAGTCACTTAAGGCATTTGCAGGCGAGTGCATAATTTGAGTCACAAACTTACCGGAATATCTTGTGATACAGGCAACGGTCAACACATCATTTCGAATTGAAGTGGTCATTAAATGGTTCAAGATCACGTGGTTAGGAATGGACTGGTGATAAGCTTTCTCGTTCGAGGCATAATATGAGCTATCTGCTCTTCTTAATGCTGGACGATTGCTAAAGCCTGGGTCTCCACCCACCAGAGGAATGTTATGGGCGTGGTTTTGCAGTTGAGTTTGTGACATTTTGTTCAAAAGTACATTATTCAAATGTGCTGGAAGCTGTGGTGGTTCTGGCAATTCAAAGTCGGCAGGCATGTTCCGGAAGTAATCGTAGTTTACAAACATCTCTGGAATCTCAGAAGAGAATGATTCTTCTTTACGTTTCTCTTCATGATTAACCAAAGACAGCCCCGAACGGTCATTTAGTTCGGATAGCTGAGATCGTGGAGCATTCAGTTCATATCCGGTATCCATAGGAACACTTTCAACGTGCTCAAAGTCGTCCTTTGCTTCTCTTGTAACTTTAGACAAGAAACTATTGGATTTCTTTTGAATCAAGGATGTGTCATATTGACCAGCCACTTGGATAATGTTCGCATCAAATCCATTTGCTGAGTTGGTATGCGGATGTTGTGGGTAGTTAAATAAACGATGCGGGTCTAATACCTCGAACCAATTGAAGAAGATACCCTCTTGATCAGTTGCAGTGGGAAGCTGGTCCAGTACTCTATACTCATTGTTCACAATGTATAGGAGTTTGTGGACACCTAGAGGCAACTTAACAGTGGTAAGATATTCGTTTGGATGATGTGAGGAAGGTTTGAGTTTGATAACATCTCGCCAGTTGGAAAATGATCCAATAATGGCGACTTTACTGATTTGTTCTTTTGTCAGATTGACCCACTTAATTTCAACTGGAACTAACGTTGTTTGATTCTCTTTGCTACCATTCGTGTTCACCACAGCTGATGCAATTGCCCGAGCAGATAACGCACTATTCGACTCTGTTAGAGACTGACTGCCAGCAATAGGATTGGAGATTCTCCCGAATTGAACCTTACTCAAATCGTTTATCAGTTGCTGCGAATCATTTTCATTCGCTGACATAGCGACACTGCCAGCAGTATCAACTTGCATATCATCGTCGGATGCATCATCTGGGAGGATGTTCCTCAGAACAGTCGTCACTTCATTATCTAAAAGACCCGCATTCAATTCGTTGAATTCATCTTCAATTAACTGGTTGATAGCATTATCTTTGTTATCTACAGCAGTACCAGATTTTGGGGAACTCTGAGTATTTGAAGATCCTGCCGATGAATTGTTCTTTTGTCTTTTAACTTCATGCAAAATCAAATCACTGAACTCTTCCTCTAAGTTGTTATTTGCTGCTTGCGATTGGGATTTCTGATACGCTGCCGTATGACGAAGAGCAGCAGCAGATTTCCTTGTGGTAGATGTACTATTTCCCATACTGTGTAAAAAAGTGACGTGCGCAGGTGATAGATGAACTTGTGGTACTGAATTCCGATTTATAGCAAAGAAGAAATTATCGTGGAGCCTTCAATTATTTCCTGCATAATAACACAATCCTGTGGATTGTGGAAAGTTACCCCGGCCGCCTAGTTATACAACTTAATTGGTTGAGCACTTTGGGTCAGAAATAGTGATACATAAATCAGATGCTGGGTTACATTGTATCACATGAATTTCTCCTGTTCATATGCTATGGATAACCAAGCACCTGCTATACATTTTGTTAATCATCCCCATCTGCGTACCCCGGAATTATCCTGTACATTGCCCAAGTCAAACCTCTCAAGGACTATTTCGCCATGTGAGACATTGGAGTGTGATAAACCAGTTACATTTTGGCCAAGTATAATTATTGGGATGTCCTATATGACAAGGTGTAATTGGCGTCGAGAGCCACCGATTTAGGACATATGGGTTTGTATTCCACGTTGCTATTCTTGATATTTTTCCATCGGGTTAAACCAGTCCGGAATTAGGTAAGAACAGTGAGATTTAGATCTCACTCAGCATGAGAGAAGTTAGCAATTTTATCCCGAAAAAAAGGGAAGAAACTATTATTAACTTAACTTATCGCATGCTTGGGTTTTACACGACACTTTCCAAGATCACAAGTCGCGTAGTTTGTTGGTGCCGGACTTTACCTGGTTCATGGTGATCTCGTCATATGACACACGTCCGCGGGAGGAACGAGACTATAAAGAAATTTATAATGATCTTGATGATTCCACTCAGCTACCAGTTATAATTGTTAACAACAATGAAACTGTAACAAGAGAGAACTTCGATGTTGAAGGTGGATCGAACGACGTGAAGGAATCCCCTCGAGAGCATTTTAATATCAGAAAGGCGGTTTACAAGAGGGTCAAACATGTACCGTCTATCCAGAGTGCAAAAATTACCAAAGATGTAGCTGAATATGGTTTTCGTCTTCGGCTGCATAGAAGTGAGGCGCCCAAAACGTATATTCGGCCCCATGCTTTAAGAACAAGAACGCGTCAAGTGAGCTACGATATGGATGAACAGGATGCAGCATACTTAAAATGGCGAAATTCTGAATCTGCAACAAAATTGCAACTTCTGCCCGAAGTTTTTGAGATCATAATGACTCTATTGGAAGAACAGTGGTACAAATTAGAGTTGAAAATGAGTACAATTGGAGGAGGTGGCCAAGACAATAGAGATTATTTGACACTCGACGAAAACTTTGAGAAATACGGAAGTGATGATGGAACTGGAGGTGCCGGATCCATTTCTGAACAAAGATGTGCTGTGTGTAACGATCTGGAGTGTGATAACACTAATGCCATTGTATATTGTGACGGGTGCAACATTGCCGTACATCAGGAATGTTACGGTATTGCATTTATCCCGGAGGGTCAATGGTTTTGTCGGAGATGTATGGTGAACAGAGGTCGAAAAGTTGAGTGTGCGTTTTGCCCCAGTGAAACAGGCGCATTCAAGCAATTAGACAACGGTTTATGGAGCCACGTTGTATGCGCGTTGTGGATTCATGAGGTATACTTTGCCAATCCAATTTATATGGAGCCGATCGAGGGGATCGATCACATTCCGAAAAATAGATGGAAATTGAACTGCTACATTTGCCGACAACGAATGGGGGCATGTATTCAATGCAGCAACAGAAATTGCTTCCAGGCATATCATGTAACATGCGCCAAAAGAGCTGGGCTCTATATGGTAATGGAGAAGGGCGTTCAGGGTGCATTGACCTGGAAGTCCCTGCTAAAGTCCTTTTGTGAGCGTCATTGCCCGTCAAATTGGAGTGCAGAATTGGTCCTCAAAGGCATTACCAAGACGCGATTATTTTTTAGAGATTGCCGTCTCTTGAATCAGAAAAATGATAGGTTGGCCTCCCAGCGCCGGATGCAGAATCGAATCAATACTTTCAAGTGGAAGACTGAAATGAATACACCGATTGCACCTCAATTATTCGTCGAGGAAGTCTTCTCTACTTTACTTCGCCTTAAAGTTGAGACCACTGCGGGGATTGCGCAACCTGCTACTTCACATTCTATGCTTCGGGGATTAGGCGAAAAGGTACAAATCTCTAAGGAAGACATTTACAATGATCTCAAAAAAATGAGTGCAGAATTATGTAGATATTGGTGTTTGAAACGAGAAACTAAAAGAGGAGCTCCATTGGTTCGGCCACGGACGCCGAGCTTTGCATTATCCTCAGCTGTTTTTCCTGAGTCAGCCATTATTCTCGGGGACTCGAACAAGGGCGTTTTTGGGGAATTGAAGGAAAAGATAGAATTTGGACATTTACTTATGTCCGATTTACGCAAAGTGTTGACTATTGCCCAGTTGACGAAGGAAAGACAATATGTTCAAAAAAATATTCTGGAAACACAATTGTCCATGTTAGATCTAGTTTATTTTCCGTATACTGCGGTAATTGGAAAAGTTCTCGAACACATCACGAACAAAATTGATGCTGCACATTTACTCGTCAATCACAAACCGAGGGATCAAACCATGCTGTTTCGGGGAATCCTTCGCGATGTGGAAGTACGTAATTATGCGACTCTACAACAAGTTGATACTGACATTCAACGGTTTTTATCCACAATTTTGGGAGAGCACAAGGCCAACAGTGCAATACTGAAAGTTGCTACAAAAGCATTAAATTATTGGAATACAAAGGGGAAAATGGAAATTCAATCCGCGATTGTAAATGATGACAAATCTATTCCATTTGTGGAAAGTGAGGGCCTGTCGATAAGACTTAAGATGAAAGACACTAATGCATTGATGAGGGATGAAGAGCTTTCAGAATCGGAAAGTGACCCATTTCAGGAAGAAAGGAACCAGGCTGTGTTGCAGAGATTTTTGACTGGACCCGTAGATGCAATGCGTGAATTGACGCACTAGCACTTAATAGCGCAGATCCACCATGTGAAAAGTAGTAATGTTACATACGATATTAAATTTTTTTTTTTTTTTCATGTAATTGAAGTCTAAAAAATCGGGAGGTGGTACAAATGATTAGCTATATAAGGTACATAATAAAAAATGAAAGATCTGATGAACAATTAAAGGAACTATTACCACTTTTAAACTAAGCGGCATTTAAAGTCCACCTTTACAGGTAGGTGGCATCGATCAACTAGGCGTGCATCTAGTATTTATCCGCTTTTCAGGAGTAAACTTATACTGCATAACACATGATCTAATCCTCTCTACAAATGCTGATAATAGAGATGACATTATCGTTAACACTAGCCGATGAGAGAACAGTAACTATACAATCGTTACAGAAGTTTTATTGTTTTTGATACTGGGTTTTGGAACAGGAAATACAAAGGGGATTTATACCATTTCTTTTACAATTATTGATAACGAAGACTCGATCCCCGCAGATATGAGCTTTATCCCCTCCAATCTTGACATGACGTTGCTTTATTGGCTTTGCCAACCCTTCTCAAAAACATGTTATATATTGCCGGTTTGGGATCAATGGACTGTACAAATACTTAAAAGCAGGCTCACGTCGCGTATTGCCCTGCACACCCCTCGGCAAGGCGCAGGTACGGTTACCGCATTGGTACAGTGCATGTTTTTTTCACTTTATTGCGTGAATACAGACAACCTGTGCAAGCGTTAAATGTTTCCGCAGGCAAACGTGCCGGCAATTCTAACCTTGGAATCTACTTATTAATGCAGCGATTCTTTTATAACTCCGTTTTCCACTTTGCAATTCCCCGACTGAATCTTAGACATCCCTTTCTTTCTAGCCGAGATACAATCAATAGAACAAACGTTTCATTTCTTCAAGGGACTTTACATTCTTCCAAAAGGAACCATCATCCTATTGTTTTTGTTGACACTTTTCCCGCCACACCTTTATCTGCTTCTGTTCAGGTACGAGTCGTTATACAGCTGATTGCCTAGAACTTCTATTCCTAATTGAAACGAGCACGTCTCACGCTAGAGAGACGCTTTACGAATCTTCGTGTGGTTTACAGTCTGGTTCAATCTAGACATACAGCAATTTAGCCGTGGTTATAATTTTACTTTATTAAACGCGATAAGTATATCGGTTGCCTTCTCCCTGATCATATCAGTACTGAGGTCCCTTGTCCCACAGGCTGTCATACCAATGTCGAGTGAAGGATTCTCGGTCTCTACAATGAAGAAGCTCCCTATGATAGTCGATATTGCTATCGATACAAATGGGAAAACCATGTATCAGGTTCACGAAACCTCAAAGATGGTTCGTCGGGAGATGCCTAAATCAGCAAACTTCTCTGAAGCATTGGACACAATTGAACTATACGATGAAGCTAAACACCCGGTTGAAAGGGTATTGGGCACACTACTGCCCCCTATGGACTCTAGAAAACATGAAGGAGTTCCTTATCCTTTTACTGAGGTGCCTATGCGCAAACTAAGTGATCCCGAATCCTATGTGGATAACTTAAATGTAGCGAATTGCTCTTCGGATACGCCAACCAGCACTACTTCAAGTATGAGTGGGGATGATAATATCTGGAGTAAGGATGTTCAAGATGCATTTGAAGAAGTTCTTGCTATCGTGCCTAAGAATGGCCTCAATAAGATCAAAATTGGTGGCCGTTCCTGTGGTAGAAATGAGCTCATTTCGGACTATATTCTTGCTAAGACAGGCCGTTTCCGTTCCCGCAAACAAGTCTCTAGTCATATTCAGGTTATAAAAAACATGGGCTTGAATCAAGGGCTTATCAAGTTGATAAATGAAGGACCAACTTTTGATACTCCAGAGGAAACAAAGCATAACTTACAACTTTTTGAGGAAATCTTCACCAAAATTAATCTTAATAAATCTTTGGGAGTGAACTCAATCTATTCAGCTGCAAAGAGTAATGGTCCAGCCCGCCGGCATTCTTCTGAGAATCTTAAAACTTCATATAAAAAAAGAAAGCAAATGGAGCCCACTATAAAGATTAGAAACATTTGTTTTGCAATTGATAGTATGGTTGTTGGTTCTCCTCCTGCCCTCTTATCGAGCCAAGATGATTCACAAATTAAAACTTTAACCATCAAGGAGAATACTGCCATCTCTAACAGATTCCCAGGGTTAGAAGACTTTGCTAACTCTCCTATTCCTATATTCCACAATATGGTGAAAATTTACAACCCACTTTTGGTTTCTAATGTATATTCTGTGGATAATGGGCTTCGGACAAGTTACATGCTTGAGCTGTCATTGCAGACAGAAAGGCTTTCGTGCTTTACCTCAGTTTATTCCTTTGGAAATGAAGTTCTCAAAGTGAATGAAGATGAGTTTCAAGTCAACACCACCCAACCTTTCTTACTTAAGTTCTGGAAATGTTTTTTTCTTCAATTGTTGCAACAACCGGCTTCCTTATATGCTGCATTCAAAGGAATTACGGTCAAGCAGGTTATTTACAGTAGCTGTCATTCTTCAGTAACAGCTATTCCGAAAAACAAAATAAAGGCGGTTTTGCTCTGGGAGTTTTCACGGGTTGATGACTTGAAGGATGCTGTCTCCTCAACTGCTAGAATATTTTTACCGGCTTCTTTTGGCACATCGATGCCTGCCCCTATTACCGTGAAGCCTGAACCAACATATTCTCATATTAACCAAACAAACTATTATCCTTCGCGCCCGCCTCCTCCGTCCCAAGAAATCATGCCTCCGTTTACCCTGCATCAGACCTCTATGGTGCAAGACTTTGATTTACCTCCGGATGCCGCCCATAACTTCGTGGGCATCCCCCAATTCTCGCCTAACACTCATTTCACACAGCCTGTTAACAATATGTATCATCTATCTGCCAACATCGATTTAACTTCGGTTAAAAGCAATCCTCAAGAAGACTTACTGTTCATTGGATGAGCCGTTGTGCATGAGTTGTACTTCCGCTCCTTTCTTACCAATATTTCTGCGTCATTACTGACGCTTGTCGCTCGTTTCCTTTACAATATTATGTCTTAGCACGTTTATACTCACTGAATACTATCTTTATCTTTTTGTTGCATAAAAAAACTGAAATTGCTTAATATTTTTCATAACCAACCTCTTCTAAGCGATCTGCCTTCGCGAGTACTTCCTCTTCCATACTTGACATGTAGTTGGACATTTTCGTTAACCATTTATAGTCACCAGCTCCCAATATTCTAATTGCCAACAACGCAGCATTCGTACTGTTGTTAATAGCCACGGTGGCCACCGGAATGCCCCTTGGCATTTGCACGATAGAATGCAACGAATCTACCCCATCAAGAGTAGAACCTTTAACAGGAACTCCAATGACAGGTAATGGGGTCATTGCCGCAACCATACCTGGCAAATGTGCAGCCCCTCCAGCACCAGCAATGATTGCCTTAATCCCTCTTGAAGCGGCTTCAAAGGCAAACTTTGTCATTCTTTGTGGAGTACGATGAGCCGAGACTATAGTCAATTCGAACGGAACTTCAAATTTCTTTAAAATGTTAGCAGCAGCAGACATAACAGGCAAATCCGAATCGGATCCCATAATAATAGACACTAAAGGTTTTTCTTTGATTTCTTCGTCAATGGAAACAGAAGAAGTATTTCCCATGATATAATCAAGTTTTGCTTGGGCTGCTTCCATACTTGAAGCTACGACGTTGATGTGACCCATCTTTCTCTTTGGTTTGCTTTCTTTTCCGTACAAGTATACTGAGGCGTTAGCAGTTTCCAATGCACGACGACAAATACTGAGTTCACCATTTTTAGTGTTCTCATCACCCAACACATTGAGCATGATAGCGTTGGTATTAGTTGTTGCAAGAGATGTGAAGTTCTTAGCCAACGGCAACCCAACCACCGCTCTGATATGAGCCTCAAATTGATTGGTAACACAAGCGTCGATGGTATAATGCCCCGAATTGTGTGGACGTGGCGCGATTTCATTGATTACAAGCTCCTGACTAGGCAACAAGAACATTTCCACGCCGAAAATTCCACAGCCAGGGAATGACTTCACGGCATTTTGAGCCATAATGGCAGCCTTAGATTGTAAGGTATCTGTGATTCTAGCTGGGGCGTAAACAAGATGGCAAATGTTTTCCTTGTGAATAGTTTCCACAGTTGGATAACTAAAAACTTCACCTTCAATGGTTCTAACGACCATCACAGCCAATTCTTTAACGAATGGGCACCATCTCTCTGCATACAATGGTCTGTTTTCCAAAAACTTTAACGCTTCAGGAACCATGTTTGCAGACTTGACCACGAAATTGCCTCTTCCATCGTAAGCCAAAGTTCTGGATTTCAACATGAAGGGATAACCAAACCTCTGGCCAATGGCTTCTAAACTTTCCAGTGTATTAGAAGTAACGTCCAATGATTCAACCACTGGGATTCCATGGTCTTTTAAGTGGATTTTCTGCAAATATTTGTCCTGAATCAACTTGATAGTCTCAGGAAGAGGATAAATTGGAATGTTCAAATTCTTTGAAACAGTCTTCAAGGCTTCCACATCAACATGCTCGATTTCTACAGTCAAAACATCGCATTTTTTTGCCAACTTGGTGATTGCATCTAATTCGGTGAATGACCCATCCACATGTTCGTCCAAAGCGTTAATCTGCTTAGCAGGAGAGTTTGGTTGATCCAAAATGATAGTCCTAATATTGAGTCTGTGAGCAGCTTCCACAAGCATCCGACCCAACTGGCCACCTCCAAGGATACCAATAGTCTTGTTGTCCATTGTGATTTTTCTTTTGCTGTTTATTACTCGTTGTTGGTTCTGCTTGGTAATTTCTAAGTTAATTTGAAAATCAATGAATGTGCGCAACCATCTTTAATTATATTATCTGCGATCAGAGTCAGCTTCCCCAATGCAGGGACATATAAAGATAACCAATTCAAAGTGTAAAGTCACACTACACATTTCTTTAGGACTTAAATGTTTAATGATAAGCATATAAAGCTATGTTAACTATGAGAAAGCAATGCCCTCCACTTTACTAAAAATCCAAAAACCCCATTATTGTTTCTCCGTTTATGCAAATTTCTTGACGATAGTTTTAAAGTAGTACTACTATCTTTGAACAAAAATAAAAAAGTTTAGAATTTATTGGTGCTCTTCTTCTTACCCTTCTTAAATTTCAGCTTTCCTTTCTTCCATCCGGCGGTAGATACATTCTTTAATTCGGTAGGCTTTTCCTCTGTAATGTCCATCGCAGCCTTTTCTAAAGCTTGTTGTTTTTGCTTCTCCAAGTTTTCCTTCATTCTTTGAGCCAACCTGTCATTTCTGTCATCGACGAACTTGGAGAATTCTCCTCCTCTTTTAGCAGATTTGGCTCTCAACTTTGACTTGGATCTCAATGATTTTCCCATTCTGCCCTTAAAGATGTATGTAGTAGCTGGTTTTTCTCAACTCATCTCATCTCCTGTACGCACTGAAATAGTTACCAAACTCTCTCCGCGTTACTGATAGAGACAACACTACCTCTCATAAAAACTATACATAAAGAATATCTAAAAAGAATGATAAAAAAATGTTGAGCAACTGAGCGCTTCCCAATGTCTGTAGATTAATTTAATACCACTTCGGCTGTTGTAATTCTTTTTACAGTTCTTCGGGATAACCTTGATTGTGCAAGATCCACTCTAAGCTTCATATTTATACAATGCTCACACTTAACACTTTTTTTCAACCATTCTCTTTCTTCTAGGTTAATCCTGAGTGTAGTAACGATCTGTCCGTTGCCAATCCAATAGTAATATAACACTCGTTTACGCAATCAACCTTGTTCACGTTAAATCAGATTGCATCTGACTAACTACTCGGAAAATGGGATATATCACGTGTAACGCGCTAGGGCATATACCCTCGTTGATTTCACAGGAAACGTCTCCGCAGTGCGACATCTTTCCCCTAATAGGTTTAATGTCGCATTGGGGAGACATCGTTCCTGCACGGAAGAAGGCATCCAGTGTCGCACCAAGCTCCTCAAAAAATGAAAATTTTCTTCCTCTTTTTTTGAATCTACAGACAGCAAAGCAAAATGTATGTATCCATACTTTGAAACCCTGCAATGCATTTAACCTTCCAACCACGCCTCAAATCAATCTGATTCCTATGATTATGTTATTGTGGAGCATCACCAGTTGAGTTTCATCAAGTTGGTCCAGGGTGGCAAAATCAAGCGAAATTGGGAGAGAAGCAAGAATAATTCACAAAATTTATTATCGAAACATTCCAATACAATTCATGTTATAGATGACCATTATCTACGTCGCAGAATCCATTATAAAGCATTCAAAGAGTTTTATCCATTTTTAACTTTAAACTTGTACTAACTAAATTAGGGCTAACCTTAGAACTCAAAAGAGACTCGCTGCCAGTGTTATCGGTGTTGGTAAGAGAAAGGTCTGGTTGGATCCTAATGAGACCACTGAGTTGGCTTCTGCCAACTCCCGTCTGGCTATCAGAAAGTTGTACCGTAACGGTACCATCGTTAAGAAGCCTGTCACCATTCACTCTAGAGCCAGCGCCAGAGCTTACGCTGAGTCTAAGAGAAACGGTAGACACATGGGTTACGGTAAGAGAAAGGGTACCAAGGACGCTCGTATGCCATCTCAAGTTTTGTGGATGAGAAGATTGAGAGTCTTGAGAAGATTGTTGGCTAAGTACAGAGCTGCCGGTAAGATCGACAAGCACTTGTACCACAGCTTGTACTTGTCTGCTAAGGGTAACACCTTCAAGCACAAGAGAGCTTTGGTTGAACACATCATTCAAGCTAAGGCTGAGGCTGCTCGTGAGAAGTCTTTGAAGGAAGAGGCCGAGGCTAGAAGATCCAGAAACAGAGCTGCTAGAGAGAGAAGACAACAAAGAGTTGAGGAGAAGAGACAAGCTTTCTTGAACGAGGCTTAAGTGTCAGCTTCCTATACATAGCTTACTCTGTACTTTACATTGTGGTGCACCCATTAATCCCAATATCGTTTAACGAAATCATAGATGTAGTTGTTGTAAGTATTACATTATAGTGTGAAGCCACTGCTACTGCAAGATACTAACGAAAGCTTATTAAATTTCAAAGTCTGTGGCCGGGCACTAAACAGAACAAGACGCAGAAAACAACAGTGGCCAATATTATTAAAAGGGTCACCCACGCTGCTCTTTTTAACAACAACCGATGAATGAAAGTATCGTCGAGGGTAAGGAATCTCTTCTCAGGGATAAACGACTCGCTTCGGCGACAGAGGACCAAGAACGGGTCTATTTTGTATGCGGCTGACACTAGAGAATAAAAACTTGCAAAAAATGACACAATTATGACAAGTCTGTATCGCTTTGGTTGGGCTAAGAATATCAAGCTAAATGCAATCCAAAAGGAAATGAAGGCAAAAAAGAAACCGGCTATCATTCTTGAATTAATTGTGCTATTGACATTCTTAATAGCAACGAAATTCAAAAAACTGGGCAAGTGATCATTTTCGAGACGATTGAAGACGTATTTCTTGACGCCGCTGAATACATCAGGGTCATCCCGACCATCCACTTCAATGGCGTTGATAACAAAATCGTTGATCTTTTTAGGAATATTAAGATTTTTCTCAGAGTCCTCAACGAAGTATTTCAATAGTAAGTTATGCGAAGAGTCCTTCAAATTTTGTCTGGAAATAAACAGTTCCGAAGAAGCTGCATCTTTTAAAAGTCTTTCGATCAACGAAGGGTCTAAAGATGACTGGCGTTTTGTTTTCGGAGACTGTTTATCGTCCGGATGGTCAAAAGGATTATCTTCCAACAATTTTGAGTTAGAAGATATTCTCTTCTGTGAAAATGGGGCAGGTGGTCTGTTCATAATAGGAGAAGGTTGTCCGATGGGGTCTTCAGAATCATATGATTCAATTAACTCTTTCAATTTTGGATCAACCACATTTAGGTCTATGTCTCCTCTCAAGAAACGAGATAATCGATTAGAATCTGTATCTTCCAATATGTGGTCATTGATGATTAAGTCTAGAAGCACTGACAGAGACATTGATTTCTCTCTGCTCTTCTCAGATAATGGAAATGAATCTCTATTCTCGGGAACCACACCACTTTGGGTAGAATGACGTATAATTGAGTCCCGAAGACCCTTCACGTAATGCTTGCATAGGTTGAGATGATTAATGAGATCGAACCAGAAATCTAAATACTCTTGATTCGCCTCAACATTTTTCATATACGAGTAAAAGGTATACAAATCGATGGGCGATTTGGTCTTATTTGAGAGTATTTCCCCAAGTGTTGGTAACCTACCAAGTTGTGTCCGATTATTGGTAAGGTTGAGGTTACTGAGGTTCGCCAAGTAATGGGAGTTCGGATTGTCCTGTTGAAACTTCTCTGACATTTGCAATAACTCTCGAACTTGTAACCGATCACTTTTCAAAAACTTGATCATAAACAGGATGCGGGACCGGGTAGATCACGTGATCCATTGTTGTTACGTTTCATGAATTGACTTCAAATCATCGGCAAATGGTTTTATGAGACAAATGAAAAGCAAAATTTAAGATTCTGATAGAGGTTTAGCATCATATTCGGATTAATATTACGACAATTTGTTTGTATTCTGCCCTTCTATTCTCGTGTTCCACAGTTGATGGCGCATTAAATGAAGGATTATAGTAATATGGTGTGAATAAAAAAAAAAGTAATTCAAGAGAATATTTATTAGACATTTTGTTGTCCTAGAGACGAAGTCGACTACTATAGGTTATATGCTTTGTCATAAATCTTTTTCTATCATCTGTAGTGATTTTTCGTTCAGTTGTAGAGTCCTAGTTATGCGAAGTTTTGCTGGTTGTTTTTGTTTATTCTAAAATTTGGGTCAAAATCATCAAAATAGGAAAAAGCAATAGCACCAAAAGAGGACAAAAACAAAGAAAGTAGAAACGAACAGCAAAAAAAAAAAAAAAAAATTAACTGAATAATGCTTACAAAGTTGCAACTAGAACATTCAAAATTGGTACAAGTTACCACACTCTACATTACTTAATTACCAGATTACAAAACTGTAGATTTGCTAACTATTTACCCAGGCATGAATTTCTGGTCAAAGAAAACATAATTGAGTAGGTAGTGTTAATATTCAATTAGGTAAAGATAAGTAACAAATCTTAAGTAGAGAATCAATTCGAATAAGCTGATTCCTATTAATTGATACTCCCTGATAACTGATAAGTCTTGCTACAAAGTGAACAAAAGAGCCATCGGGTTGCTCCTGTACATAAAGAAGTTGCAAGGAGTTGTGCTTCGATAGTAATTACCAAAATATTATTAATTGCTGATAAGGGCGGCTAAAGAAACATTCACATAAAGTTATCTTTTTTGGTTGATACGTATACCTTGCTTAAAAGACTGACACAATGAAGTGTTAGTCACACCTCAATACTATAAACATGATTGGCTATAATTAATTATCGCGCCCCGGAAAACATTTTCCAATACCGTTCATAGAACTCCTCTGACATCCCATAATTTGCCCAAAAAAAGGGGAAAACTGAGGCTTAAATGCTGAAAGTACAGGCCGAACAATCAACTAGCGCCACAAACCGTTTCATCTAGAGAAACCCAGTGTAACTTACCAGTGGAACTCATGTGCGTCATACTCTAGCACGCCACAGTCCGTCGACATCTGTCATGTGTGTAGTTGACACGGCATTTTTCTTAAAACATGCATTAAGTGCAGGCTATCGCGTGTGGCTCCAAACTGATAGATGCAAGTTGCCAGTTAGCGTAATTCCGAAGACAGAATGTCCATAGCATAGGTTCTTCAAACGGAGCAAACAAGAGTTGGTAAAAGTATCAGTAGGAAAATCAGTCAGAGAAATCTTCTAGTAAGTTACAAAATAAACGACATACACACTAAGCAAATACGGAACCCCGCAAAAACTAATGGAATTCCCCTTCCGTAGTCGTGCGACGCAACCTGTATAGTACTGCTTTGACACCAAATGAATGTATGCCTCCTCTAGCCATCTCGCAAATTGAATATATGCCGATATTCTCCTATCTTTTAGATTTGGAGTGTAACTCAACTTTTTCCTTTTATCTGTCATCCTTATTCACTCAAATTCAAACTACTTTTGAGATATTTGAGACACTGTAATACCAAACTTATGATCTCAAGAGTCTAATCGAATATATACCCCAATTTCTTTTTCAAGACTTTTTTTCTTCTCGTGATCAACAACTTCACGAGATACACTACCCATCACATGTCAAATGCCTTTCATAGGATTATATTTCCCTGATTCCCTCGAGAATACCCAAGCGGAAAAGTGTCTTATTGACACCCGGATTCTCTTGGGGAAATTCTCTTTCTCTTCATATATTTCGAAATATGTGTTGAAAAGAGAGTTGCGTCAAAGTCCGCAAAATGCTGTTTCTTCGCTTTTCCCCAGCTTGAAGTACCTGGAAATATTCCCATTAAATAATACTATAAGTGGTGCCGTTAAAGTTTGTGCTGCAGATGATTTGGAGTTGTCGTTGTCTGGAGGTCCTGGAGGGATTGAGTTCTTTGATGCATGTTTTTCCACAGAACCATCACACCAACAACGTAAGGAATTCTCACCACAACATCTTGACATTATGCACCAAATGCATGCTCCTGTTCAGATCGAATCAATGAACCATGAGCTTCCTCCATTACCAGATTTTTCCCCTGCCACATCATTCTCCTCCGAGAACGGATGTCTGACATTTGTCTCCAATATTCCATTCGATTGCCACCCTGACTCTCGCCAGGACTTGAAAGCTCATCTTCCATATGTCCAAATCCAATCACAGCCTCTTCCACAATCATACTTTCAAAATGAGGAGCTTTCTAATCAATCCCACTTTGCCTTAAACATGATTGGAATTAATCCCAATTTTTATTTCAACGATTTCAGATGTACTAACAATGCTGCTGATGACATGTCTCTCTACGGCTCTTCGTCAGAATCGATGGCATCTCCTTTGGATGAGATGTTTTTCAACAAAGCTTCTGTGGCAACTTCTTGCGGAACCCTTCCTTCGTTTGTTCAACCTGAAAGCATGCCAAGGAAACGGAAAATGAATTGGAATGAAACCTCTCCAATCGCGACAGACGTGTCTAGCACCGAGACCTATTTAGAGGAACGTACACTCAAGGTTGAAGTGAGTAGGGAGCCATCAAAAAAGATCAAGACCGAGGCAAGCGCCGATAAAAATGACAATTCTCATTCATATACGTCGTTTTCGGTGGTGAACTTTAAGTGTGAAGAATGTGACGCTTCTTTTAAAGTCAAATCATACTTGACAAGACACATGCGGAAACATAATAATGCTAATGCTTTTGTTTGTCCATTCTTCGAAACTAACGTTGCGGACGATACTGGCGCAGTTACTAAATGTCATCCCACTGGCGCCTTTTCTCGCAAGGACACTTATAAAACTCATTTGAGAGCATTACACTTTATCTATCCTCCAGGGACCAAATCGTCAGAGCGTTGTTCCATGGGTGGACGTTGTGGTGGATGCTTTGAATTTTTCCCTAACAATGCAGTGTGGTTAATGCAACACATTGAAAAAGATGAATGTAAAGGTGCGAAAGGTACTAAAGGTTCTAAAAGTACTAAAGGTGCCAAAGGTCACACAAATAACCCTGTGAAGCTCGAGAAAGATGAGTATAAAGGTGCAAAATGACACCCGAGGAGCTTTTTGAAGCAAGAGGTTGAGAATTGAATTCTCGACACATTGAAGCTTTTATATCATTATTCAGTTCTTCGGGTTCAGAGTCTATTCTGTTCCATTTATTTAATCGTCTTGAGCACATGCGTGCCAGCACATGGGTGCCGAATCGTCATTATTTCTTGTTTGCAGTTCGTAGTTACAATTCAAATAATATTTTTAGGCTTTACATAGAAAGGAGTTTGCAATTCCATAAGGTGCAAGATCACGGATACTGTGAGTTCATATTTTTCTGGATTCGGGATCGTGATGAACGATTTCGAGCCGTACGAGTTGAGTCTCACACGATATACATAGAGCGATGCTGCAGTCGTGTATTCGGGGTAATAGGAATTCGGTCACCGATCGTCGCTGCTGCCGTACATCAAGCAGGATTAAGCGCTGGGTGCATCTGCATGACCTGCAATCTGGTCGAACGCATCTTCTTGCTTCATTAGCTGATATCACAGTTCGCATGTGGCTTGGGGCCGCGCCTGTGAGATAAGCATGGATTTGTAGCGTTCTCTAAGGTACCTGCTTAACGCGGAATGCCTCTTTGCTTTTTTTTTTTTTCTTTCTTTTTTTTATTTTTCTTTTTTCAGCCTCGGTCTATGAGGGGTAGGGAGTATCTACATGCATCGTAGTGTGCACAGAATGTTTAAGTAAGCCAGTAGAAACAGATATGTATGACTGAGACACAATTGGGATTAAATAGTGGGGAGGTCGAAACAAACCAGCATACTGAGTAACTAATTCCCGCAAATTTCTTAGTGATCATGTAAAGCTTTATGTATTATATTGTAGTTATTTCTGAGAAATTGTAGTGTTTGTTTTTGAAATATTTTTTCCTTCTATACATCAAACGCTGAAAAGAAAAAGGGAAAATATCTATTTAGTAGCGTCAAAAATCACTTTATATCTCCTCGTTGCATAACCGAACCAATATAATCCTGTAAATATTGATTTTCATCAGAATACTTTTGATATACTACCGTTTGATTTCGGACATTATGTATAAGCTTTGATATGTCACCTTTTAGACGTAGAATTTCTGCAACCTTCTCTTGTTTTTCCTGAGGGGTACTCATGGGGGCGAGAGTTTGCTGTTTTGAAAGGATTTCTGGTCTTCTTTCTGGTGAAACAAGAGTGGTCGACCCTTTGTAACAACAAAATCAAAACACCCGTACCCCTAAACATATGCTCCCCATACAATGGTATTCAATTTCAAGACTTCGTAGACTTAGTACTGTTGCTTTTTTAGGCCAAGGAGATGGTAATCTAATTTTGGAATCAAGTCCACTAAATCGACTGTGTCTACATCAGTTTTATTAGATAGGTAGCCAATTACTAGTGGCGAAAAAACAAGTTGGTCCTGCACTTTGGTTGCCGGCGAAACTGAGAAAAATTCATCGTGTTTCCCTTCAGTCTTAACAATACTTCACCTTATTTCATCTATCACAATGTCCGCCTCTTTAGACAAATCTTTGGACGACATCATTTCTTCTACAAGAAAGACGAAGAAACCACTCAACAAGAAGAAGGCAGTCGGAAAAGGTGTTGGTAAAGTTCAAAAGAAACAACAAATTGTTTCCTTCAAAAAGGACAAGCCAGCCCCTGTTAAAAAGGCCGCTGCACCATCTATTGATTTGACTTACGCTACCAAGGTTGTTGCTCATGGTTTACCAAGAGACTTGAAGCAAGACAATGTCAAGGTATGTTAAGACGAATAAGACAGGTCCAGTCACCGGTGACTGCGACCACAAGAACCGGTTTGATACCGATTCGTCTTCTTTGTTAATAATTAAGATTTAATTCGTTCCTCAGTGTTTGGTTGGCTGTTAATGGTATTCTGTTTGTGTGACCCACTCTAAACGTCAAAGGCGGCGTCACGAGTAAAGTATTGTCGGGACAATACTAATTTCACACTTATACTATCCTAGCTGTGCTAGGATATTGGACGGAGGCAATTATATGAGAGCCTCGGGTTCACTGTGTTGAGATGAGGTAGTAATTTGCTCAGGAGCAAAACTAACATCTATCAAAACAGTAATAGTTTTCACCTGTTCAGACGCCAATATGATTTGTTTGGTACTTTGCAACATGAAGAGAAAGATTACTGAAATTCATCACACAAACAGAAGATTTGGTGCACTTATTGTGACTCAAACCATTTAAGACAATCTGCGCAGGATGAGCGTGTTTGACGATTTAACTAACAATTTAGGATTTCTTTCAATCTCAAGTTGGCGGTGTCCAAACCGTTTCGTTGAGTTACAACGAGAAGGGTAACTTTAGAGGCATTGCTACTATTATTTTCAAGTCTCACAAGAACGCTGTGTTGGCTGTTGAGAAGTACAACAATGCTCCTATCGATGGTGGCGCCTCGAAGTTGAAGTTGGAGTTGATCATTGACCCTTCAAAGAAGCCATTGGCCGCTAGAATTACTGCTAATGCACCAGCTCCGGCTGCTAAGGCTAAGGCTCAACCAAAGAAGAAGGAGCAGCTTAAGCAAAAGCTTCTTGAGAAGAAGAAACAGCAACTCCAAAAGAAAAGGAAGGACGCTAAGCCTAAAAAGCCAGTCAAGAAGACTGCTGAGCAGTTGGACCAAGAAATGACTGATTACTTCAACAATTAAATTTGCTTATGGTTAGTAAGTTTTAAAGCTGGATTGACGGTTCAACCAATGTCTTTAGTGTATTTTAACAGAGCTAATATAAGCCGCGGCTGTAGTCATTTCGATACTGATTATGTCAATCTTGTAAGATTTCTTTAATAAATTGTGCTTCGTCAATTTCTTTCATCTCACTGATTGTCGGTGCATACTCAATACAGACGTATTACTGGATAGCCTTCTATAATGGGACAATATACTTAATACCAAAATAGGCAATGGTGATGCAGTAATAAAGAACAAAAAAAAAATACACGCCATTTTATGACCGCCGTGCGCGCGCATTTATGTCAAGAATGGACTTCGCTTAAGTATCCAGACCAAACTCACAGAAATCTACAAGGGACCATGCCAAACATAGATTATATCCTAACAGCTGAGTTCCACGTGGACAAAGGTCCTTCACTTATACATCAATATCCGAATGAACTTCCGGGCCTTTCGGGCCTTGAATACTTACCTGAGCTTATGTTACCAGACCAAATACACAAGCGTGAAGACGATTACACGCTCTTTCTATTACATATGAACACAAATTCTCGAGTTTTTCAGTATAAATACAATCCGAAGGAAAGCGAGAAAGACCCTTATTTTGTTTACACTATTGTCAATAATGTTTCTGATCAGTCAGTTAAGAGAGGTTCGGTAATTAAATCCATAAGCATTGTTACGAAATTGTCATACTTCAAGCATTTTAAGCCATTGCTTATCATTTGCCTTGACAAGTACTTTACGAATAACGATATCCAATATTTGGATGAACTTTATGATTCGATCAATTGCAAATGTCTAAGCGCCACTCAAACGCACCAGTCTCTAATAAAGAGATTGCTTATTACTTCTATCTTGGACTTACCCTTGAACGAAAAAATTTACAACGACGAAGCCTTCCGGAATAAATTGTTGGGGATTAAGGATATTAACGAAGACTTGTTCATCCGGAAAGACCTCAGCTACAACTCTATTGTATCTTTTAATGGTATGAGAATACCTATCAAAGTTCCTTTAATTCAACTCCCAGATACTCTAGGTGATTACTTCAGCCCAACTGATATCAATTTTAAACCCAATCTTATCAATATTCTCAATGCCACCTTGGCAACACCATACCACAATAATGAGTTAACAATCTATGGCGCGCTGACACCTCCAATTATTATTTTGATCAATGCATTCCTTACGGGAAAGAAAATTCTATTCTTGAGTTATGAAAATTCAGCCGGGGACATCATTGATCATGTCATCATTGCATTGAAGATCATTACTGGAGGGGGAATCTTATCTGGATTGTTAACACATTATAATGTTTTTCCCATGATCGATGTTTCAAAAATTGATATTTTGGAAGAATGCGATTCGTTTATTGCAGGAACAATTAACCCGTTTTTCAAAGGTAATGATAAACTATGGGACTTACTTTATGATTTGGACAAGAACGAATTTCATCTATCCTCAAGATTAGACGAACCAGAACTCGTTAAAAACTCAATTATTGGCGAAGATGCAAAATTTCTTAGCAATCTTCAACTTTCTCTCTTTAACTACAATGATGATCTAACCACTTTGCAATTGATTCTCAGGAGACATATAAATGAAATCATTCGGGTTCTACTCTCTCTGCGAAACTTCAACCCCAGTCTCTCTGAAAGTAATTCTTCTACAATTCTTATGGATGGTGTTGGGTACTATTGGCATAGTGATACTACAAAGCTATTCGAGATATCATGCTATCAGATAGTGTCCACGAAATTTCAGAATCTCATGTATTCTGGTATATTCGACTACAGTCTTCTTCTTCCAAATCTATCAAATGAACTAAATTTGATAATCGACCTACAGCACCATCTTCAAAAATTGAATAACGTGACGATTTCTGCAAACTCACTTCACAGAATTAACGAGAGGGAAATCTGGTTCAACGTATTAAAATACCTCATTAGTGGAAAATCTTTGGAAACTTTTTTGCTTGTTACGTACTTGATTCCCCCCAATTCTTCTACTAGCTTAATGAGTTCCAGCCATGGTGGAAACTTGACAATTTTCGACAAAAATAAAGGTATTGAACTCTTACTTATCAATCTTTTTAATGAAGATTACCAAGTAAAGTCGAATATTGTCATGATTTTGCAGGAACTTCAGGACAACTTCTTATGCGGGTGGTGTTTGGGGAACTTTTTCGAGACAAACCAAATCTACGAGATCGCATTTAATGAGCTTTTAAAGAAGTAATCTATTATTAATAATATTATTATCATATTTTAAAAGTATTTACAAGCTAACTACTCTCCATTTTAGTAGCCAATAATGACTGTATGTATTCAGTTATCTTTCAGTCTCAGTTGTATCACGTTCCAAATGCTCAATCGATCTCCTTGGGTCCTGGTAGCATAAGCACTACCAGATCCAACATACTTGGACTCACGACCATTCATATCATAATTAAGATTTGGATTATTAGTAGGAAAACCAGGTCTCACACCCATATCAAGAAATTCTGAATCGTCCCTTCTTGCCACACTAGAGTCACTCTCTAACATATGCCTGTCTTCTTTGTGCATGGCAATATGCTTCTTACCAACCACCACAAGGGTGACGGCAACAGCACTAAAAAGCCCCAACTTCGTAAGTAAACCTTTTCTTGTCTCCATCGTGAAGAAAGAATGTGGTATCTGAGATCCTTTGTCGCACCTGAGGTACTGGTCCGAATAAAAGTATGTATATAATATGGGGTGATCCAATATAAATGAAAAACAAAATTACAAATTCTTAGCCTAGATAGTGATATCAGGACGTTGATTATTATGCTCAATCAATTATCCGATCAGTGTCTCTTAAATGTGTCATCTTTTTTTTTTTTTTGATTTTGCATTGAGTGAAGTTCGCAAGACGTTTGGATTATCTTACTTTTATGTCATTCATCATTTTTAATAATTTTCCGACTTTTTCTTTTTTTTTTTTTTTTATTTTCTTCCTTTACTTTTTTGAACATGTAAATCTTCATTATACTGAATTCGCCTTACTGAGCAGTGCCTTATGAATTCATCTCTTCTGTGCTCTAACATGTCTTTTACTGATCTACCACATTTGGAACATTAAGCGTGGCAGGTGCGCGAAAGACTAGGTTGAACAAAAGCCACGACGTCCACGTTCACATTCTGACACCCATACAACAATGGCGTTTTTCAGTCGCTTGAAGTTTTATGCCAAATCGTTCGTTTATGGCTCCGTTATAGCAATCTGTGCCCTTTACGGTGTTGTTGCAAGCATTATTTTGCGCATTATTGGTAAAGACGAATATTCCCAGTACACTGTCGCATGCGTCTTTCGCTACATGGTGGGAATAACCTTGGGTATCACCTTAACTGTGAAAAATGAACATATCTTGAAACAGAAACCTGCTGTTGTGGTTTGTAACCACCAGTCTGCATTGGACATTCTCATTTTGGGCAAGGTGTTTAAACCCGGCTATACCGTCACTGCTAAGAAGGCATTAAAGTATGTTCCATTTTTAGGATGGTTTATGATGGCATCGGGAACATTTTTCTTAGATAGATCCAAGGGAGAAAAAGCCAGAAAAGTTTTGGAAAGTTCCTTGAAGAGTTTAAAAAAGGATAAGCGCCTGATTTTTATGTTCCCGGAAGGAACCCGTTCTGCCACCAAGAAGTTGGAAATGCTTCCATTTAAAAAGGGAGCATTCCATTTGGCGAAACAAGCGGGAATCCCAGTGATTCCTGTTGCTGTATCCAACTACAGCCACATCTTCAGCTCTACAGACAAGGTGTTCAACCAAGGTGAGATTTTGATTGAAGTCTTGGACCCAATGCCTACCACAGAGTTGACAGACAAGGAGCTGGTGAACGAATTTACTGCAGAAGTGAGAGGGAAAATGCTCCGTTCTATTGAGTCCATGGGCTACTCATTAGCAAAAGGTGAACGCCGTATCATTGATGAACAAGAGCCTGAGAACTCGGATCACTCAGACGTAAGTGTTGAAATCGTTAGTGAGTCAACACCTTTAGTTTCACAATAATCTTAGAAATCCTCACTGGACTAATGTTGTCACCTATGATTGATCAAATTAACGTGTATAGAGAGATGCGGCTTATTGCATTCGCGTGTCATGCCGTTTGTCTTTGTTCATGCAGAAAAACTCCCGCTCCCCTTGTGAGAGGAGAAGATCATATTAGATTACATATGTATAATTGAAAAAAAAAAAAAAAAAAAAAAAAAAAAAAAAAAAAAAAAAAAAAAAAAAAAAAAAAAAAAAAAAAAAAAAAAAAAACTAATAAATAAATATGCAGCAACTGGGACGCAAAACAAATTCAATAAAAGTTCGGAAGGTTTGGATGGTATTCATGGACCTGGACCATTCTGCTGCATTAAGATCTTACATGACGGAGTGATTACGTGTCTGGCCAAATCAAAGAAAAACGCGGTTCGATGTTGAAAGGAGATACTAAGTTTACAAAATTTATTTCCCCAAATCTTGGGCCATTGATTACAATCTATAATAATTAAATTTCTCCGCTACGCTTTTTATTTTACGTTCGGTGACCCATTAGAGTCTCCTATTAGACGTGAATTGATATAATGCCCGACCAAGATTTACTGCGCTATTATAGGGTTCTCAAACAGTTTCTTGATATATCAGATGACTCCAATTCAACGCATGCAAAATCAACCTCATCAAGAGCACAAAGAGCCCGGGAGAAGCTTTTGAAGCTTTCATCTGCCCAATTCAAGGAATTAAGTACTGATGTCTATGACGAGTTGAAACGTCGGATCGACGAGAGTCGAACGGAGCCTGATTTTCTTCTCCCCAAGTCGACATTCCATCCTAAGAGAAACCAGGCTAGACAAAAGTTATCTTCATTACCACAGTCAAGATTTAAGGATTTGGTGTCGGATATAAGTTTCGAAATCGAAAGAAGGGAGTTACACATTTCGACTCCTACCAAACAAGAGCAGGCCAATGGCTTGTCACCTCATAAACAAACTCCATTGAAGCATGATGCAGAAGTGACACATGTCGGACAAAATCAACCCTCGGATGCTCATAGAAAAAATTCTTATGAAACATATAAGCCGGGGAGAATTGATCCAACCAAAGATACACATGCCAGTGACCATGACTTTGACAATGCGCAAAAAGAGTTGCAAGAAGATCTAGCTACCCCAAAGATGAGTAATACTCCTGCGCAACAATCCATTAGTATTCAACCAACAACAGTTGTTCCTACAAAGGCAAACTTGGCTTGGTCTAGTGACGAAGATGAGGATGAGGGGGATGTACAAGACGAAGTGAAAACCGAAGATACTCCTAATGAAAATCACTCGGAAGTATCAAACGGTAATGAGTCAGTGAAAAACCAGACAAGTGCCTCCACTAGACAGAGTGAGAGTGACTGGCTAAACAGAAGTGCTGGCGCAGATACTGTTACATCCCCAGAGGACACCATTAGTAAACGTGCTTATGATGATGAGATCGATGTCGAATTTGAAGATGATACAGCAAGGAGGATTTCGTTATCAAATGGTCTTGCCAAAGGATTTTTCACACCATCCCACTCTGACCATGTACCTGAACTTCAGGATAGATCTCTTGGGTATTCAGGTGTATCAAAAGCTTTCGAGCCATCTCATGATTACAACGACCTGACTCAAACTAAATTGCTGAATGATATGCAGAAACACAATGAAGACTTGTCTGAAACCAATAATCAGTTGAAGCAGAAATTAGCTGCTCTTGAAGGAGACTATCAAAAACTTCAGGTAGAATTGCATTCTCTTCAAGATTCGCACGAAGCCTTATTGGCGACACACGAATCCTTGAAATTGGACAACAATGTCTTAAAATCTAACGCCACCACCCAAGACAAAATAAGTCTGACGATGGTTCCTAAAGATGAACATAATAGGCTTGTTCTGGAATTAGCTGATTTGAAGTCTGCAAATGCTGAATTGAGACTTACTGTTCAATCATTGAAGTCAACGAAGCCCGTAACTAGCGAAGTGCCATCCTCCGGGGACAATACACCAGTACGTGAGTTAACAAATCAGCCTTCTGAAAGTTCTATGGATTTGAACTCAGAGTTGAAGCGGTTCTATCAAAAATTGGAATCATCACCAACTGAAGTACCGTCGTCTACATACAAGGCTTTGAAACTGGAAGTGATTCAGTGGCAGAAAAAATACGAGGAGGTCCAGGCAGGCAAGATTAGTGCTAACTACAAGAGTCCATTGCTGACAGAGGAACACCAAAACCTTCTCTCCCCCACAGGATTAATTCCATTGGGAATTGCAACATCGTTTTTTTCTCAAATTGACTCCTTCTTTGTGAGCATTAATGAGATGAATGTGAGCAATGACTTGTTGTTTGAGAAGATTTCCAAGATTGCTGTTGCCGGTAATGATATTGCTTCACATACGTATCGTGATGAGTTTGGAGGGAATTTGCATGCTGATTCTATCCGCGATAATGCAAGCCATGCATTGACAGCAACGAGATATTATGTTACTTATAAGAGCCTTTTACCTCGTTCTGTCGTTGAAAGAGCTGTATCTGAACTTGCATTCGCTGTTTGTGACTGCATCAAAGTGCTTAAATTGACTGATTTTGAAAATCCTGAGGGATCGAGTACGCAAATCAAATCATATGCAAATAGTACCAACAAGTTGCGAAGCACCTCTAATGATGGTGTAAGACCACTCAAAATCGGAAGAAGCTCCAAAAATGATACACCTGTTTCAAAGTTCTCTACCCTGAGCCATGCACATGAAAGCGAAACTCCACATTTAGAATCTGCTGTTGTTTTGCCTGATACCGGCAAAGACGAAACCGGTGAGACCAAACAAGATCCAGAGGTTATTACTAGACAGAGTCTCGAACATAAAGTTTCATTAATACCAGGGTCTTTTGATGGAAATGTTTCGGAAGTTGCTGTTCCACCTGGAGCTAAATCTAGTTCTCAACTTGATCTTGATACTAAGAATATAGACTTGGCAGAGTTATCATCAAGCACAATCGATGCTGACTTGAATAAGGGTTCTGAGAAGCAAGCCATGGCTAGCAAGGCAGAAACAAATTCGAAATCAATGGATTTGAGTGAGGGTGAAAGGAAGTTGTCATTATTTGAAAGACTCCTGAACTCAAAACACACGCAAAAATCGAGCGTTGAAGAAGATGCATCGAATGTGAGCAATGTCACACCAAGCCCTAAAAAGATCGAAATACCTAGCTCTTTTGCAGAAGATTCACTCCAGCGAGTAACGCCAATGGAAGACGTAACACCACCAAGAGTCAAGAAGGCAAGCATCTTAGAGCGGATGAAACAGTTTGAAAGCCCTGAAGAAACTGAACCCATAAAGAACAATCGTGTGATATCCAACCATGCAGATGATGTGTCATTGGAAGAAGTAAAACAAACTGAAACCCCTCACGATAGTGAACATGACAAGGAGTCTTTGAAATCTAATGGTAGCATCGGTCGTGGTAAAAGCATTTTTCAAACTTTGAAGGAACGCTTCGTACACGACAAACATGCAAAGGATGTCAATGAATCCGACCATAGTTTGGAGCAGTATGTTGGTCTGAACGATACGAGGAAGCAGTCAATTGATCAGGATCATGAAAGCAGCACTCATAATATAAGTATAAAGGGGAATGATTCAAACAAAAGTGATGAAATTGAGACGAGTGTCTCTAAGAGCGTGACGGATAATGCTGTTTCGAGACCAGATGAAAATAAAGTCAAACTCTCTATCTTGGAGGAGAGTCAGAAGCCAAACCACCTCCTGCAAAATCATCAAGAGGTTGACTATAAAATTCATGAAAATGAAGACAAATCAGCTAATGAGATTTCTAGCGGTGAGTTCAAGGAAAATTTGAATATGTATGAGGACGATTCCAAATCGGAGAAGTATTCTTCTTTACAACCAGAACTCACCACCCAGAAGCCGTCAGATATTATGCTTAGCAGCAGTACAGGAGCTGAGAGAAAGCATAACATTCAGCTCAAGGGCGCAGAGCACATCATTGGTCAGAATGCAAATGAATTGGATAAGAATCGTTCACCAAGTCCACATCATGAATCTGGTGACCAAGAATCAATTTATGAGGAGGCAAATGAGGGTACTGACGATAGTTCTTTTGACGATACGCCGAAAGTTGAGCAAGAGAATTTTCACACTATTAATCATAAGAGTGCCATGGATACAAATGATGCTACCGACTCACCCACCCCACGCATACTGAATACCCCAACTTTTAAGGTGAAGAAGGTGAATTATACGGAACCTGAGTATTCGAAGCAAACGACTGATACAGATGAGAGCGATTATGAATACGAAAGCGAGGAAGACGAAGCAAGACAACGCCAGGAATACAGAAAGTCTATGGCTGCTGCCACTTTCAATTTTGACTTGTTTGATATCGATGATCCTGACAACACATTAACTCAGCTTCTTTTATATTTGGAGCACCAGACAGTTCAAGTGATCGCTACTATCCAGGACCTTTTGTCGGCTATTAAACGTCCAAACTCGACTAGAGGTGATTTGAGGGAAAACTCGAAAGCTATTTCAGAGGTCATTCGACAGATGACGGAGGCCACCAACACATCGATGAACCAAACCCGTAACCACCAATTGAAGGAGCATGGCAGTTGGGTGGTTAAGAGCTTGGAGGATTGCAATCATCGCATGAACACACTTTGTAGACCTAACTCTGACAAGCTGGACCTGGAATTTGCTGACAAGAATTTCAAGCAAAGGCTTGCAGGCATTTCGTTTGATATTGCAAAGTGCACAAAAGAGTTGGTGAAAACTGTTGAAGAGGCGAGCTTGAAGGAAGACATCGCTCATCTTGATGCTAGAATTAGTCAGAACGAGCATGATAATTTGCTTTAGTTGCTCAAGTGTATATTAATTAATTGGATTTAGAAGATTAATGTTTTGAAGGTATGTTGAAATGCGTTTTAGTATATGGACATGATGAGGGTGTATGGGCTGGATTTCTTAAACAGTTAATGCAATCGTAGAAGAGTCTTAACGAATATATTTGGAGAGAAAGTTATTGTGCGTGTCTGAATTTAAAGTATCAGTGGTATACTGAGACTTGGAAGCTATCAGACTTTCAGTATTTCGGAAGGATGGTCCACTACGCCAGGATCTTTTGGTCTTTGATTTGCTTTCGTTGCTGGAAATACCGTTGCCTGGGGTTTCTAAGTTCCTTCTTTGATCTTCCTTTTCCTTCCTTAACTTTTCCAATTCAAGAAGTAGGGCATCTTCTTCCTCATCACTCTCGTCAGAGTAGTGTGAGGTTTCAGATCTGTTATCAGTCTCCTCAACTTCACCATTACCTGCGTTTTTATCATAATCTGGAACATTTGAGTCAGATGCTCTTGAGTCAGATGCATTCAAAGCTGGAGCTTGTTGAATTTTCGGCTCCAATACTAGGACTGAAACTGTTGAATCAGAAGCTTCTGTACTTGCTTCTAGTGAGCTCAGATCTTGCGGTGATTGTGGTCTTGGTTCTTTTGATAGGCGCAGGTCGACTTTGGCTTTTGTGTTCCTTGTTTCATCTTGAAGCTCATCAAGGGCTCTCTTGCCTATAGATGAGTCTATCTTCGTTCCAGAAACATCATTCCGAAGTTTCATCTTGAGCTGACCTTTTAAAGATCTTGCATGCGTGATTGTGTCTCTAATTTCATTATTCCTGCCTCGTTTGCTTTCTAATGTGGGTCTGTGATTAGTGGTCATTATGAAGAGTAAGTAGATCGATGGAACGTAATTAATGGAATAAATGCGGTGTAGTCAGTACAATTAGTGCAGGATGGCGAGGAACAGTGAGGGCAGTACCCTATGGATACATCACTACATTGGGTGCATTCTATGTTTCTTTTCAATTTAGAGAATTTTCAGATCCCCTAAAAATCTGAAACGATAATCCAAATTCACATACGTTTTACCGCATTGGAGCAGCAAATAGTGTAGCTACTAGTAAATATTGGTGTGCCTCACAAGTGGTGCGAACACATCGCGCACCCCGCATTTGTGACCTTTTCCGTATGAATTTACGAGTTGGGGTTTTCCTGGATGCAGCGCCCAACGTTTCTTAGTTGGTAATTCAAAAATTTGCTTGACATTCTAACGATGTTCGTGTTTCCAGCTTTAAATTCAGACTACTATAAGTCAAGGAAAAGAAACTTCCGAGGATGTGATATGTGCCGCATAAAACGAACAAGGTGCGATGTAGATGAACGAAATGTGGAAACCGAAGGTTGTATAAGGTGTCGAAAGCAAAACTGGCAATGCAGTTTCATAAAGGAGAAACTTAATTCAGAACAATCGGCAGTGAACAGCCCTACAGATATGAAGACGGTGGATGCTCAATATCTCAAACAGCGGTTCAATTTTCTGATCGTGTCCGATACTACTCCCTTCCAGTACTTGCAAGAAGATCACCCAAGAGCGATCATCGACCTGAACGCATCTGATATCAAATCATGGCGTGAACCGGGAATATATGTTAATTCTAGACCCGGTACAACAGTTAGCAAGTTTGACTTGCGTGAGAACCAAGTTTCCAGTAATCCATACCATATTAGGAAGAGAGAAACTTTTGTCTTTCTAGAACTGATTCATGCATTCACATTATCCAGCCCAGAGTTTGAATTCCAATCACCAGAAGTTGCACGGATATTAGAAATTTACTTTTTGAAGTTCAACTCAATATTTCCCATTGTGTGGAAAGAAATGTTCTGGAAAAAGTACTATGAGGGTTGTGCCCCCAACTTGCAATTATATAGCATGGTGATTGCAATTCTGAGAGATAAGCTTGTTGAGCCAATTCTTCGACAAGTGTTTTTACGAAGCAAAAACGCTCTCCAGAAGACGCGACGCAACGATTCTGAGTATCTGGATGCTGAATTCATTTCAGACTTCAAGTACTTTATACGTGAACTAGAGTCCAAAGCAAGACAATTGCTCCTAGTATCGCCAGAGCTAGGTGATTCAGATCGGATTGTGAAATTGGAAGTATATTTACTTCTTTCGATGAACACGAGGGACGACGCTCTTGGCCAAGAGCAGAGTTCCCACGATTTAACTTCGGCACTTAATTTTGCTCTGTCTCTTGGAATTCATATGAGGTCAAATAACACGAAGTTTCCCAAAGTGATGGAACACAGATCCAATTTGTGGTGGTGCTGTTTTATTTTCGACAGACTAAATGCGGTAGTCAACTCTAGAGCAGTCTTTTTAAGAAGTGAAGATATCAATGCAGACCTTCCATATCATAATGTCAACTTGCTACAGTTGGTACAAGCTGCACGCTCAATTGAAGTGATGACAGCATCAATTTTGAGGCCTTTTCACAATAGTCATATCATAGATGCGATTGATGAACAGAAACGACTTCAAATATTTGACCTCGATAGTTTTCAGAGTCTGGAGTTTGAGTTGTGCCAGCGTGATATTTTTTCGGTGACACCTCTACCTACACCATCAGTTGATTCGAACGGATATCCAAATGAACCTGAGTACATTACTTCAACGGTATACATGCTAACAAGGATTTTACACAACATTACAATCATTGCAGCACAAAAGAAACGATTCGATGATCCAAAAATTGATGATTCTTTGCCACGTAAGGACACCATGAAAGCTTCGGCCAATATCTTGTGGTACATACGCCAAATTGACGAGAAATTCATTTTAAACGTCCCAATTTTTGTTTGTGCACTTTTATTTTCAATGTCGGTGTATCTTCGAAGACGAGCAAAATGTATTTACCGTGGAATAGAGGAATCAAGCTTACGAGAGGTGACACCGGTATATGTATTCCAAGATTACCTTGATGAGATTGCAAAACACCAGTGCAAGTGGTTTATTTTAGAGGAGATTAATCTTTTAACGCTTGATTTCATAAGAAAACTAGAATCTGAAGCAAAGCAACAAGAGAAGCGGGAAATGGGGGTGCAACCAAAAACAGAGCTATTACTTACCCCTTTAGGGAGCAATGGGTCGGAAATTCCTGATAATGGAAGTGCAAATGAAACACTTACAGGCAATCTGCCCCGAGATACAGAAGGATATGATCCCTTTGTTGAGTTTATGCAAGGAAGTCTTCTTGGAATTGACTTTTTCCAAGAATTGCCAGGCATGATAAACACATTCAAATGAGATTAAAAAAAGTGAAAGTTAGTACCAGTACAATGCATTAGAATTATCCTACAAACATAAAAGGTAGTAGAAATCCAATAATAATGATTTTTTTTCGTGATATAGGTCTAATCTAATCTTCACCACTCTCAATCTCATCTTCCCAATTCTCATCATCCAAGTCATTTTTTCTTTCAGGCATTAACTCAGACAACACTGGACCTCCCAAGGCACTAAGCATTTCGTTGACTTGATCAATCACATCTGGGTCTGATGCTTCCGCATCCACATTGTTGATGACACGATAACCTTGTGTAAGGGAAGATCTCGCTTCTGCGAGACATGATTGGATTGCTTCATTCTTACTAGCAACCAATTTGGCCAATTCAATCTCTCTATAGTCTCCAGAAGATGAACTTTCTTCGGAGAAGATAAGTCTTGCCTTCAAAATATGACACAAAGCCTCATAGTAATAACAGTCCAACGCATTATCATTAATGTCTGAGATTGCGCCACAGATAGCTGGGACAACGTCGTACATTGCTAATTCGATGGCGAACCGAGCGAGTCCAAGCAAAGGCTGTACAAGCTCAATGTATTCCATAGACGCTTCCTCACCGCTTTCTGTTTGCTGAATCTCCAAAGCATTCTTTTTTGCTTCAAAGAGTTGCCACGAGTTCTGCAATGCGGCCTTTGCTTCGTCATTTCTTTGTTGAGAGATACGAATCAGTGCCAACAATGAAAGGGCCTCTGGATTCTGGTCATCCAATCCTAAGGAATATGAGATGAGATCGTCACATTTTTGTTCTGCCTCGTCTTCCATGCACAAATCAGTCATCCAAATCTCAATCTGGGCGAAGATTCCCTGGTTCAATTTCTTTATTAGGTAACTGGCTAAAACTTCATTGGATTCATAGACTTGAGCCAACTTAACCAAGACGGGGTCATCTTGCCCACTGTTTGCTGTGACTTTCTCAAGTTGATTCTGTAAGCGAGAAAGAGCAACGTCCAAGAGTCCACAACCATCTCTTCCTCCAATGATCTGTCCTAAGTATAAATGTTTCTCAACCCCTTCAAGGGCCTCTGGGTCCAAATTGACTGCCTTCGACAACACGTCGTACGCAGTTTCCATGTCGTTCACCTCAAGGAGAGCTTCACCAAAGATCTCAAGAAGAGGAACATTTTCAGGGTTTTTTGATACCTCCAGAGTTAAGAGTTCCAATGCCTTCTCTTCTTGAGCACTTTGAAGGTAGGCTCTTGCTGTGGCAATAACCTGATCCATATTGGCTTACGAACTTAATAAGCTGGAGATGAGGAGAACGGTAATTTTCTGGTGTGCGCGATGAGCACACTTGCGACACCAAAACTACAAATCATCCCTACTTAAAAGAAGGTAAAGTTAATGAGAAGACTTGAGGCTTCCCGGTAAAACCAAGACCTCTTTTCCCATATATTGTGTTTTCTCGATTATAATCCAATTTTGCTGCATTTTATATAAGCGTTACTTCTTTACCTTAGAGCGCGCAAGGCATTATTACCAGAAGAACCTTAGAGTTATCTACGCAGAGACTAACACAGCACAAATTGGGACTCCTTCTAAAACCTCTCATTCTTTTTCGGCGCCAATAATCTTTACCCCTATTTGATACATCATTTCATCCCCATTCCAATTCTAAAGTATGTCGGTCACTAAGAGCGTTGTTGAGTTACTACCGAGCCATTCTATAAAGAAGTTGGAGAATGAGTATGCAATTCTTCACCTTCTCTATCACAGAAACCATAACCAGCACCGTGTCGCTCATTGGTGGAGATACTTAGAAATGATTCATGCAAACGTTAGAAAGATACTACGACTTGCTACTAACATAGAGCATGCAAAGAAGATCAAGACAAAGGAGAAACTAAAGGACGAGGGACTTAGAATAATGAGACAGTTGATAAAGAAAAAACTCTTCTCGAAGGCGTTTTACGAATTCAACACAATAATAGCATTGGGTCAGTTTGTGACTCTTGGTCTAGCTTTGGTGGGAATCTTAAGTTCAATTTATTCCATCATCATTCAGATTAAGGGAAGCGACATCACAGAAAACATCAACACACAGTCTTCATTGAAAACCATAGAAAAGCAAGAAGCATTCGATTCTGACGATTTGGGTGAGGAAATCGAACCAACGATAGACATTGAGAAACCGGCAGAACTTCCGACCTTCAGCCAATTCTCACCGCCAATCATGGTGGAAAGAGCAACGAAGGAGAAGAAACGCAAGAGTGGAGATAAAGAAGAGAAGTCAAAGAAAAAGCTAAAGAGTGATATGGACAGTATTTTTGGAACCACTCTGAAGAAAAGCAAGAAGAAAAGTAAAAAGTCAAAATCAGCCATGCATGACATATTCGGGTAAATAAAGAATATACACTTCACGATGAAATACGTTGTTTATATTTATACATAATTTTTTTTACTTTTATAACTTCAATGAATGCTTTGAATAAAAAAGAGAGAAAAAGAGATCTTTATCAAACAGCAATTCTTGAATACCTAAACCTTACCAATCCTTATCCCATAAAAAACGCCTAATTCACGTATGCCCAGTTAATCATTTATGTCCATCTTGATAACCCTAGTTAAAAACCACTCAAGGGACGTAATGCTCCGTTTGCGGGATACAAAGCAAATTCATTTAATGGGGGAGTACAAAGTTGATCAGTATCGAGACAGAATTCATCATCATAATCTTCATCCACACGTTGTTCTTCTTGTTGAATGGACATCATTGGATGCAATGCAGGCTTTGTCATTGATTCAATAATATTATGCGATTGTGAAGCTCCAATAGATGAGCTTACCGATGGGGTTGGCGAATTGATGTAATCATACCCTGAAGCACCATTAGGGGTATTCATTGAATATGGTGTCATGATTGGAGGCGACTGATCAATTTGCATACACGCTTGTTTGGATCTCTTTCTCTTTTCCTTCATCAAACGATTCATTTGTTTCTTTAATCTGTTTTTGATTCTTGATTTACCTCTGAAACCTTCTGGTAGGTACTTGCATTCACCACCTTCAATATGGATTTCACACCAGGTCTCACTGTTCTGAAACCATTCTCCACACATAGAACAAAGCCCAGGGGAAGAGTTTCTGGTTTTGATTGTCACTCCCTCCGGGTATTTGAAATGTCTAGTTTTCAAGTGAGTTTTGTAAGTATCTCTTCTTGAGAAACCTCCAGTAGGATGGCATTTATGTGTGATATCGTTTTCATCAACATAAACAGAAGATTCATGAAAGGGGCACTTATAGGCCTTCAAAGGTGAATGTTTCTTCAAATGACGAGTTAAGTACCCTCTGATCCTGAATACAGATTTACAATGAGGACAAGGGTATCTTTGCAGGCCGTCTTCGCCAGATTCACCCTCATCAACACTTTCACAATTCTCATCCTTATGTTTTTCATCCTCGCTTGTATTGGAAGTGGGCGTATCAACCTGGTGATTGGCAGATTTTTTGTTTGAAAGGATAGATTCGTTGTTGGACGAGTTGGATGTAATTGGCGATAAGATGCTGTTATCTGATTTCAAATTTGAGTCAAGATTTTCTGACGACTTAAAGTTTTCCATCTCGGTTGAAAGAGGAATATCGTCAGTAAAGGCCCATTCAATCTCTCCTTTCTCATTCTTAAATGGAAGGAGCCTGGTGGTCAAACCGGTGGAGCACGGTTGTACACGAGTCGAAGAACCCGCACCTTGCTTAAAACTTTCATGATTGATGTTTCTCTCATCTATGCAAGGGAAAAGAGAGGACTTCTTTGCTTGAGGGTTTTCAAAGATATCCGCATCATCAGGAATGGAAAAGTATCGGGAAGGAAGGATAAGAAACGTGATATGAGTCAAAATCCATATTATGGGCGATAACACATACTCATAAATAAATGCCTTCAATAATAAAATTCCTGACTCGCTGGTAGTACCCTTAACAGTAGACATAGTATTAGGAAGCAAACTCAAAAAAAAAATAAAAGAAATTCGTGAAAATTTGAGCTTCAACAATTATTGGAGTAGTCGCCTGCAGCAAAATGTGAGCTTTCTTGTTAACGCTAGTTACGATTTTGTAGTTAAAATGGAATGAGACGAATGTGGTTAATCGTATAAATGATAATGGCAAACAATGACCAAAAAGACGAAGGGGGAAAAGTTGTCACACAACAAGCGAGACAATTTCTTGATTGGCGCACGTCAAAAATTTGAGGTACTGGGACTATCCACAAGAGGAATTTTCCACGGCAACACATACAACAGAATACCACAGGAACATTATGCAGAATTTCTCATTGGCCATGTATACTACGTACTTGTCTAAAGAATCTGAACCGATATGATTGTTTTTGTCTATTCTGAAAAGTCTAAGTTACATTTACTCCCGCGGAATTAACTATTTGTAATCCGGAGCGAAATATAGTCGGAGTAGGAAAAACCCCGTCATCGCATAGATATCTGCTGAGCCTTTTTTTTTTTTGCTATACACACGCCCTCCATGAGATTACACATCATATTTGCGATGTCTGTTCGCTGAAATAGTCTAACACATTAGGCACGAAACTAATTTCATTACTAATGTATTCAGCCAATACGCCCACATCAAAAGATCCATCCTTATCCCAATCAAAAAAATTATTGTGACTCGTGATTGGGGTATCGCCACCCATTAAATTTGTGCGTGAGCCGAACTTGTTTCTTACCAATTCAGCTCTATCGGCAAGTTCTCCCGTAGTTAAATTTTCGTAGGTCAAAATAGGCGGCACTAGAAGATGAGTCTTAACATCATCATTTGAATTATTGTCGACTCGAGACGAATACTCAAGATTGCAAATGGTATCTGGGTTTTTATCTTCGTCATCGCTAATATCTTTCTCTATTACCTCATCGTAGAAACCAGGCGACGTGATAGAGAGCAGGGTAGGAAGAATTGATTCAGGTTCGGAGGCACTTGAAACTAATGCACCAATCAGGATTTTTTGTCTTCCGTCGTCCTCAGAATAGGAAGATTTCTTCAGTTTCTGTGATTGCTTATGGTCTGCATCATCACTTCCATTTTTATCCAACGAATGGATAAGCGTCGCCACCTCATGTACAAACCACCATGCTTTTCCTAGCACAACCAATTCCTTGATATATCTATTGCAAAGTTCACCAACTCGAGCTATCTTCCTGTAAACCCCGTTATCTGTGCTGAGCGCATCAAGTTTCGATACTACCCTCATTCTGCTAGTCAAAGGTACAGAGAAGGCGACAAGCATAATCAGAGGGATTAGTGGCGTGGGCATAACAAGTTCGTAACCTCTCCCTGCTTTCAACATGTCTAATAATACCAAAAAAGACTCACTAAGTTTTAGACTCGGCTCGTCAAATTGAGGACAGCTTTTCAGATATTTCACTTGGCCTGTTCTTAAAATTAAACCGATTTGGATTTTGACAATCTCAACAAGAAAAAGAACTTGCCGGTCTCGGTACTCTTGAACAGGGATTTCTGCAAGGATTCCAAGTTCTTTGATATCACTCTTCACAGCAAACTGTTCCTTCAAATTTTCTATTTCTTTGACAATATCGACTCCATCTCTAAGATATTGCGCTGGAACAAAGGGTGGATCTCCTGCTCGAGTTTCCATGGGAACTTTCTTTGTATCGCCGCCCTTATGAGGGGGTCGGAACACAGCAGTTAGTGTGTCCTCTAGAGCAAATGCTATCAACACCAATTTGTGCAAATGTGGAGAATCTGTTGGAATGCTAATGTTGAAATCATTTCTTTTTATTATTACGGCCTTACCGTTCATTAACGCATTGAATCTGTCGAAAATGAAGATGACCCACCATAAATGTCTTAAGTATCTTGATTTTTTATGGGCACCTTCCATGACTATTCTTGTATGGAAAAATTCATGATGAATAAGTAGTGAATGTGAGTAGCTGATGCAATCAACAATGTCATGACTACTTTGTTCATTTCCAAACTTATTGAAGGTAAAATTCATTGAAAGAAGAAGTTGGGTAGTTAACCGGGTTAGTTTGTCTGAATCGCCCAACTCAGGTAAGAACAACAAAAGTTGGCGAATCTTTATCTCAAGGTCATATATGAATTTGCTTTTATTTTCCAGGAAAGACTCAGAGTTGTTGACAAAAGAACGTGCTAATATGCTGTCGGACAAGTCGTCCTTTGCGGCGACCAAGACTACCGCGTATGAGATGATGTTAGGTATTGTATTGACTTTGTACATTTCCCAAAAGTCATGTTCATGTACTATTGGAAATACAGAATTGACTTTATAGAAATAAATCTCGTACATCTTCGACAAGTCTGTCTGTGAAATTTCGTAGAATCCAGGCGTATCCAAAGTGAATGCATGAATGGAGAGTAGAAATTTGAACATAGAAGAGTTTCGTCTAGAAAGATACTTGTGTTTGAATTTATGCTTCTTTGAAATTATTTCTGACATCACCTCTGTATCTTTTTCATCTTTCATGAATTCTTTTCTACTCAAAGTCTTTGCGAAGTAAAAGCGTGTTTCACGAATGCTAGTATTGAAATCGAACTGCTTTTTTAGAGCTCTCCAGTCAATTTTGTGAATATTAGCATCCACAGTATGTGGAGTAAAGTCAAATTCATTCAAGCTAGCCGTACTATGTGACAGTCCAGCAAAGGAATTCCGAGGAAATGAACCATTTTTCTCAAATTCCATGTAATCTTGGAATGAAAGTGCAAAAGGGTTTGAAAATGGAGGATACTTGTCAGCCATTGGATGAGAGCGAGCTTCCAAAATGAGCTCATTATGTGGAATACTCCGTTCAGTCTTAACAGTACTATTATCTTGACTCATAGGAGGTAAGTTATCGTTCAGAAGAAATTCCACATCTTTTTTGGAGATTAAACCAGGTGAAGTACTCAATACCTGGTCTTCTGCTTTTACATCATTTGGCCAAGGCAGGACATACAAGTTACGCCCTTCCGCATTATAGTTAAGGAGTGCATCGCTCGCTGAATGTTTTGACTCTGGAAGCGAAATAAAGTTGGGGACATTTTCCTTTTGATACAGTAGCGAAGATATGTCATCATTGGGTAGCTTTTCTGGTACATTTGTCAGTTCGGGTGGTGCAATGTGAGGTAGATCTTTCAGCGCTGCCTTAGACGATTTCTTCTTCTTTACAGGCTTTGTTTCTTCACACTGTAGATCACATTTGCTTCCCATTGAATGACAAACATCACATCCAAGCTGCTGGTATTCATGGCTCAGAACGATGCAACGGACTTTTTTAGCCCGGCAGTTGCGACAAGAACGAAATGTCCTTTTTCTGGTCTTGTAATTCTGATTGAACGCTGGAAAGACATCCATAGTGGAAACAGAGCAGACTCTACCACTCGTGTATCGACTGTTAAGAAACTGGGGGGAATGATGGTGGCGCACAAAAATTCGAGTACCTTGTTGGCACCTGTGCATGGTGGGGCGTAAATCCTATTTCACCCCGCGTCGCGAAATACAGAATACGAGCACGTACAGCAGAGGACCAGAAAGAGGTAAAGAGAATTGAAGCCTTATTATCATATTTCCCAAGGATAATTTTACACATATATTCATGTATTAGCCCACCATGAACCGGCCAAATTTTCTACGACTCTTGATAAACGGAACAACAAATTCAATGTGGGGTGCATGAATATCGCACGGTGCATACAGTCATGCCGTTATATTGTTACAATGTCAGACCCGAAGTCACCATAAGCCAGAGTCAGATGCCAACATGCCTTCGAAAATATCATACAACTAAAAATGAAAAAAAAAAAAAAAAAAAAAGAAAAAAAAAATTCACAGAATTCTTCCATTTTAGTGATATATCACGGCTTTAAAGTGCCCGCGGAACTAAATTTTCTTTTGCTTGTCGACTAAGCCTAGATAGATATAATCGTAGACGGAATAGCTGCTCTCCGTACCTTTTGTAAGTCGCTCGCAGGTGAATGTCGGAATCAGAACCAAATTGGAATCTCAGTTTCTTTTTTTTTTTTTTTTTTCTGATTTAGGCCGCGCAAAAATTTCGGAGAGACCAAGAAAACCTGAGACAAACATGACTACCGATCTTAATACCTTCATACACCCATCGGTGACAAAAATCAATGACAAGTATTGGTTCCATGAAGTAAGTCAGGAATCTTTTCCGGGCCAAATGTTTGGACTCGAGATCAAAAAATTGCTTCACCATTCCAAAAGTGAATACCAGGACATACTCATCTTTGAATCAGCCACTTTCGGCAATGTTCTCGTGTTGAACGGTATTATTCAATGCACAGAGAAAGATGAATTCGCCTATCAAGAACTCATTACACATATACCAGTTATGAACCATTCTAGTCCGAAAAAGGTTCTCGTAATCGGTGGCGGCGACTGTGGTGTTGTAAGAGAACTAGTGAAGCACTTGGATAAAAGTGGCATCCAGGAAATCACTATGGTAGAAATCGATCGTCAAGTGATTGAATTGAGCGTTAAATTCTTGCCCAACATGGCCAAGTTTCATGACCACCCAAATGTGAACATCGTCATTGATGATGGGTTTAAGTTCTTACAGAATTTGAGTACCTTGAATGAGGAGGAGAAATATGATATTATCATCACTGACTCCTCTGACCCTGAAGGTCCTGCCGAAGAATTCTTCCAAGTTAACTATTTCTCTTTATTGAAGAATGCGGCCAAAAGTGATGGCATCGTAATCATGCAAAGTAGTGAGAACATTTGGTTGAATATTAACTACTTAGGAGAACTTGTTAACAAAGCTAAACAAGTCTTTTCAAATGTGGCTTATTGCCAGTGCTATATGCCATCGTATACAAGTGGACAACTTGGTTTGATTGTTGCATCCAGTGACCCTAATAAGGATCTTACGAAACCAGTCCGCGAATTTGACAGGGAAACGGAATCCAAGATCTTCAAGTACTATAATTCCGCTGTTCATCGGGCCTCATTTGTATTACCTACATGGGCTGATGAAATTGTCAACAGGAGGTAAGTCATTACATTTACATTTACATACCAAGAGATGTCAGTGACACAAACGCATGAGGAGCTATCGGAGAGTATCTATGAGGAGAGCACAGAGGGTAGGAGAATAACTAACCGCTGAGACTATGAGCGCGGAGGCTAGAGAGGTTCATAATGCAGGTTTTTTTTTTTCTTTCTTTCCCCATCACGCTTCTATTAATTAGAAATTTTACAATAAATTCATAGATATCATTTGACAAACTAAATTATTGTAATAGCTTGACATCAAGCAGCACGTGACTGACAACATTCCTGGAAACTTTGAAGTACTGTATGCCACAGCGCAGAAAACTCGTGGAAGCCCTCGGGTCCTGAATATACGGTTCACACACTACTAATCAGGTGACTAGATTGTTCACCCACATCCCCAGCAAAACAAACAAAATTTTAACACATTTACACTACTACCCTAACACGACCCCAGGGCACACTGGAATTTTGCACCCATCATTGCGCACATGAGCCACGAAGACGATTATCCAACCAATATCGATGAGCAACTTCTCACCGCAGTTAAAAATCAAGTGAACGCCCATGATCTAGATGACACCTCTGGTAAATTGGATGATCCAAAACATCTTCACCAAGGCTCTAATCAAGACAGTCAGCCTCTGCAGGAGCAGAGGGCTGCCCAAGAGGCTCAGGCTCAAGCTCAGGCTTTGTACCATCATCAGCAGCATTTGCACGAGGTCGGTGAGTCCGAGTATAACATTCAGATTCCGGAACCCATCATCGATTCTAGGCTGAAAATATACCCGGTGTCTGAGAACACAATCACGAATGAAGGAAACTTGATCACACGTCCCTTCCCGGAGCAGATGTTCCATACTAGAGATGAACTCAATGAGTTTATCTCTGAGTTTGCTCGTGACAATGGTTTTGGAATTGTGATTGCGCATTCCAATAAAAAGGCGATTTACTACACTTGTGAGTTGGGTGGCCGTTACCGCCATAAAAAAGGAAAAACTATTCAGCAGCAAGAGGAGGAAGCGGCACAAAGGCAGCTCAATGATACTGGTACTGCTTATGTGTTGGAGCCTCATGCCAGGACTAAGAAGTTACGTTGTCCATTCAGTATGACTGCATCTTTCCGCAAATCTAACCTGATATGGTCGTTACGGACCACGTGCAACGAACACAACCATCCCCAATTAGATCCACTATCAAACCATCCTATGTTACGTAAGCGTTCTGATGAGCTCAATCTACTCATATTGGACTTGTACAAAGTGGGAACTAAACCATCACATATTGAGGCCAAAATCAAACATCAATTTCCTGATGTTTTGATCAAACGTGAGGACATATACAACGAAATTCGAGGCTACAAGCGGAAGTTGAAAAAGCAAAACAAATTCCTTCCAGGTGGCGTTAGTACGAATGGAATTAAAAGACGGCGTAATGCTGCACTGTACCATCAAGTTATGGAGGGCGACGATGACGACGAACATGATGAGGTGTTATCATATGAGTTGGAAAGGCAACGCCAAGAGGTGGAATTACAGCGCCAATTGGCAGCGGAAGCTGCCCACCACTCTCACCATCATGGCATGGGTCATCCACATTCTCTTTCACCTCATGCTCACTTGGACGAACAGCAACTACAACATTACCAACAACAACTTCATGCCCATGGACTTCATGATACTGAGCACAGTGACAGCACGGCAGCCGCAGCTATTGCAGCTGTAGCGAGCGCTGCACACGCCAACAGCAATGGCGACTTGTCTATTGATAACATTGACAGTAGATTGGTCGGCGAATAGACCCTGTATATTAGTGTACATTAAACCGCTTTTACATTTATATCATCTCCCTAAACTTGTATTGTTCATAAGGTACGTATGATTTCAATTGCATGCGATCGTTCTTCAAACAATTTGGTAAGCTCACTCACTTTTCGTCCCCTAATGACCGGCTTTTTGATTGGAATGAGTGCTTCGGGTGCCGGTGCTAGTGCCGTCTTAGTGGTGACTAAGGTGGGTGAGGTTTTTCTTTCGAATTTGTATTTTTGTGGTGGGAACTGTAGTAGTACCTTTTCTGGTGGATTAGGCATTTTGTCATCGTCTTTTCCTTCCTTGTTTTCATAATTGTTCTCCTTGTTATCTAGCGAAGACATCTTCAGTATGCTATTTTCTAGTGCGGTCTTTTTGAATTTCTGTGTCGTATTCTGTAATGCTTGTTCTGTTTTCTGTGAACTTTGTATGCTGTTGTTTGCCGGTTGTGCGCTTTTGTCTGACATCGGCGTAACTCTCTGTGTTGATGGTGTGCTGACTTTAAAAGACTGTGAAGTCCTTTGTATTCTCTGGTTCGCATTATCATAGTAATCATGCAATGAATTTTTCTCCTTAGTGTTATAGGAAATGTCTTGTTCTCTCAAGTCGTCAAGATTCTCGTCAAGAATGGTATGCGTACTATAATCCTCACTTTCATCAGTATTGTCTTCGTCCTTCATGGTTATCTCATGTGACATATTGTACAGCTCATCAATCGTTGAATTTCTGAGAGAGTCACCGTTTACAATCTGATCAACTGAACGAAATCGCTTATCGAAAAGTGACAGTATTCTCGGCCAATGAGTGATGACATTCTTTATGAAACGAGTACCAATTAAAATCCGGTTCTTATTTAGCTGCGAGGGGACTTCATGGGTCAATGAGTTACACAAACTTCTCAGAATCAATAGTGGCGTGTGCTTTGTAACCTCATGATTATCAACCATGCGCCAACATAAATCCATAATCTGATATAGGACCTCATTGGTGTAATCACGGGACATGAAACTAGAGAATATCAGTAGTGTGTACTCGAAATCATCGCTCATGGGAAGCTTGATTTCATCGACAGGTATCATCACCTGTGGCATCTTCAAGAGGAGTTTCTTGAAGCACGATGCGATACAATGCAAGTCCCAGTCGTTGATCCACATCAACTGATTTCTTTCAATGCATAAGAAAAGGATTTCTGTATTTAGTCTGTTTCCAGGACGATGGAAGAGCAATTCCACGTTAGGTCCGTACAGATCAACAATTTGAAAAACTTGATAAAAATGATGATAAAACACAGGATCAGCCGTGGGAGAAAATTGGGTCGAAGAACCCATTACTGCCTCCACGGGAAAATGTATGTCTATTTTTGGAGATAATGTCAACTCTGCATCATGTTTGTAGATTCGAAGTGAGAGTTTGAGATTAGTGATGTCCACGTAGTATGAGAGCTCTGAAAGAGAATCACAGCTTGTAAGCACGCTTTTTCTATTAGGTTTATTATCGAATAAAGTCTTCAATTTTGTAAGCGTTTTCCTGGAAATGCTTAGGTTAGTCAAAATTTGGGAAATAGATTTGACAAACCAACTCTCGTGCACAGCAATAATTTTTGTAAGATTACCGACATTGTCACGATTCTGCAGGTCTGGTGATAAAAATGCCTTTAAAAATTTTACTCCCCATATCCAGCTGATTTTGTTAAGACCACAACTGAACATAACAAGAACGTATGGGTCGCTGGGAAGGGATTGCATCAAGATGGGGATGAAAAGATCATAATCGATTTGTGACGTAGAAGGTAGATAGGACGTATCAAAAATATAAATAGGTAACCCAGTATAGGCGTCGACCACGTCTGCCTTATAAAATATTCTTTCCATGCTTCCCTATTATCTAGTTTTCTACCCAGTTGATGGTAATGCAAAGCTATTGTCTTTACCAAGTGCAGATATGAAATAACAACGCGCGATTGCACATTCAGTTGATCACTGCATGAATTGCTCAAGGCCGACCGTGGTGAACTTAGACACCAATCATTTATACCTGGAACTTTTCCCTTATTAATACAATAGACACAATACGTTCTCGTTTAGATTTCCAATTATGTACTACAATAGGCAGAGGAGATTGTAAGAGGAATACAACTTGGTGAAAACAAACTTGCCTTATATGTTTGGCTCACTCCGAGACATATCATACCTCTCATATAGCACAACAAAAACACATGAATTTTTGTAACGGCGGTATTCTATCAAATTTGTATGGTCACAATAACTCCGTAGAGGTTAGAGAGATGAATTTGGAGGTTGGGTTATCATTGCTAATCGAGATCATACAGTCCAAAAATGGGAAAAACTTGGAAACTGAATATCATAAAAGAAATGTGATCTAACAACAGACTAAGTGTCAAAAACTATCCTGTTTTAGTGCCATTGAAACATCTCCTAAACCTGAAATACTCCCCCTAATATGTATGCACGTGACTATTTGGTCACGTGAGTGGTAAGTTTGCCACAAGCCTTTTGGACAAAACCCACTTCTCAGCACTACAACCTGTTATACATTAAACAACATGGCAGCTGCTAATGAACAGGTGGCCAAGACGGATACAGAGTTGCTGAAGAAAAAGCACCCTGCTCCAGCTGAAGAAGAACTTTCCGAAGAGGACCAAAAATTGAAGGATGATTTGGAAATGTTAGTTGAGCGCTTAAACGAGCCTGATCAATCAGAGGATTTGTATTTGGGGTACTTGAACACAATGAAGAACTTCATCAAGGATTCTACCACCTCAATGACTGCTGTCCCTAAGCCATTGAAGTTTTTAAGACCCCATTTTCCTTTGTTGACTGAAGTATACGATAACTGGACGAAAAAAGGGTTATCCAGCAACATATTGCTCCAATTCGCAGATATTTTGTCTGTATTGGTCACTACTTATTCTGATGATGGTAAAAGAGAGACGCTCAAGTATCGTTTGTTGGCAAGTGATGACACAATTGCGGATTGGGGACATGAATACATGCGTCATTTGGCTTTAGAAATTGGTGAAGCATATCAAGAGAAATTGGGAACTGACGAGGCATACATTTCCCGCTTGGTTGATTTATCATTGAAAATTATTCCTCATTTCTTGGAGCATAATGCAGAAGCTGATGCTGTTGATTTGTTGTTGGAGATTGAAAGTATTGAGAAATTGCCTCAATATTTGGATGAAAACACTTATTCCAGAGTATGTCTTTACATGGTCAGTTGTGTTCCTCTTTTAGCTCCTCCTGATGATTCTGCATTCTTGCACACTGCTTATTCTATTTACTTATCTCATGGACAATTGACTCAAGCCTTGACCTTAGCCATCAAGTTAGATAACAAGGATTTGATAAAGCAAGTGTTTGATTCAACGAATGACATTTTAATCCACAAGCAATTGGGATTTATTTTGAGTCAGCAATACAACAGATTCAAATATTCCGGTGATAATGAGGAAGTGCAAGAAATCATTTCTAATGTTAAATTGCCAGAGTTCTACTCATACTTGACACGAGAACTTAATTTGTTAGAGCCCAAGGTTCCGGAAGACATTTATAAGTCACATTTGGAGGACTCGAGATATGTTTATGGACCAGGTTCGATTGATTCCGCTAAGCAAAACTTAGCTGCTTCCTTTGTCAATGCATTCGTTAATTTCGGTTACGGTACAGACAAATTGATTTTACAGTCAGGCGATAATGAAAGTAAGTCTTGGATTTACAGAACCAAAGGTAGTGGTATTGTATCCTCGACAGCTTCTATTGGTTCAATTTATCAGTGGAACATCGACGAGGGTTTACCGGCGTTAGACAGATACACTTACTCTTCTGATGATGAGATCAAGGCTGGTTCTATTTTGGGTGCAGGTTTAATTTCTGCCAATATTAATGATGAAGCAGAGGTCTCGTTGGGATTGTTGCAGGAATACATTGCTGACCCCAAGAAACTCTTCCAGACTTCTGCCATTAATGGGTTGGGTGTTGCTTACGCCGGTTCTGCAAACGAAGAGGTGTGCAACTTGTTATTGCCTCTTGTTTCAGACACAGAGATCTCCTTGGAAGTTTCATGTTTGGCTGCTTTGGCTCTTGGTAATGTGTTTGTGGGAACCTGCAATGGAGATATTACGTCAGCGATATTACAAACGTTCTTGGAGAGAGACTTTTCTCAGTTGAGCAACAAATTCATTAGATTTATGGCGTTGGGTCTTGGATTGTTGTACATGGGAAAGACGGAGATGGTTGAGGATGTCTTGGATATCATCGATGCTATTGAACATCCTATCAACAAAACCTTAAAGGTTTTGGCCAATATCTGTGCATACGCAGGAACAGGTAACGTGTTGCAGATTCAATCTTTGTTGCAGATGTGCTCTGCCAAGCCAAAAGATACCACCGATGAAGAAAAGAAGTTAGAAGAAAGTGAAGAAGATGCTTTAAAGCGGGAGGGCAAAGACCCGGAAACTGGTGCTCCAACTGAGAGTAACGCCAATGACGAAGATGTTGAGATGGAAGACGCCACAGAAGTTAAGACAGAAGTGAAAGCAGAAGAAGAGGACGAAGAGGAGAAAGAAAAGCAAGAACTGAGCTCTGATGGATATGATGAGGACGACGAGGATGAGGAATTATATCAAGGTTTCGCCGTCTTGGGTCTTGCTTGTATTGCAATGGGTGAAGATATTGGTCAAGATATGGTCTTGCGTCACTTCTCTCACTTAATGCATTACGGCAATCCGTTGATTCGAAGGACTGTCCCATTGGCCATGGGTTTGGTGTCTGCTTCCTACCCACAAATGAAAGTGTTTGATACTCTCTCGCGTTACTCCCACGATCCAGATTTGGAGGTTACTCAGAATGCGATTTATGCTATGGGATTGGTTGGTGCTGGTACCAACAATGCAAGATTGGCACAATTGTTGCGTCAATTAGCTCAGTACTACTCGAAGTCTCCAGATTCTTTGTTCATGGTTAGAATTGCTCAAGGTATTTTATGTATGGGTAAGGGCACATTGACCTTAACTCCATTCAACACTGAAAGATCTATTTTGAATAAGGTTTCCTTGGCAGCTTTATTGACAGTATCTGTTGCCTTGCTAGATCCAAAAGCGTTCATTTTGAGTAATTCTACGACAGAGACATCTCACCAATTATTATACTATTTGACCCCTGCCATCAAACCAAGAATGTTGATAACTGTCGATGAGAACTTGAATCCAATTAAGGTGAATGTCAGGGTAGGTCAGGCTGTTGATGTTGTTGGACAAGCTGGTAAACCTAAAACAATCACTGGATGGGTTACTCAAGCTACTCCAGTCTTATTGAATTATGGAGAAAGAGCAGAGTTAGAGAACAGCGAGGAATGGATCAGTCTATCGCATACCTTAGAAGGCATTGTCATTTTGAAAAAATCCCCAGATTACATGGAGAGTGAAAGTTAATGAGAATGTGTGTATAAATGATGATAAATCAAATCACCGCACTAGTTTATTTAGCGACCTTGTCGTAGTAGAACTCTCAGCTAGTGAGATTTTAAATAGTTGTAGCAACTGAAGAAAACGAAGGAGCATAACAAGCATAAGAAAGCTATTGTGCCCGATTGTAAAGTATCACACCCGTGTCTATTTGAATTCCGGAGCCTTACCTGCCATCATCAAACCGACAATAAGGCCGAACAAACCCAAGACTGAGCCGAAAATTTCAATCACCAAGATTTTCACGAATAATGACGAGTCAGCAGCATCACTGATAGCGGCGGTAGATCCAGTGATACCCACAGCGATTCCACACAATAAGTTGGAGACACCAACGGTGATACCAGCCCAGAACAATGCATAACCAGTGTACAAGTTTTCCTTTGAATATAAGGTGGACTCAGGAACATTAGTGAGTTTAGCAGAAAAGACAATGGCCATGATTAATCCGTAGATAGCGACAACTTCACAGAAAATGATAGAGATCAAGTTCTTGGTAGTAATTCTTGGAGCTTTGACACCTGCACCAAGAATAGAGGCACCAGTGATGAATATACCCCAAGCTGCACCTATGACAGAGAAACCGATACAGCTTGCAATTCCCAAATTTGCCCACATGTAGGGGGACGTGGTTTCTAGAAAATCACCAACATTGAAGGATTCACCTTCACCTTGGAACAACAAGTATCCTCCAACTGTCAAAAGGGTGAGCACGACGATCGATTGAGTCACTGCCATGATGCGTGCAATCTGATTTTAAGAGGATATTTTCTTTATCTGGATATCTCCGACGCTCAAATGAAGTAGGTTTGTAGGTAAGGCACGAGCGCGAGGTGTACGGGTGTATTATCAATGCTGAGTCGAGTGTTCGACTAATAAAGAACCAAGTAAAAGTTGCATATAATTAGAAAAGTCGATTCTTTAAGACTTTGGCTATGATAAAGAGAATCTTAGCTGTCGATGTAACAAATTGTATTCCTCTGACTAATTTCCATAAACCCAAGTACTCATTAATTTAAATGGTCACATGTTTAGCCATGTATGGATCAAGACTACTAACATAATGCAATTTATGCTTAGTAGAGACAATACGATTTTTTTTTTCAATCAATTCGTTACACATCTAGAGAGTTGTATATACAATTAATAGGTATAATTGCTCGTAATGTTAAACAATCGCAAGGAATAAAATCAATATCTGGATTACATGGACCATATATGCAAGGCTGCGCTCTGCCAATTCAGAGAAACGATCACTAACTACTCATGGGCAGGCGGTTCAACAAGCACATTCTATTTACTTTTGTTGCCCTCATCTGTCTAATTATTTATTTGAAAACATCATCCAATGTTCTTTCGTCAGTTGAATTTCCTTACTTGAAGGGTAGTGAGAGGCCCATTCAACAATCTACGCAACAAGCTATTGATCCTCCAGGTAACATTGCTAATTCAGGCGATGTGGCAAGTCATGATTTGAAACCCGTTCTGGAGATAAAAGGCAATTACAAGAAAATTAATGTGGATGCAAATGATTATTTGAAGGTTACGTATATCAATGAGGGATCGAAGCAAGCATCAATTAAAGACACAGTTTTGGTTGTTGTTCTGATCGGAAACGATGAGTCTTTTGGTGCTAATCGTAAATTCAAAGATTTAGTTGGCCTTATCAGATCACTCGAGTATGATATGCACTATTTGAGTTTAGCCATTTACTGTGGGACGGATTCGTTGTTCAACTCTGTGACTGAATATATTGAAGGAGCAATGCAAATTAGCGATTTCCAAAGAATTACTTTACTTCGTGCACCATTTCTTGATTCGAACTTCAAATCATCAGATCATAAACCAAACAGACAAAGAGAAAGGCGCCGCTTAATTGCCAGAGCAAGAAATTTTGTTCTTTTCAATTCAATGACCACAGAGGAATATTTATTGTTTGTGGATGCTGATGTGGTGAAATTCGACCACACCAATATGCTTAAATTATTTGCCGAAAGTGGCAAAGATATAATTGTGCCGAGAGTAGAAAGAGGTTCTGACAAAGATTACGATAAGAATTCATGGAAAGGCGAACGACGGGTTCCCCTGGCTAAAGATTTGCAATTGATGGATGAAAATAAATGGGAGCAATTCCGTTTTATTCCAAAAGATGTCGGTGGCAAAATGTACCATTTGGGACATCATCTAAGTGACGTAGCAAAAGCTCCGGACTCGGAGCTTTCCAGCCCTACCTATGCAGTTGAACTTGATTCAGTAGGAGGGGCTGTACTCTTTGCAAAGTCACTTATTTTCAAACAAGGGGTTGCATTTCCTCCTAATTACATTATTGGTACAACATGGAATAGGGCAGAGGGATATGACGGTATCGAAACGGAAGGTATTTGTTACGTTTCCAAGGTTTTGGGCTACAAATGTTGGGCAATGCCTAATTTGGTTGCACAGCATACAGAAACACACTAAATTACTTTTTTATCAGTATATTCTATAATAGGAGAAGAAGGGGTAAGATACAACTTTAACTGAAATGCCGTCATTTACAAGAAATCTATAGAATTAGCATAGTATATTGTGTCGGTCAGACCCTCTATACTAACCGCATGTAATCTGCATCTTTCCTTTCTAGTAACGAGTCTCCACATAGATTTAGTAAGCCGAAATTCTGCAAAATCTCCCCTAATCTCAGGCAGGCTTAGCCTTCTCTTTTTAGTTTCTGGGTCTTGGTCAGACATTTCAAAAAATTCATTATACCAGTCCTTTTTTAGTATTTTTCCATTGATCTTGACTTTTGCGTTCGACAAACCACATAGTAAGGTAAGCCGATTGTCGTTATAATCTTCTGAAATATCCATTGTAACTTTCCTAAACACCTGGGCAAACATATGAGCAATTGAGTTGGTGCAAATGAGCAGGGACATTCCTGTGTTACGGTTAAGCACAAGCTTAACTTCAGCATCTGGTGTACTTTCAACTTGAACTATTAGGTTCATCAACATTTGCTTTTGCATATGTGGTCGAACGTACTGAATTGGACACTCTACCAAATAATCTGGAGATTGATTAACAACACCCTTACTTTGTAAGTCGTTCAAGTTCATAATAATTTCTGTCGTTTTGAGCGCTGGGTTGTAAATAATTCGGTGTTTAAGGAGCCGTTGTTCCAATTCCAAGAACCGATAATAGCGGCACTCCTTGACAAGAAGAGCACGATGTTCGTCATTCCTCACAATTTCCGAATTATCTCGAAGCACTTCTATCAAGTCAGCAAAAAGCTTTGGGGACCGATTTGGAGCACTAGCTGGTTTCTGTGGAGGAGGTCTTATCATCGCTTTCTTAACTATGATGTTCCTATTGTCTGTTATGAGACTGTCGTAATTCATCAGAAAAAAGTTGGGGAAATTTCCGCTCTTTATAAAAAGTGATTTGGGTATTTTGAAGCTTTGTTCGCCAACACTAGCAAAAATATAATCATTGTTGAGCATCTTCTGAAGCCGCTTGAGACAGAAGTAATAACTATCCAGCCAAAGATGAACAAAGTCATAGTCAGACTTAACTTCAATATGATACCCTTGTAAATGGTTATAGATCATCTCAAAGACAATTGGACTTCTGTCTATGAAAAGAACTGCTTCATTGTTTTCAGGCTGAGAGAAGAAGGTGGTAAAATAGGACGGAGCATCGGACAGAAGAGAAGCCCCACTCAAACGAAAACGTTTATAACCAACTTGAATGTCGTATACCTTATCATGGGGAAGTATTCTAGGAATTGCTGGGTCAAACTCATCTGAAATTTCAATTGTTTCAGACATAACTATTCAGTACAATTCTCAACTTTGACGTATGTTATAGAATCGCGCTGATGAGTACCCCACCAATACTTACTGTACGCACAACTTAACTCACTTATCTCATCCCTTCTTAAGGTTCAGATCACATCTGACTTAAGATCGTTCATGTCAAAAAGATCAAGAAACTTTGATGGATGCTGGACATGCCGCTTAAGAAAGATTAAATGTGATGCAACTCGCCCGATCTGTATGAGATGCCAGAGGGCAGGCGTGACATGCAAAGGCTATAAGATTGTATTGGCTTGGTCTGAAACTGTTGGAGTTGATAAGAATAATACAATGGTCACATTGCCACTTTCGAGAAGTTCTTCTGAAGAACGTCGCGATGGTGGGACGCTGAGAAGAAATATCGAGTTAGTTAAGTTCCCCAAACTGATGCAATTTCTCAGTTTTTCGAAATTGAACAATGTTCTTTCACAATTTGATGACGTTTCGAAAAAAATATCCAATGGTTCCTTCTTTGTTGGACCTTTTGGTGTTTACTCATCCCAGGAGAAACCTCCTGTAGCGAATGAGGAACTTTCAATAGTAGGAACATCTAACCCAGATAATACCAAGAGACGCTCACCAGAGCAGTTTATGAAAAATGAAGAAGTGACGAATACAGATCAAGAGGATCATGAACACATTTGGGGAAGTGAATCAATAGAACCTGGGGGGAGTATATTTTCTAAATTCGACAACACATATGTTCATTACGATCTACTTGATTCTGCCAAACTTACTATTGTCGCCATTAAAGGAACGGACTATAAATTTAGTGAACAAAGTATGTTTCATATCTTATATCCCAAGTTTTTTCTGAACATGGATTCTGATGATTGGTTGCCCAACCCTCAGGTGTACGAGAAGTTCTTTAGCATTTCAGATACCTCGGTAAGCATATTACCAAGACTTCAGGAAATATCGTCATATTTAACAGCAGAGAACTTTAGCTTTATCAGAGTTGTTTACAAGAATTCAAAGTGGGATACGCTTGTACTTCCGGTGTTGAAACAAATCTTATTCGAATTGGTTTGTGAGGAATCAATGGGATCTCCAAAGTGGAAAAACCACATTATCGATCGCTCTGCTGAAGAGGCTCCAAGATCATTATTGGTTAAGAATCTAAGACTAGCAATCTTTTGTATGGCATTGTCAGTTGGTAGTTATCATAGATCACTTCGTCAGGAAAAGAACCCTAGACGCAATGATGTTGACAAGTACAACATCAATGATGATCTACTGACCAGTATTGAGTTGCGCAAATTAGGAATAACCATCCTCAATTACCATCTCGATGAATACGATAATAACTGTCTGTATTCAGATCCCGACTCCTACGATACTTTGATCCTTCTTGCGTTAGTTCTACAGATACATCTAGACAATTCTTACGGTGTCTTTGAGAACTACGAATTGATATTCGCTATCGGGGATTTTATCCTCAAAAACAAAAACCACAAGAAGATCATATATACCAGTTTGGACAGATATCTCCATAATATGTTCCGAATTCTCAACATCTTTTTCGAATCTACCCAGGCAATTAACTTATTCAACTATTCAATTTCTGAGCAAGACCAGAATCTGAAGTATCTGGATCTCAATGATAACTATGATCTTATCAAAACTGCAACAATGGAAAAGGATTACGAGATTCTGTCACATGATGAGGAGGAGGATGATGATGATGGCCTAAGTGATACTACACCAGATAATAAGAATTTTCTGGTCGCAACAGAAGAGAGTGCAACAAATCCCCTTACATTTACAATTCACTTCAACAAAAGTGAATCGTTCTCTAAATCCTCCAGAAATGGAAGCTCCCTCACGGATGATTTTCAAAAGACGAAGGTGAATATTGCTCCCTTTAATGCTCCTGATATACCACAGTTAGGTAGCGGTTCAGTTTACGTTAATCTCGGTATTCCAAAATCTTTGATCCAAATATTTCACGAGGTAATCCAACTCACTAATCACAAGAATATATTTAAAAAGAAAGGGGTTGTTCCAAGAAATTTCCCGAGAATATGTGCGGAAACAGAGGATAAGCTCATAAACTGGAATCTTGAGAATCACTGGAAGCTATACGTCAACAAATATGACCCAGTAACAAATGTTGCACACAAAGAGTTTATTTCAGCTTTTCATGAGGCGTTATTTTACAATATTACTTGCTTTCATAATGCATTGGTGGTATATTTTAAGAGACTACTACCGGAGAGCCCTATTGTGACATATCAAAAACATATTCATGATTGCTTCGATGCGTTAGAACAATTGACCAAAATAAACAAGATTTTAAAAAGAGAGAAGATCGCTCGTTTTTGTCCTTCATTCTGGCCCTTGTTGATTTGTGGATGCGATATTGATTTCGTCACACATGGATATCTAAAGGAGAAATGCCAATTGTTGTGGAAGCAGGATTGTTTCAATGGATATAATTACTGGAGATCCAAGCAAATCCTACATGAGGTTTGGAAAAGAAGGGAAGAAGACGGGGAAAATAACGGATTTATGGATTTGATTAGGGAATGGGGAATTGTGTCTTGCTTAGGCTGAAAGTATGTCTTCGAATCAGGAGGCCAGGCTTGTCTGTTCATACAGCGGTGAATGAAATCTGCCTCGTTCAATTTTGGCATAAATGCCTTCCATGAATTTTGGACTGAAGATATCAGCTGTGAAATCGTCCCCTTGTTTTGGTCTGCAATATATTAAATCCAAATATGGTATGCACCAGACCGCAAGAGCCAAATAAAATCTTCCTTTATTGTTTTCGATTTTGTGGTTAGTATTTCCATTGAGTACAACGTTAACCATGTTGTTTTTGAACCCCAACGAGTAGGGCAAGTCACGAACTGTGAAGGGAACAATTACTCGTGTGTCTTTATGCTGTACATTCAAGTATCTGGTTCCCAATTCAACTCTTGGAGCAGGCGGTTCAAAACATGACATTTTAGACTTCTTTTTTTCAATCAGGCTGACATATCTGCTGTATCTCTCGGCTTGCTTGACGGTCATATCATCAATTGTAGTCCAGTTCTTTGAGATGTATAGTAATTGCATAAACAATAATGAGAAAGTGGCCAACATCCAAAAAATACAAAAAACGTAGAGTACTACGTAATGAGCGATGTTCGAATGTGATCTTTTTAAAGCCAGTCTTGTTGTTGATGCCACACTAACGAGGATCGTCACAAGATAAATATCGATAAACCACAAAAACTTGATGAAAGACATGAGGTTGTCGCGTGCCACAGCTGTTCCGATCCACAAGCAATAGTGATCAAAACGTGAACTGCAGAAGTTCAAGTCGTTCAGATGAAACAGTCTATTTGGTTTGATGCTCTGGCATTTGCCACACCAATATGGAAAACCTTGTTCGTCACATAGAAATGCCGTAGGAACAGGTGAATAACATGGTTCGCCTGTTCCATATATGTCGTATGGTTTCTGTTGAGGACATTTCGAGGCACCTTGTTTGAAAATAAGTCCCCAGTATGCAAAAATAGATAATTGTGAGATGGCCAAAACTACCCATAGTACTATGGATCCTGCTTTCAGATGATTCTTGTATATCTCCTGGTAACCAACCACATTAAATGCAGCATAGTCTATGTATGCAAAGCCGCATATGACTAGTAAAGGAACTATTCTTTTGGCTTTCCTACTATTAGGAATCACCATGTGCTACCTTAACTATTCTGTAGAGAAACGATTATGTTGTGCATATAAATGAGGTGGAGTAGTTGGTATACCACCAAGGTGATGCGAAGTTTTGCCATGTGAACTAACTGCGTTGCACCTGAATCCCAGCAAATGGGGAAAATGGAGGAAATCTAAGCGCATGTGTATTCTATAAGCCCAATCCTTCCCTGTGTATACTTACACTATGGTTGAGGACCCTTACAGATTGATCGTAATTCATATTTCTGATGACTATGCAGATTGCAGTTATTCCGATCATCCGAAATCAGTGTATCCCTTAATCTAAAAGGTGTACTCGATTTTCCTCCTAACAATCGGATTATGTAGTGTTGCAATGCAGAAGAACAAACTGAGTAGCGAGCCTAGAAAAGCTCTAACCTAGGACTCATAATGAAGGAGCTCAAATAGTATGGAACATGGAACACGATACATACATAGTACCGAAATACTCCTACCTCTTCTTACCTCAAAGACGCACAAGAACGGTAAAATGCAGGTATATGTCCGAAGGAGTCCAGTTATCTAAGAAAAAACATACAAAACTTTCCCTATTAATCTAGTATTCCAAAACACACGCTCGCAAAGTTTGGCACGTATTTCAACCATACCTAGTGATCACCACAATTGCATGTCTTATTGCGAGCGTATACACAACCGCGATGGAAAGTTTTTCCGAGCAAACTAATGAAGGGCATACGGTCTTAGAAGCGAAAACGACATGCGATGTAGAAATCAACGCGTTTAACAAATTGGTAATAAACCCCGGATTCTTCGACGTTCCTGATTCGATACTTCCGAATCCTTACGTATCCCCAGACTCTTGATACTCCCGGATACATCGCTACTCCGGGAACTTTACAGAGTGTCGATACTATAGGCAGATGCTTCTCTTAACGGAAATCCCGGCGGTTGCTATTCACGTGATACCCGGGTCATTGGTGTAAAGATGTGAAATATCGAAAAAGAGGTGACCTAAATGTAAGCAAACAAATTGGTGATGAAAATAGACACTTCTTACAAAGTGTTTGTGAGATTCGTATGAACAATATTCTCTTTGCCACCCATTTTGCGAAGTTGTAAGACTCCGGGATGAATTATTTGCATCACAAGTGGTGCAATTTAAAACGCACGTGATGTGCGTTTCCCCAGTTCCGACCCCACCCCCCATATATGCAACGAGCAGTTGTGCATCTGCGTCTCGCACGGAGAAAATGAAAATCCGTCATCTGCTGAAAACACCCCCACACATTCTTTCTGAAAAAAAAAAAAACTAATTAATTGTGAATTGTGGAAGTATCATTCAAGTTTCCACATACTACGCGTGCTTCTGAGAACGACTAAAAACGCCTTCTTCAATAGCTTTGCAATAGCTATTTGTTCCTACACTTATGCTAGTAGCACTCTACTCCAAGTCTTAACTTTCTCCGATGGCTGCTGACCAAACTGCTGTGATGGGAATACAGAGCGTGCTGACGACAGCATCCGATGATCTCAAAAAAGAAGATGTACCTCGAAAAAGATCTAAAGTCTCGCGTGCTTGTGATTCGTGTCGGCGAAAGAAAATACGGTGCGACGCCGAGTACCTGTCTGCGTTACTGAAGGTGACCAAAATATGTACCAGTTGCGATAAAAGCGGTGACGTTTGTACATTTTCGAGGGTCCCGTTGAAACGCGGACCATCCAAGGGTTATATCAGGGAGTTAGTGGATCGAATGGAAGATTCGGTAAACGCAAGTCATTCTCACAAATCTCTGGCTCTGATTTCATTGGGCACTCCATATCCTTATACAGCAAATTTCCATGGTACTGCCGTAACACTTGAAAGACCGCGGCTGAAGCTGGTTGATGCTCCACCATATGCGAATGGTGCCATTTTCCCTCCTTCATCAAACATGCTTCTGGCTCCATCCCATTCCTCTGCCCCACTTGGCCAAGTTAAGCCTCTTCTTCATAGAATCCCCTTCTCGAATCTGCCGGGATCTAGTCTGCCAATTTTTTTACCTCCATTACTAGGTCCGCAACCTCTGACTGAACCCGTTAAGTTGAATGTTACTGTTTCAAAATCAGGTGGGCCGTCAAGCCCACTAACCAATCAGACCTCGGTACTCTCTGGGACACCAGAATCAAAAGAAAGTAATAGAATTCAGGGTCCATTGTGGAAGGTTCCATACGAAATGCCCAACTCAGGTAGTATGGGCTCACAGGGATCTGACTCCATGACGAATAATAATGGTGTCTCGGGTGATAGTCGTAGATCGTCTGTTGATTCTGTGAGCTCCATTCTGACTACAGGTTCGAGATCCCGCTTGCCATCTTTGAAGCCTCTGACTTCTGTTAACTCGGAACTGTTTGTATCAAGCTCAGACGACGAGTTTTTCCCTGCCCGCTCACGTGGCATCTCTGCAAGTTCTTCTCCACGAAACTCAGTTTCATCTTTACTGTCTTTGAATGTTAGGATGAACAAACAGCTTACTTTCGCTAATTCTCCTCCAGTTGCACCTCTCGCGCCACAATCTATGGGTCTCCCTAATCCTCAACCTCGTCAGTTTTCTGCTCAACCCAACCCACCAATGGTTGTTCCCATGAACTCATTGGACCAGAATCTACGTTTGTATTATACAATGTTCCATAATAATTTTGCCATATTGCCGTTCAGTGATGCTGCAGTTTTGAGGGCTCTTAATGCGGTACAGAACGAGCAGGGTGAAGCTTCCCAATTGATACATATTTTCAGTGCTGCTTTGAATAATCTTATCCATTTCCAATCGATGAATCTTGAGAATCTGGCCTCTTTGTTCCGATTTTTCCTTCTGTTTTATCCTCTCAAAGTCAGTTTAAGTGACGAAAGCCTCCTCCTACTTCTTGCCAGTTTGGTAATGATCAATTACACCATATTACTAAATGGAGATAAATACTCGTTAGGAGTTTCCATAACAGCGGGAGTTTTTCATGATTTTAAAATCGTTGAAAAGTTTGCAGCTCTAATGAACAACCCACCTATCGATTCTGACGATATACATCTACATTTTGCCAGGTTATATTTATGTTTGTTGGTCATTGATAACACTTACAGCATCAGTTTTGGGTGTCAGCCTCACATGCCGCTGAATTTTGATTATTTTTATCAAGAAGTATCAAAATTGATTTCGTCTTCTCAGACTATATCACCATTTTCATTAAATCTTCATCTTGCCAAAATGATTGATGAAATAATGGTCCAGAAACAATGGGCCATGTTTTCCTCAATTTCAGTTGAGAGAAGAGAGTCCAATTGGAAGACTACCATTTCAAAAAAATTATCAGACCTTCCTTCCCAATCCTTTGCGCTTTTATTCTTTAATTTGATCAAAGACAAGTATGAGCTCTACGATTATTTGCAGGAGCTAACTAAGAATTGGAAATCAATACCTACAAAAGTTGCATATGATGATGTCTATGAGGCAGTAAGTGAAGAACTCTTGAAATTGAGTCGGCTAGTGAAGCGTCTCTCTCAGTCTATTTTGAGTTTCTCAAATTATGTGTCGACTATCCACTCTCAGCTGAAACCTAGTGGTCCAACAGCACATGAACTTATCAATCCTTTTTTCAACGTCAGTTATAGCCAGTCGTTCGAATTGATAAAGTCGTGTAAGCTACTTGTTGACTGTTTTTTTAGACAAATTACAGAAACTGAGATTATATCAAGGCTATCAAGAGTCAATCAGGATTTGTCTATTGCTTTTAATTTAATGGTGAGCAACCTCAATAATAACCTGAACGCCATATTGAACGCTAGACATATGATTTCGAATAACTATGTTAGTGGTAGTCCGGCTACCACAACGTTTACTGAGAAGGTTGGTGTCAAGAGCTTGGGTTTCACTTGCATTACTATGATTTCTGGGAAGCTCGACTCCCTACAACTAAACTTTTCTGACCCATGTCTGTATAAGGGCGACGAAAAGCCAGGCAGAAACCCAGATGTATGGAAGAAAGATTTCCTCAATGTAATTGATACCATATTGTCCAGAGAAGATAATGAAGGCTGGTACTGAATCTTCCGATATAATCTACATTAGCGTACATACTTCGACATTTAACACATCTATAAACGTGGATTATCTTTTTCTTTCTTCATCTTAGAAATAGAATGCGCTGTGCTTAGTCGATTTTAATTTGAGAATAGATCTTTCTTGTGAAGAACAAGTTACTCACGAACCCCACAGAGCCACACACAACAAAAACTAATAATGAGATGATTGCGGAGTATCCAAAATAAAGGACATACGAAGTGAAATCTTCAAGTCTTTCATCACTGAGGAAGAACAATGCATGAAGGAAAACGTAAATCGCGCAGCCACCGCCCACAAAGAATGACTTCCATTGCCATTTATAGTTCTCATTGCACAAGGTGTAATAAATCGATAAAACAGAAATCAATGATGTTGTCAACATCATCAAGATGAAGCAAAAGAAGAGGAAACCAAACATGTAGTAGATTCTGTTAAACCAAACAGACGAGAAAATGAAATACAACTCAACTGCGATGGATCCAAATGGAAAAAGACCAGACATCAACATGGAAGGAATAGTTCTTAAATACCATTGTTGTTCAGGAATTTGTCTAGGAATCTGGTTGGTTCTCACTGGCACAGAAAATACTGACAATTTAGACTGCCAAATCGAACCCACCACAGACAATGGGAACGAAACCGCAAACCAGATGAAAACGATGGCAATCATAGTACCGATAGGTATTGCTCCAGAGGAGCCTGCTGATATCAAGAAAAAGTTCAAGAATATAAATGAGAGGAAGATTATTCCAGGGACGAGAAGTGGTGTCAACATCATGTTCATCTTCCAGTTATCACCACCAAAAAATCTGTAAAGGTAGCCACTCACAAAAGAGGATACGATACTGAAAAGAATGTAAAGAATGAACATGAAGGTTGACAATGCGCCTCTATTTGAAGGAGACAATAACCCAAATAATGCAAACAAAATTGTAACTGTTACCATACAAAACAATTGCATGCCACTTCCCACTAATACAGATAATAGCATCCTATTTGGCGGAGATCTGAAAACGTCACCGTATACCAATTTCCAGCCACTGTCATACGCCACATCATCATCTAAGTTCACTTCGCTGTACCTTGCAATATCTTTCTTCAAAGTACTCAATAATATTTGGGCCATGACAATAGCTAAAATAATGACGACCAAAGAAAAGTTCACCAAGGAAACCCATTGAATTTTTGGATCATATACGTGCAAATATTTGTCCCATCTTGTTGCCCAGACAGTGCTAGAAGGAGTGAACACGACACTATAAGTGTACAAGACTTCAGCCTTTTGATCCTTATTAACAATTACTGGTTTCAAATCCGGGTCGCACAATTTTCCAGGCTTTGCGTGGTCTTTGTCTAGGGTCAGTCTGTCGAGTGAGGCTGGGCGAACAAGAACACCAACTACTCGATAATTGTCCTCACCCCTCTTGTGATATTCGATCTCGATAGTAAAATGGTTGTATAACTCGGCTTTGTTATTATCATCAATAGCTCCGATTGGAATGCCAGGTGCATAAAACTCCGAGTTTGTTCTGGTCTCCTTTACGTTTCTGGCAGCAGGCAAGCCATCAATAATCCAGTTGTGGCTGTAGCCAGCTCTGATACTCCGTCCCATAAATGACCAATCGGCAGATTCGTAATTGGCAGTGCACATACTGCGACAAGTGGCTTGTTTAAGCATTTTGATCTCAAACGGAGAATTGAAAATACGGTCTCCAAAAATGATGGCACCTAATGATTCAGGCTGCTTCACGGGCCCATCCTTGGGCTTACAGAACTTAAATCTTGGATAGTAGTAATCGTAAGAATAAATCACGGTTTTCGATCTGTCCTTTGAATGTGCCTCAGTCATGTGGTGCAACGAAGGTGTTAAGCGGTTCACGAATAATTCAATCTTATCACCCTCCTTATAAGAATTAGGAGCAATTCCTGGTAAGTAGAATGCGCTCACATAATTAAGCCACAAAGATGTGACTAAAATCGCCGTCCATGTGGATTTCATGGCGAGTCTGCAAACAATAACGGTGTTGTTAGGAATGTTATTCCTTGAGTTAGCCAACGGAACCTATACACAGTCCGAACCGCAGATACGAGGATCTCACCATATTCTTTGGGTTTTACACGACAGTGTTTCATGTATCCGAATAATCGCATGTAATGTGTATTCTATCTTTTCTAGAATATCTTCCTCTCAATTTATCAGTAACTTCTCTTATTTCACGAAGTCTCAATGCTGCTAAATTTTTGTTTTTCATGTAATACGGTCTGGTAGAAGAAAAATCACATACCAAACCTAACCTCGAGCATGCACTACATGGGACGCCATTTTCGGGACAAGCTTTGTGACGCAATCGACAAGTCCAGCAACCCAATTTTGACCTGTGGTTGCGGGTATTTTCTTTCTCGGTTTTCAAATTGAACTTTGACTCTGTGTGTTTCTTGTACATGAAAGGCATGCTGGTGAGAATGGTAGGGTCTATGGTATTCTCGTGCATTCGCGCTGCACGCTGGGCTATGGCTGCAAAATCATTAGTTAGATCAACATCCTTATCATTTGGTTCTGAAGTTAGAAATTCGGATGTGTCAGTGTTACTTTTGTAGGGCTGTAATGTGTAACAGTTTTGTCGGGGTGTGTTGGGCAGAGACGGGAATTGAGTTATGCTTGCTGATACTTGATACTTGGATTCTATACTCATTGATGAGTTCTCAAAACCAAAGGATTCATTAAAATCGTATAGGTCTTCGGAACATGGATATATCTTCTTGGAATAATATTCGGCCATGCCTATTTTGCTTTTTTATTTTCGTTGTGATTTTGATAAGCAGGAGGATTATTCTTGCAAAAAGTGCGAAACTTCAAGAACTAAAGTAACACAGAGAGACAGAAGGAAGATTATGATGTACACAAAAACTAACAAAGAATAGAACAAAAAAAATAAGACTCACGTGCAAATATTAAGTATACAAAAGGTAGCAAAGGCTCCCGAAATGCGCTATAAGATGCTTTTGACTTTCACTTTGTCCCTGAAACCATTCCATCGATGCGTTTTATGATTGAGAACTGACATACGTTAGTAGCCAATTGAGGTTCACCAATAAGAACCGACAAGACTCAGTCCATTGAGAATTAGAAGTGACCCGTATGCTTTTTCCTCCGATAGTGTCATGTTTGCTAGAAATCTTGTAGGGAAGTTCGAATTCAGCATCCAAACTGATTAATTTCGCTTCAAACTGTGAAACAATATCTAAGAGAGCGATCATGGACACATCAACTTTATTGAAATTGAATAATTTTCCCAAACTAAATTCATTGGAAGAATGAAGTGGCAAGACCATGTGGGACGAATGGATCTTGGCACCAGCATCATCAGGGCTATTACTTGTAATGGTGCCAACTTGGAGTATATATGATTTAGATCCCATCGGCACAAGTTTATAGGACTTAAGAGATACTGCCAAATGCTTCTGTAAGAATTGGCACAATAATACTATATTTCCGAGGGCAATATTGATTTCCAGCCATGGAACCTTGTATCCTAGACGAAAACCATTAATTCTTCCCCAGTTATCCAGTTGATCAAAAGTGATCAGAAATAGCTTTGTGTAGATATTGATGGTCCTAAGTTCATCAAGATGATCGAGATGTTTTTGATAGATTGCTTTCGCTTGATCTAAACTGTTTTGCTTCGCCTGTAGCTCGAGATTCAACGTGTTCCTTAACAGGGTGATTTCATTGAGTTTGCTAACATTCAAGTATTCAAGCTCATTGGTTAAATCTTCTAGTTGTTTCGTGAGTTCAGAATGTGTGTTTTCTAAATTCTGCAACTCTTCAATCTTATTCGTTTCAAGCTCTTGTAGTTGTTTAAGTTCATTCATGGAGTCAATCATATTTTGATCTAGAGATTCACCATTGAATGAGGAATTTGGGCCTTTTTTGCCCAACTTTTTCAAAAATAATGTATAATATTCCTTTTCCCTCTGACTCTCATCAAATTTAAGTTTGTAGTTTTCTATTAGAAGTTGTGCACATTCAGCACACATCGGATGATTAATTTTTTGATTCGTAGAGAGAATCCCAAAGATACGTTTGAGGGACTTGACTTTAGAAAAATCAGGAAGCTGGTCGTCTCCTGCAAAGCGGTCAGAACTCTCAAACAAAGAATCTTGCGACAGATTTTTATCCCCATCCTCATTTTCTTTCTCATTCTCAGACACATAGACAAAAGGCTGACGATTAGCTGACAGATAAGAATCATCTGTATCCGAATAATTCATAAACACTAAGGGTTCAGATCCGGTGGTAATTGCTTCATTCACTGTGGTTAATCTGTCTGTGGGGATATGAAAGACTGGTGGTGCAGATCGGTCATTATCTCCGTTAATTTTATCCCCTGAAAGAAGACCCACCTTTCGATCATTTAAGTACTTCAACGATTCACTTAATATTAGAGGAGATTTGCATTTTTGACAATGAAAGGTCATTTTGGTTGCTGTGTTGAAAGATAAGCCATGCGAACTAGGATATCACACTGATCACGTGATATGTCAAACAATTTATTTCTTGTGTAATGTGAACAGAAATGACGAATCATGAGAACAGTGAATAGACGGTTATCGATATATGAATGATGTATGAATAAACGTATGAAGAATACACATTGATACTAGTAATCTAGAGGAGAAAGAGTTATCAAAAAGGCAACTTGTCCGAGTGGTTAAGGAGAAAGATTAGAAATCTTTTGGGCTTTGCCCGCGCAGGTTCGAATCCTGCAGTTGTCGTTATTTTTGCAACACTGATTGATGTTTCCTCTTATTTCATTTTTAGCTAACCTAGTTAAACTGTTTCTATGTTTCCAATTCAATGATCGTGATATTAGGAATTACATAATAGCTGCAAGTGAGCAATTTTAATTCATTCTTGTGGCAACTTGTCCGAGTGGTTAAGGAGAAAGATTAGAAATCTTTTGGGCTTTGCCCGCGCAGGTTCGAATCCTGCAGTTGTCGTTATTTTTTGACAGGAAACATGATTGAATAGAAAACCAAAAAAGAGGAAAAGTTATCCTAGCGTACAAACTTTCTTTTTTCGAAAGTAATTTTCCTTCAAAATATTATGCATTCATTATTCGTCATACTTTTTATTCGACTCATATTCGATTTTTTCTGTGTCATCCGTAGAGATCCATGAAGATATAGAAGCTTCATCTTCTGCTACGTAATGTCCCTTGTAATTGCCGAAATCTGCCCAGTGAAACGTACCACAGTCCTTGTTCTGATATTTATTTTCACACAGCCAGAAGTATCTCCCCCTCGTTTCGACAGCTTTGAAAGCACGGCGTAGAGTCATAGATATACCACATGCACATCGGGGGGAATTTTTGATAAATTCCAGAGGGTAATACCTAAATGTTAATCCAAACCGCACAACACCAACATCTGAGTTAACATCCACTGGTTTACTCATAGAATTAATGCAGTGCTTGTATTCCTCTTGACAACCTGGACGCATAAGAAACAAGCTATTATGAGGAAGAGGAATTTGATATATTGGTGCGTTCTTTTTGTATGTGCTTCGCAAACGAAACATTCTAGTGGAACCAAGAGAAATAGAAGCAACAAAGTTATGTGGACCAATATGCGAAAGTCTATCTGAGTGCCAATCGAGATTATTAGATAGTTTTTCATATAAATTGACCACACAGTAATCACCACACCATTTCTCATTTCTTTGATACTTGAGAGGTGTAGAATTAGGAATAACTTTTGAGTTTAAAAAAGATTCCAACTCATTTGAAGCATTATGAAACGCTTTGCTATAGGCAGCTGGTTTTCTGGATACCAATCCATTGTAGACTAATTTAAGGTATGGACTAGCCGGATCCGCGAATATTCCTACCTTGTGGTTCAGCACACAATGGTTGCCAAAGAGATAAAACTGATGAGCCTTATATATATCTTGTTTTTCTAAAAGTTCCTTAAGAAGGTCTGATGCCAACAGTGTTCGAAAAAAATTGGGATGGAAAGACGCATACGGACCTAATTCCCTCGCCACATCTTCAGGCGTATATAATGTAACAACACGCAGAGGCTCCCAGTTTTTAACAACATTCAGTACAGCCTTTGAAGCAACTTTCTTCTCAAGCGACACAGGTACTCCAACGCGCCGTCTTTTTACATGTCCCGTTATAGAACCCTGAAGTAGCCCGGCTCGTTTACGTGGCGTATGCCCGTCAATGAGGCCTCGGGTTTTATCAATATCATTGTCGCAGCTTTTCAAAAGGTCTTCTAAAGCCTTACGAGAATATCGAGGATAATATAGATTTAGAAGATCGAGCTTATCCTCGAGAAGGGAATCATCCATCTTGGAAGGAATTAAATAAGACGCGGCGGGCCTGTGCGGACTTGGAGGAGGCACATACAGGTGTTCCTGCTTGGTGGGGCTGTCTCATTCCATGCACACAATATTGTCAAAAATAACTAGAGCTTATGCTACAGCGCACAATCAAAAATTTTCGTCTTCTGTTTTTTCAAGGACTGTTTCAATTTTTTTTTTCGTCTCTATGGAATAACTTCCTTTCAACAACAGGTTCGATTTCCCATAAACAATACTCATAGCATACAGTTGTTCAAATCATCATAGACACTGATGTCCAACCAAACAACCCTGAGTGAAAAGAGCATGTCGCAAGAACCAAAAGCAGAGGTCAATCCGTATCCAATTACTACCGAACCTGAGGCAACCTCTATGAGAGATGCTCATAGACCAAGCGCTTCTACATACGAAGACAACGTCTCTGGCTACGATCGTGAAACTAATGAGTGCACGGAATTTTGTTTCGATTGCTGGTCTTGTTTCGGTGCCTGTGATGCATGCTGCCCTCTGTCAGGAGAAGGCTGTTTAAGTAGTGTTGCTACTTTCCTTGGTAATCTTTGCTTTGCGTGCTGCAAATGTTAAACATTTTTAAACTCCTAAACAAATATATAAGATTTCATAAATGATATCAGAAAGGGTGCTAGCGATCATGTGCTCATCAATAGATCGGCGATTTTACTTGATGTTTGCTCAAAGGGTTTGTATCTGAATGCAAGATTGCACATCATTGCTTAAAACGGAAACAGCTTCAAGTGCAGGTACATCTTAATACAAAGCCGCACTGCAGAAAGCGCACACAATGGATCGATCTTTAGAAAGCTTGTTTCCACTACTCTATTGTTCCAAGCAGTTAATACCGTATGATCTTTAGCATCGTAGTTAGACTTTTATTTTTTCCATATATATGTTAGGGTACCAATCGAATCAATTTTTCACACGATCGTTGTCCATTCCTACTTCTGACAGAAAGGAGTGGCTCTACACACAATTCTGGTATCTACGTTCACTATCTTATAGTGCACGTGAGCACTGTCCGCATTTTTGTATTTGCACCCAATTTACATAAGTACTGTCTAGAATCAAGCTATAAAAAGGTAAATAAAAGCGACTTTATATAGATTGGGTCCAGTAATAATGGATGCAAACGTTGGCTCGTGAGTACCCTGAGACGAGTACCAGAGGAACTAAACGAGAATGCGGATGACAACGTATCACATACAAACGAAGCATGTATTTTGGAGGCAATTCTGCCAATATCCGATGATACCATATTACATATGAAAGGTCTGGACAGGAAAATGAATGAGAGCGGGCTTGGTGAACAGTATTTGGAATACTCTGAGGGCTTCAATACTCCTAAAATGAAACAGAGAAAAAAGCACTCCGAGTACCTACTTCTTACCTTGTTTTCAGGGATACTTACACTACTGGCATGCTTAATAGTCTCTATATACTTCAACATTAGTGGCAAAAGACCCTCTGCATCAAACTACTTGGATTCTCTCGATCAGGAACAGCAACTACGTATAGCTACGAGATTAGTTGCTGAGAAGTTTCAGCCTCCAATACATGAGGCCACATTAATGAATGAATCATATAAGCTTCTGGGCGTCGTTTATTCACCAATTCATTTTACGGGCAAAAATTGTTGCGTTAGTATCGAAGATGTGATTGAGGATATGGTGGTTCTATCTCAGATAACCAATCGTGTTCGTCTCTACGATACCGAATGTCATCTCATCGAATTGGTACTTGAGGCGATTGAAAGTCTCAGCTTGAACATTAAACTAACAGTTGATGTTACATTGACAGAATACGATTAAGAGAGCGAGGAAAATATCGAACTCGTGTAGCAAATTTTGAGGCAATATCATCCTCGTTTATTCGAAAGTATTCTCTTAGGAAACAATGTTTTATCGCGGCTACAAGTTTCAGTGGAGAAACTAAAACAATACATAATGGATATGAAAATATTTCTGAGAAATCTAGGCGTTGTCATACCTATAGGGACTGCTGATGAGTGAAGCTCTTTCACACAGCCACTACTTGACGAAGTAGAATTAGTGGGTATAAACCTTCATCCGTATGTTACTGAACTTGGTGCGACAGATGCATTGCTCGAAATTGATGACTTATTCTCCAGGGAAATTCTACCTGTCTTACACAAGCGAAAACTTCATGCGATTATTAGTGAAGTTGGATGACCATACAATGATGGCAAAATTGGAAATACCAAGGAAAGCGTCTCAGAATATCAGAAATTTATATCCACTTCGGTAGGTGTACTCAGCAAAACGATAGGAATCCCATGGCACTATTTCGAAGCATTTGATGGAAAGAATGCAAGCAGATGGTTTTATAATCTGACTACTCAATGGGAGACACAATGGGGGTTATTCGACAGAAATCGGAAAATAAAACATGAGGTGGACGTGCTTAGTTGTGGAATTCAAAACTTGTAAATCTGAACAATCATCCATAAATAAAACACAGAGAAGCACCCGAAGGAAATAGTCGTGTTTAAAAGCACCCAAATATCTGGCAAGTTCAGTGGTGCTGGAACATAATGGTCAACAATATGGTACGCTATCATGAAAACGTATGAAGAGCAAATGGTAAATTTCATGATAAAATGCAGATTTTCTGGCCACAAAAGATTGTTGCTTCTGTTTAAAGTGAACCCGCTTATCAACCAATTGATTAGAAGCAATGTCACAGCGTATTGCAATGTCAAACCGTCTCGCTTAAGAAGAGGAAACAAGCTGAAAGTGCTTATATTATTGATCCATTGAATTGTGCTAATAGTGCTTCTATCAGATGAAAGCAATAGGAAAGTTGAAGGAATCAAGGGAACCATCACTGTCTTTTCATGAACTTGGAACAGGAAAAGAAAAAACGCCCACGCACAAGCACTAAATCCATAAATAATAAGCATGGAAGGAGCGTTTTTTCTTGTAACATTCTTGTAAAAGCTCATTAAACAAGGTGGTAACGCAAAAAGCAATGTCATGAACAACGACATAACTTTCAATTGTTCCTTGGAAAATTTTTGGGAATATTTAATGACAATATTGGTGGTACACCAGAAATTTGCCACCTTGTCTTCAAATAAGCCTCTTTCAAACGGGAACATTCTGAAAAGAATTTGCTTTATTTGCACAATCGCTTCATTGGTGGTAGACGAAGCAACACAAAATGGTAAAAAGATAACACCAGTTGTCAAGACAACAGTCATACCAATAGCAATAAGTTTTCCAATATTGAACGATGCCACTAGCAGAGTGATTTTTTTGCTTGGAGCAAAAAGCTTCGACAATATGAAGAAGAAAATAAAAGGACTGTAGTAGAGCGCCATCTGCTTAAACAAAACGGAGCTCATAAACCACACAGATGCCAAGAATAAGTTTCCATTGATCAACTCGGACACCGAGTACAAGAAAAATCCAAACATAACTGAGTTGTACTGAAAGTGTCCATGGTCAATCAAAATGAGCGGCGGTTGTGTAAGAATCAAAGCCAACACCACAACACGGTGCATTCTTCCCAAGTTTATGTTTTTACTTAAGGCATTAGTAAGGTGGAAAACTGCAGGGATATACAAAATTAATTCACTGATTAAACTGGTATATCTCATGTATGTTTTGATGGACGAACTTTCGATTCCTCTGGAAGCGATAAACTTGAACCATTGCGGATTAATGAAGTTTCCAATTTTTCCGAAAAGCCACAGATGGTACGCTGTCAATGGAGGGTAATCCAATCCCCAATATTGTAAATCATAGAAATACCATTCTGTGATAGGAAGATTGATGGTGATCTCCATCCAATGTCTTTGGGCTTCAAAATCACCATTGATTGGTTTCTGCCCCTGTCCTGAAAATGAGCCCAACCCAACTGCGCTTCTTAATAAGATTGAAGTGAGAATGACTATATATCTTGCTGCCCATTGGTTTGGTGCTCTCTCGAAAACCCGTACTAAGTCATATAAGGGAGTGGTTAAGAAAAGGTTGCGGTCTTTGTTAGGAATGACCACATTTGAACTGGGGACTGTTTTCTCCACCAAGCTCTTTTCAGAACTTTTTGGCGCTATTTTTTTTGGTGAACCGCCTTTCTTTTTTGGGGCTTGCTTTTTCATTACAGAACACTTTAAAGTTGGAGGAGGATTTGAGTTAAGGCCGCGCACACGTGAAATGTACAATTGAATAACGTTCTCTTACACCAAAAATATGAAATAAGACTATAATCTATTAAACTAACAATTGATGGAATTTTTATCTGTTTCAACATAAACAAAAATTTACCTGATAGAGAAGAAATGATATCTATTAATAAGAATTACATATTCATAATTAGGCAACTTGTCCGAGTGGTTAAGGAGAAAGATTAGAAATCTTTTGGGCTTTGCCCGCGCAGGTTCGAATCCTGCAGTTGTCGTTATTTTTTGATTGATAGGCAATATTTGTCACGAAACTAAGGGATACATTAATCTTTTTTTTGTTGTTTAAATTGCAAATCGACTGTCATCTTGGAATGGGGGCCGAAGCAGATTATAAAGAACTAGCAGACAGGCTTATTGCAACGTATGCTGCAAAGTCTTTAGAAAGGGCAGTTCAGATCTCCAAGAAGAGGAACGTATCCAATGAGAGAGGTAATGTGATAATCCAAAGCATCACATCCATTTTTAAAACCTTAGAGCAATATTCAATTGAATCAAACCTAGATAAAGCTCTTGAAACGATCGACCTAGAACGGATTTATGCTGGTGTAGATAGACGGGAACAAGAACCGAATCCCGACGGGTTGGGGTACGAGGATTTCATCGTTCTTGAAACGCTTGACTACTTCAAAAACCACTTTTTCAAATGGGTTAACCAGCCAAAATGTCCAAAATGTGACAGAGATGGAGACAATTTGCAACCGAGAGAAGGCAGACAACCACCGGCTAGAAATCCGAACGACATCAGCTACATTGAAGTTTACTACTGTCAAACGTGTCACCAAATGGTGGAATTCCCTAGAATTAATAGTGCACGAAAGCTTTTGGAGACACGACAAGGAAGATGTGGTGAGTGGGTCAATTGTTTTATGTTGATACTACAGGCATTGCTCGGTCCACAAGCATTGATTCGATACATATGGAACAAAGAGGATCATGTTTGGTGCGAGTATTATAGCAGAACGTTGCAGCGGTTCATTCATCTTGACCCATGTGAAAATGCATTTGATAATCCATCTTTGTATTGCGAAAACTGGGGGAAGAAAATGAGTTGGGTAATTGGAGTCGGCTCCACGTACGTCATTGATCTAACGGACAAATATGTAACGAATGCTGACCGTAAGATCTCGAAGCTGTCAGTGGCAGATGAGCTTCAGGTGGCTAGAGGTTTGGCCTCAATCAATGCTTTACTTATGCAGAAGTATTGGAACACCAGATTGATTACTAGTGATCTAAATGACAGACTGAAGTTTCTCAGACTATACAATGACGTGATACTGATCCACAATAAGGAATTAATAGACTTAAAAGCGTCTAAACCTCAAGCACCAACGAAAACCTCTTCCCCCCAAGGAAGACAGACAGGTGGTCCAGAGTGGACTAGGGCAAGAGGCGAAGATGGACAATGACCTCAGTAACCAAATTCTGGCATTTAGCACAATGAACACGTTATGTCGAAAAATAGAAAGTAAGTTAAACTGTTTGGATTTTCATCCGTATATGCCTTTTGCGTGTCTGAAGAGTTTCATACCACACCAGGAAGCAAACGCCCACCACCATAACACAACATAAATACACCAAAGACTAATGATATTATTCTCTAACAAAGAACATAGACTTCTTAGGTTTTGATGCAATGGAACAGTTGCTGGGTTCCATTGTAGCGGTTCTATGGCATATTTCCACAACAGAAATATGGAGATCACTGTCACGAGACATATAAACCATGTAACACATGTGAAAGCATAGCCATACCAAAGAGATCGTTGTAATACTATCGGAGGGCTTTCCTGGTCAACAAGCTCATAATCTTCAGATGGTACGATGAGTGGTAGTGGAGTGTCCACATTCATATCATTAGGCTCAATATGATGGAAGAGATTCGGCGTGGGGAGGAAATGAAAGTCGCGAAGTTTAGGCGCGCTACTTTCAATCGCACATACAAGTATTGTACGATACGAAATGCATTACTTCTATAATCTATGGTATATGCTTAATCAGCAATGCTGGTCTTGATTCCACCTAGCAACTGTGGTGCGACTTCTTGTAACCAGCTCAATTCGATACGTGAGCAGTTACGACCGTATGATTTGGCGGTGAAAACAAACTCGATGTACATGATCGCATCAAGACCAGTCTTGCCAAAGAGATTGGATGACGGATGTATGCTGATGAGTTGACCTGTTGCGCAGGTTCTGTAGGAACGATCGGGCATTCCAATTGCTGTATTAAGTGCATATCCTCTGAGGAATGATTTGAGAATTTGGGGAATGTCCATCAGGCGAGAAAGCTCGGCAAAATCATCCTCGTCATCACTGGTGTCTGTAGAAATGTTACTTTTGTCAAGTTGAGATTTGACTCTTTGCAATTGTGCATCCTTCTCCGCTTGGCTCAAACTATCATCCTGTTTCACAGTTGCCAACATATAATCGGTCAACTGGCGTCTCACTTTTAACACATTGATGAAACCTTTGTAGCTGAAAAATAATTCCTTGCACCACATCTTGAGTTCAGTTGTGTTTTTAGAATCATGCAATTTCTTAAAATAATCAAAGTACTCTTTCAATGCAATAAGATCCCCCAGCTTGTTTCCCAATGGGCAATATTGTCTTCTTTTATAGTTTATCTCATCTCTCAATTCTCCGTTACCTCCAATGTTTAGAATAAGATTGTCCACAGAGAGACAGGATGCAATATCAATGACTTCTTGTAGCACTCCATTATCAGAAGCGCTAATTAAAACAGAAGATAAGGCTGGTGGTAAGGGTAAAACTGCCATCTTATAACCAAGGGGAGTCACTTTTCCGGAATTGTCTAATGCACCCAAAGAATATAATGTATTCAATGCACTTAAGATCGACTCTCGTCCTGGATGCTCTAACCATGACCAATTGAGAAGATCATCAACACCCATCTTTTTTAAAGTTAAGACTGGAAGCACAACATCGTTTCGCATTATTTCTGACTCTTGTTGCTTTGGAAGTTTGGAATGAAAAACCTTTTCCGAAAAGAGGCGGAAAACCTTACCAGCACTTTCTCTACCAGCTCTACCAGCTCTTTGCTTTGCCGATGCCTGCGAAATTGGAGTAGTTAATAAGGTGGAGAGACCCAACTGGTGTTTCCAAACCTTAACTTTTCTCAAGCCAGAATCTATAACATATTTCACCCCACTAACAGTAATGGAAGTTTCAGCGATATTAGTAGCCAAAATTACTTTCCGTTTCCGTCCTGATAATGACTGGAAAATTTTAGATTGTTGCCCAGGCGACAACGCAGCATAAAGAGGTAAAGGCACAATAAGTGGCGCTTCTTTGGGAAGAAGGGGAGCAACTGTATTCAAAATTGTGACACAGTTATCAATTTCTTCTTGACCTGGTAAAAAGCAAAGAATATCCCCTTCCTGTTCAGACATATTGACTTGGACAACTGCCTTGACCATGGTATCCACAATGTCTTCAGAAGAATCTGTCAAATAATGCCTAGAAACAGGATACATTTTACCTTCCACAAAGAGGATTGGAGCATGATTGAAGAACTTGCTGAAGAGTTCAGCATTCAATGTAGCCGACATGACAATCACTTTCAAATCTTTGCGTTTTTTGCTTATTAGAAGTTGCTTCAAAAAACCCAAAATAAGATCTGTTAATACCGTCCGCTCGTGCGCTTCATCGATAATGATGGTGGAATATTTGGAAAGTTTATCATCAAGCATCAACTCACGGATCAACATACCATCAGTCAAGTAATTCAACTCAGTCTTAGAACTAGTGGTGTTGGAGAATCTGACTTGGTAACCGACCTCTTGTCCTAATACACACCCGTATTCTTCACTCACTCTTGCTGCTAACGATGCTGCAGCCACACGACGAGGCTGAGTAACAGCTATACGTTTCTTATTTGATGGCATGAGGAACTGAGGAATCTGTGTCGATTTACCAGAACCGGTTTCACCAATAATAACCGTAACTTGGTTATTGGATACATATTCAATAATCTTATCCTTATGTTGATAAATAGGTAATGTTTTTCTGATTTCCAACAAGTCCTGGGCCTTGCGCACCCTCTCTTCTTTTGAGATTCCTTTTGCAAGTTTGAACGTCAGTGATTCTCCATCTTCATCGTCTTCGTCATCACTGCCTGTGAAATAGACACGCTTCTTTTGTTTCTTTTGCTTCTTTACTTTCTTGTCGTTTGATTTCACATCATGGATCGATGAGTCTTCCTCCTTCGAAGGCTGAGTACTAGAAGAGGTTTCTATAGGAAGCGAGTCTATGGAGGACAGAATCGGGGTAGTTTCATTTTCTGACTTTTCTATCATCTCAGAATCTTCCTTACCTTTAGAGAATTCAATATGCTCTCGTATAACTGTATCTTGTGTATCCCCTGTATCCCCAACATCATTATCAAACTTAAGTTTCTTATTCGTTCTGGTAACACGCACATCTTGAACCGATTCACTTAGCTTGGTCAGTTCGGATTCATCCTTCAGCTTTTTGGATCTTCTTCTCTTACGCTTCTTGCTGATGTCGCCATTCGTCATGGCAGGGCCTAAGTTGTTCAGCATTGACTGTAGAATGTCTAACTTTTTTGGAGACCGATGAGTCGCGATGATGTAGGAAAGATGAGATGCGCGGGTACTATTGTTGGGAGTAATATCATAGAGACAAAATAGATATGGAACAAATGTGAACAGCACATACAAAACTTATAAACGAAGCGACTGTAGAACATTAAATATGAAATTCAAACCAAAGAAAGACATGCAGTTATTAGTCTAATCAAGACAAGTTTGGTTTTTTTTTTTTTTTTATTTCTGTGGAGGAAAGATATGTACCCATGAATCGTTGGCTAGTAACTGAAATGAGGAATCCTAAATAAGTACAAGGAACATAATTCTAGATAATCCAAGAGTTACACGAACAACCAAGGATGACGTAGCCAATGGTGTCCCGTTTACTCCCCTTATTGTAAGAAACAAGACCACTTGTGGTGGAAGAGGTAACGTGACTGTATTGATTGGAAGAGTATACACTGTTCGCACTGTCTCAAGATTTGCTCGAGAAACACTTCATAATTTGTCATGTTGTGGACAATTCGTCACAACCGAGCTGCGTTGCTCAGGATTTCTCGGAGATGGAATCAAACGGCTGTTCCAACTGTTGAATTACCCCCAGAAAATATTAGAATTGTACCTTCGGTTGATGAATTGACCTCTACTCCTTCAATTGCCAAGGACTTCGAAGGCTCTCTTGTGGCACATCTTTACAACAGAAACCTTATTGAATCCATTACAAGCGAGTCTTTGTACAAACTTACTGAAAAAGGATCGGGAGAAAAATTGAAATTGTATTGTGGTGCAGATCCTTCGGCTGAGTCTTTGCACTTGGGAAACCTTATCCCGCTTATGGTGTTGCTCCATTTTGTTTTGAGAGGACATGATGTTGTTGGCTTAGTGGGAGGCGCAACTGGAGTAGTTGGTGATCCTAGTGGGAGAACAACTGAGCGGGATCAAATGGAATCCTCTCAGCGTGATAAGAATGTGGAGAATATCCAGAACCAAATCTCTACGTTTTTGAATAATGGCCTTGAATACGCTAAGTCTAGAAACATTGAGCAAGCTGGAGACGCCTCAAATTTGGGTAAAATTGAAAGTGCCAACAATGCATCTTGGTGGAAGTCTGTGAAATTTTTAGATTTTTTGGCCACTTATGGAAGACACATTCGGGTTTCTCAGATGCTTGCAAGAGATTCAATTCTGAGTCGTTTAAATTCTCAACAGGGCATTGGATTTAATGAGTTTGCTTACCAAATCCTACAGGCTTACGACTTCTGGCACTTGTTTAGTAAAGAGGGAGTCAATGTGCAAGTGGGGGGTAATGATCAATGGGGAAATATCACTGCTGGTATTGATTTCATTTCTCGCGTTCAAAAATCAAATGCGACACTGAAGTCGGAGGAAGGTGAGCGTGTGGCTTACGGTATCACTGTTCCGTTGATTACAACTCCGAGCGGACAGAAGTTTGGCAAATCAGCTGGAAACGCAGTATTCATTAACAGCAAACTTACCTCCCCATTTCAGATGTACCAGTTCTTCATTAATTCTCAGGATGAAATGGTCCTCAAACTTTTGAAAACTCTCACGCTTTTACCACTAGAAACAATCGAGCGGATTATTGTGCCTTTACACGAGAAGGATCCTGGTCTCAGAATTGCTCAACGTATCCTTGCTCGAGAAGTGTTAGACTTGGTTTACGGAATCGGCGTGGGTGACGAGATGGCATACATTACGGGATTTTTGTTCCCTACACCTGACCAACCATTCGACGATGATATCACCGCCGACAAGCTACTTAGCAAGTTTGAAAAGTCGGGAATATTGCGGAAAATCAACCTCTCATCATTCCCAGACCCTGATGATCTTAAAATGAGTACATTATTGGCTACTGTTTTAGAAAAATCAAAGAATGAAACCAAGGCATTAATTAAGGCTGGTGGTATCTACTTGGGAATTGACAGAGACCAATTCATTGACCCTGATGATGTTGTTTTGTTCGACAAGAACAATCACTTAATTGATGGCAAGTTACTTCTTGTGAGAAGTGGCAAACAAAACTACTATGTCGTTGAAATAAGCGAGTAAGCTAAATATCCTGTAAATATATATACCGTCTTAAACTTCATGCAACACTGTTTTAACTGCTTCGATAACTTTTGGGAAAATCTCCTTGTTTGCGGCAATCACACCCTTGGACTGCAAGTATCTTCCTTTGCCAAAATCTAATGGAGCACCTGTGATATCACCAACTTGTCCTCCACTCTCGTACAATAAGATGTTTCCAGCAGCGTGATCCCAAATCTTTTCACGGTAAGTATCGTTGATTGGCAAACGCAAGTATATATCAGCTTGTCCTTTCGCTAAAACACAGTACTTCACTTGTGAATCTAAGTTGATTGTTTGCTTTGCAACCGTTGTATCGTCAAATCCCAATTGCTTCTTAATTAGGCTTTGAGTCGAGTGTGCAGAATGTCCTTTCTCGACACCTTCCATGACTTTCAAGGTAGCCGGGGAAGTTTCCTTAGTCATTGTGATCTTCTGTTGCTTATTGAGAGGAATGAACTCGTCAGTTTCAAATAAAGGTGTATAGAAGGAACCGACATCAATAACGGCGGAAAATAATCCACCTCTAACTCCCGTTTGCTCCTCATTAGAGACGATGTTTTCTGCCAAGTTTGGGCATCCAATAACACCAAGTACAACCTTACCATCTTCAATCAATGCAAGACAAACGGCAAATTGGTCACCTCTTAAAAATCCCTTTGTACCATCAATAGGATCTAAGGCCCAAAATCTCCCTTTGGGGCCACCCTCATAATTGCCAAAATCAATACCTTTGTACACATCTTCCAAGTTACGAAGAGTTCCCAATTTAAAATCATACAGAGCGTTAGTATCTTGTACGTCTTCAAGAATCGCGAGAATACGCTCACTCAAATTTGTTGCTTCTTCGGATCCATCACGCAAGGACTCGGAGTCCTCTTCTCCAACAATATTATCTTGAGGAAAATTCAACTTAATAGCATGGTTAATGAGAGCTTGGGCAGCATAGTCTCCAACTGTAACTGGTGACTTATCATCTTTGATTTGAGTGCCACTTTGCTTTGTGGCGCTAATTGAGTCACTCAATTTTTTTGTAAGGATAGAAGCTCTCTTAACAGCTAAGGTTGCAACCTCTAATTCTTTATGATAAGGATGATCGAAGGGAATTTGGGACATCTTTCTTGTAGTGAATCGCTTAATAATCGAGGAGGATACAAATTTCGATGAACAAAACGCTGGTCGATAATAAGCTTCAAGAATAGAATACACTATGATTATTATAGATAGATTTAATAGTAGTGTTTTATGCATTTGGTGCTGACTGGGAGTTATCGTGCGCGCACGTGAGACTAGTAGTAAAACAATCAGATGTAAAGAAAAAAAAAATAAGTCAAAAGAATTGGCGGAAAATGATAATGACCAAATAAGATAAAATTCCAAAGAACTGAATTCACATGGACAGAAATGGGGGTTATTTCTATCAAATCCTCAATTCGTATTGACTAAAGTGGGGGTTTCACCGTTTTTCAACGTTCTACATCCGTACACCCCAGATTAGGAATATGGTATAGTTATAACTATTATATTGCTAGTGACTATATGAATTCGGGAATAGTATTCATAGGACTTTTGTGTGTCATTCTGTGGGTGATACAATTACTTCCTGTAATCTCTGTGCCTATTACAGGAAAAGGCATCAATTATGATCTCAAATTGGCACAGTACAACAATGTTTCGTTTGGTGTTTTTGGTGTCTGTGATATGGCCACCGATCTGTGCTCCTCACCCCAAATAGGATACCCCAAGAATGTTTTCTTTAGGAGCTCGAGGCCTAAGATTTTCAATCCAAACGACGGTCTTTCTGAAATTGAACTAACGACCGACGCTGCGCATTCCATTTCAAAGTTACTAATAGTTCATCTAATTGCATTCATTTTCACAAGCATTCTTTTATTGATATTATGCCTATATTTTATTGTCAAACTTCTTGAAAAATTGAATGCAAGAAAAGCTTCGGAGGAACAAAACCAAGAGAATATCAGTCCTGATTTACAAAACAATGAACAAATAAAATTGGAGTTGGGCAAGAGGAGCTTGAATAAAAAGGATGCGGTATCTTTCTTTAATTGGATGCTATTCTTTTCGATTCTCCTGTTCGTCCTGACGCTCCTTGCATTTCTAGCTGATGTATTGCTCTTCATACCAGCCCTCAGTTATTTAGGATGGATTCAATTAATCCCAATTCTGTTATTGTGTTTGGTTGCATCACTTCTGTGTTTCTTAAAGAGATCCATTACTTCAAGACGACATCTTGATGATGAGTACTACGCAAATGATGATATTGGCGCGAAGTCTGGCATTCTTCCCAACTGGACAGATGATTCGGATTCTGATGATGGTTTCTACGTGTATACCAATGGTTTACACCAATCTACAGGAAGACGTAGATTGCTTCATGATGGCCAAGAATTGGAAGAGGAGGATATCGAATTACTGAATTTACCACGGACTGACAGTTAAATGCCACACTTATTATATGGGTTTATAGAGATAGGATTTAGGATATAGGATACGGGATTAGTGAAACATAAAAACGAATTTTACACAAATTTCCTTGTAATGTGAAACTCAAATGCTGCTTACCGCTCAGCCCGTTCGCTTGATCTAATTACTTTTGAGGTATTAATATGTACATTCGTAACGCATTTGAGTCAGCTATTGAAGAAAGAATGGGCACTATTCGACAAATATTTTTCAGTACGCTATGTTAGCATTCCAAACTGGGCTTTCATATGATCAAAGGCGTATAGTTGGTATGTCATATACTTTGCACATTTTGGATAGTAACGCAGATGCTTCATCATCCACGTCAACACCATTGTCGATCAAGTTTTTGATCAATTGATTCAACTGAACAGCCTTTATAATTTTCGACGAGGATGATTTTACTTGAATTCGTTCAAAACAACGAAGGATTTCCAAAGAATATTCTTCAAGTATGGAAGTACTGTTCTGAGCCACTAAACTTATCAAGTGCGATAAGTCGTGAATATTGTCCACAGTTCGTGTAAGGAAGAGTTTAAATACATTTGGGCCAATCCCTCTATTAAAAAAAATTGACTTCAAATCAGAAAGGTCATTCAAAATTTGATCCTTGCCAAAGTTCAGCAGGTTAGCAAGCTTGCAGTACCGTGTGATATACACGTCAAAAGTCGATTGCAGAGGCGCAAATTTATGTACACCGCACAAAATCGACAATGCATTTCTGGCAGTCGACAAATCAGAAGAAGCTGATGTCACAAGAGCAAGGCGATCAAGCGTTAATGGGGATAATTCCTTCAAGATATCCGTGTGGAATGAGAGGATATGATCACTGAAAAAGGCATCAAACATATCAACTTTCTGAACAGAATTACTCTGCACCAAATCATCCAACAAGAGTGCAATGAAGTCCTTGAGTAACATTGGGTTCAAATTGTGGACGTTATTAGATAAGTACTTCATAATAAGTCCATACTGTGTGACGCTCTCAATATTTGCAATTAGAAATTGTGTAACATTCTCAATACTGACACCGTTCGTTGGATTACTGGTGATTTTATCGTAGAATGATACAAATGCTTTGAAATTCAGCAACACTTCATTCAGAAACTCTGTCCTCACTGCCTCTTCTCTAGTCCTATTGTTGTAGCTTAAGTGGTTGTCTTTTAAAGGTAGATCCTTCAATTCATGAATTTGTGAGTCTAGCATTTCGAACCACTCCGTAGTGATTTTAGCGAACATCATATTCGACAGGGTTATGGAAGACCTGGAATGGATTTTGTAGTTGGAATCTCCAAATAGTGGAGAATTTTTGGCCAACACTGTTACTAGGACATCTTCAAATCGTGGTTTGGTAAAAAGATCACAAACATGCTTTGGGCTGACAATCTCTGAGTATATCCTTCTCTCTTTTGAAAAGTCTGGTCTTGCTGGAACAGCATCGTGGTTTAGTTCTTTGGTTATTTTTTCATTCTCGTACTTCATCACTTCTGAAGTAGGGGTAAAGGAAAAAGTACCATATCCTCTTTGAAAAACTCGGAAGTATGATACTTGTCGAAGATTCAGTCGGGGCATTATTAGGAGGAATATGGTTTTGCGATTAATGAAGTTTTCGTGTGCACTCTGATCGGTGTCCGCATTCGCGGACTCATCGTCCTTGTATTTATGATTTATTGTTAGTACGTGAACTACCAAACCTAAACATCAAAATTGAATATGAAAAGATATATGAATAACAACTCTCAATACAAGTTAATTCTCAATACAATTTTTAGGACAACTGGATGTGGTCACCGGGAGGTCTTGCTCACTTTTTTTGGTACACTGTAACACAACTTGCCCTGAAACCCAACTGGGACAACGTAACAGACATGAACAAAACAATAAAGTAAAAGAAACAAACCAAAAAATACTAGCCCCGAAAATTCAATAATATTCTAGTTGCTTATGAGACGGATCCCATTTGTTTTCATCTTAGTGTTCTGTCATTGTTTCGATTTGAGCAAAGTAGAAGATGGCCTAAGGAACATAAATTATCAGTTCAAGGAACTTGAATCCATACAAGATTACCCATGTGCAGTTGATGCATTAAAAATCTATGTTCAAGAATGTACTGATAAAGGAATTGATATGGTGAGTGTGGAATTACGAATATCTCTGGCAGTGAAACTCTCCATCTGTGAATTCGAAGAGACAGGCGTTAGGTATCCCAACACATGTAAAAGACAGGGAAATGACTATCGGGAATGTATTGAAGCATTCCGAGAAAACCCTCAGCTCTGGACCACCTACTCTGGAAATTACCGAAAGCTTCGAACAATCTGCTTTGAGGAAGCATATCCCCACATGAAGAGACACATTGTCGATTTATTTTTGAACGTGACAAAAGTTTACACTAGATTTTATGACGACGTTTTAAACAATTCTGACAAGACAAGCAAATTTCATGAGAAAATCCAACGAGATATGGCTTCTCTTATGGAGTTGATAGACCGAATTCTTGCTATGAGAGAACATGAATACCAAGATATGAGTGAACAGCATGCCCAACACAGCAGAGAAGTTTTGGCTAGACAAAAGGAAAATGAAGAGGAAGTGGAACGTTTCTCGCAGTCAATGTTCAATAGTTTTAGCAGAATGGAGCTGGAGCTGATTCGAGTCTTCGAGTTTCTTGGTAGATTGGCCTCTGAGGCGAAAAATCTAGCAGAGCTGGCAGTTCAGACAGAAAATGAATTCAAACAAATACATGAACATTCAATGTCCAATGTGGTCGGTACACTTTCTCGTCTCAATCGTGGAATGAGCGAGAACATCCGAATGTCTAATTTACTACAATGGTCCTTACAGCAGGACTTGCGTACGAGCAAGCAAGTGGACCAGAATGTACAAGAATTAATTCATGGCATACAGGCGAGTGCTCAGTCAGCAAGCGTGACATCGGAGTTGTACTTCAATGATTTAGCGCAACGGTTTAAAATCACAAGTGAAGAAACCTCTTCATCAGTGGAATCTAGATTGTCAAACATGATTACGTATGTTACTTCGGTTGAGGAACAAATTCACGGCCGATTTCTTAACATTTCAGGTACGATTCGGAAAGTGGAGAACACTCTCACAAGTCTCGATCGGCTTCTTCATGCTGGGGGATTATTTACTGGTGTTCGTCGCGTTGTCAAAACAATCGTTATCACCAGTTCGGTGGCAGGCGTTGCATTTATTGGCATTGTAGTCCTCTCGCGCCTATGGGGTGAAAAATTCATTGGATATATTGCAATTCTGGTTCTGGGATTCCTAACAGCATTGCTGGTACGTTGGATCACATGTCAACTATTAGGACCACGAATCTCAATGACTATGCCTGACTAATCTCTGTAACTGACTGGTGCGAGATTGCGCGGTAAGATAAAGCAGACCAGGCATTCAGTTAATGCGGGGTCACAGAAACATCGCATGCACCTAATGTTCCTTTATCACTATTTCCTAGCCAGTCTAGGATATTTGGGCATTCCTCAAAATCAGCTAGTTCCTGGAATATCACCCAGTCCAAATTATATCCCCGAACCTGTCGAAGAGCAAGTTTATACAAACCTACACACTTATGCGCATCTCATTGACATTGCTTATTGTGTGGACCGGTTCCATCACATAGGCGATTCATTTCAATGCGAGCTTCAATGCTCTGATTTTCCAAACATGACTTTGGTTACGCAGTGGTATTTTGATGATTCTGTCTGTGGGTACATTTCCAGCACGTATTCCAATATCTTCCAGTACAATAATAGTGCCACCTCTGGTATTCCGCCCAAAAAGACTGTGGTGGTTTCAATTCGTGGTACACGGTCATTACATGATATGGTGACAGACTTGAAAGTAGATATGGTCCCATACGAGCATCAGCCACGTTTCCTACCGCCTTGTGGGTCCACATGCAAAGTACACCAGGGGTTCTACAAATACTTTCGTAGGACCCTTGGAGTAATTGATGGGATAGTTGAGAAGGAGACCGGCTCTGAACCCTATGAACTTGTGCTAGTGGGACATAGTTTAGGAGGTTCAGTGGCTCTCTTGCTTGCTCTTCATTTTCTTGATCGTGGTTTCAACAATGTCACTGTAGTAACTATGGGGCAACCACTCACTGGTAACCGTGATTTCACATCATGGGTTGATTTTGTTATGGGTAGCTATTTACCTGTACGACACAATAGTTTCGATCGAAAGTTTCTAAGAGTCATACACAAAGGGGATGTCGTGACTACCTTGCCTCGAGTAACAAACTTTTTTGATAAGTACTACCAGTTTGACAATCAAATTTACATCAATTCAACAACCGGAGATGCTAACCCTTCTCGGGATCAGGTTGTGGATTGCTTTTCTGGTCGCAATGATGCATGTATTGCGGGCGATCCACATAATGGGCGTTACTTGGAAGCACATACAACATATTTTCGTCACATGGGCCTCTGTGGTGTACATATTAATTGCAATGCCAAAAAGAAGTGGAAAGATGCAATATGACGTTTGTTGTACAATTCATATTGTATGACAAACGTAGAAAACACGAGCCAGGGCGGAGTCCAAAGTGCGAGCTACTGCCCGCGTATACACACCTGATATTCAAATGAACTACTATCAGTTTTGTGTTGACCATGACCAGAACCCCGACCAATTCTTTGATTGTGAGTCAGGTTTCACCTGACTTGCTAGCTGACCCACAAATCATCGCACGAGTTCTTGCCTCACGGAACTTCAATGTGGAGTTGGTACAGCTCCCCAAATTTGCTCGATATATTATAGTTTGCGCCTCCCCCCAGGTTGCTAGCGAGGTTCGTGAATTCTTACTGGCTGAGCTAGGCAATAAAATATGTGTGACCTTCAGTTTGAAAGACAACCCACTGAAACTTCTTTTTGACAATCTGTGGCTGCTACAGGCGGATACTATGGATTTCCTTGAATTACCACTGGAAGAAGGATCGCGTCGTTTCCTCATCCTGCCACCTTTATCTCCTCATTCTGAGTGGGATAACTTCAATCAGGAGGAGGAAGGACCAAACAAGAAAACTATTTACTCGCCGGACGAGCTTTCGCATCTACTTTGGGACCGACTAGGGGGATTTGAGAGCACTAATGTTCGTCGATTTCAGGACAATGAGACTGATTCGGCGACATCAGATAACGAGGTTTTGGATATTTCAGGACAACAGCATGTATTATTCAACGATATCGACAATGATGTGCCTGCGATAGTGGTTGACAGTGTACAAAACCGAAATCCTCGCACTCCGATTCCCAAGACTGCAATGCCACCCACTCGCTAATTTATTTTATTGATGTTTGATAGTGTATTGTGAATTCAGCTATTGATATAAAGAAAACCATGTAGTTCATGCATTTCTTCCATCGTTGTAGTCTGGGGAAACAGTCCTGTGGGACTTTGCAATGTGCAGTCTTCAGCTCATCGGGTACTCAGTTCTAATTTTTTTCAGTGCGATGAGTGTTTAGCCCACTAGACTTCTATAACACCATGGCCAAAGCTTCTCCTGCCGGGCGCAAGTCTCCAAAGACTCCCTCTAAAGTACAAAAACCAGCATCTGCCAAGTCTACGCCTACTGCTTCTCCAGCTGCAAAGAAGGTCAAGAAACTGAAGGCTGCTTCCCCCAAGAAGAAGGAATATGGCTATGTCTCCAAAAGCCAGGCCCAAAAGGCAATTTCTGAATTAAAAAAATTCTTGCAACGTCAAGCTGAAAATGAAGAAAAACCTGAAAAGAATCAATTATTTGATGATGATGATGACAATGAGCCAACTAAGGACTTGTTTGTTAAAATCGAAGCCAAGAAATACATCAACGAAAAACCAGAATTCAAACCAAAGCTCATTTCTTTGAAAGTTCCATTTTTAAGATCAAACGATGAATTGAAATCATGCCTTTTCATCAGAGACCTGCTTGTTGCTGATGAAGCTGCTCGTGAAGCAATTGAAGAATCGGATATCCCAACCTTGAGCAAAGTCATCACTTTGTCAGAATTAAAGTCAGTCTACCACACTTATGAAAGGCGTCGTGCTTTGAGGGACGAATATGACCTTTTCATTGTGGACGATGCAATCTTGAGTTCCATGCCTACTGTGTTGGGAAAAATCTTTTACGCTTCTGTGAAATTCCCAATCAATATTAGAGTGACCTCAACTAAACTGCCAAAGGAGTTGTCCACCACTACACTCTCCAATCAAATTAACAAGGTCTTATCTTCCGCTGCATATTTACCCCCAGTAGGTACCGATGTGTTAATCAAGATCGGTAATCTTGAAGAAATGTCCGAGTTTGACTTGCTTAACAACTTGCACAATGTATTGGATGCATTCAAGGAGAGCGATTTGGCGACCGTTGGCCTCAAGACTTCTGCTTCTCCAGCTGTACCAATTTTCTACACTGACAAGATTTATGAAGATTCTGACGTACTTGAAAATGCTCCTGAAGCAGAGAAAGCTGCTGAGGAGCCTCAGAATGTCCTTACTAAGGCTTTGTTGGAATTGGCTGACGAAGATACTGTCACTAAAGCTATTGGTGCCAAGTTGAGAAAAACCAACTCCAAAAAGAGTTCTAAGAAGGAGTCCAAGGGTGTGTCCAAACAATAGGTAGACATTGCATTATGTACGATAATTCAAAGTAAAATGAAAATGTGGTTACAGACAAACCTATTTTGTAAGAGTCGAAGGCTACGCGCGCAATTTCCGAATCTACATTTGATGGTTTTCACCACTATATGTGGATTATCACATTACTAAACGACAATGTGGGTATGTTATTACGATGATGAAGTGAATGGGCGGGGAATTAGTAAACTGACCTCTAGAATACAATCGTACGCTTCGAACGAATTCTGTGACCAAAGTGGGCCGGAGCAACGACTACAAATCAGATCCGACTTGTATCCATATTGGAAATTTGAAGATACCCAAGGTATACATTACCATAAAAGTTGGAGAAACAGAATGTGAATGTACAGATAGATCTTCATTATCAATAATATTTGAATCAATGTGCAAAACTCTTGTCAATGGAGAAGTCATCAGATTACCCTCTAGAGAGGCAGCCCCGGTTACACGAGAATTCAAATGTGACGAAGTTTCATTGAGGGTTAATGCGAATAAACCACAAACTATTGATATTAAACTAAAGTGGACTCCAATTAATATTTTGGCTTTCTCGAAGAAGATCCAATTTGAAGGTGTTATCGAATCTAGTCCATTGCCAGATATTGTACGCGATTTGCATAGGCAAAATATCGACTTAAGGCTCTGCAAAGATCCCTTGATGGCTTCACATTATCTTGTTGTGTCCGATCATGTGGACCATAATTTCCGCATGGCGGTTCTGCAAGCACTTCCAATTGTTACCACAAAATGGATAGACTACATTCTTCAATATCCTGATAAGCCTGAAGAATGGCTATTCAATATTAAAAGCGAATTTCTACTTCCTTCCAACATGAATGTCTTGGCTCCGGATATTAGAAGGAAAAGTCTTTTACATGGATCTCATGCTTTTGTCTGCCGAATAACTCCTTCCAAACATATTTCAAAGCTTATCCTTTGGCTAGAAGTACTTGGGTGTGCCAAAGTCTCTACAATAGATGTTTCTAATGCCATATCGAGTATCAGTCAGATTCGAGCTTTGAGTCAAAACACAGAAGACATATTTGTATTCACTATTCCTGAGGAATTAGTTGAAGTTGAGAAACATATTCATGGCGGCATAAACACTTCAGATGATCTCTGGCAGGCAGTAATTGAGGTATCAAGGAACAATCTCAAGCGTTTCCAAATGTCACCTTGGAAAGAGTCTCAATTATCCCAAAATGCTACCCCGCTACTGAGAAGAAAGAGGCGGAAAGTTGAACGGGTCAACGAAACAGACTTCTTTCTGTTTACTCAGCTGCGTAGTTCGGCACCTAGCACTCAAGTAGCTTCTCAAAGTCCATCAGTGGTGCCAGATGAGGTAACAGTTGCCCCAATCATAAATGAGACAAGCACAACCAATTCTGCAGAAATTCCACATGAAGAAGACTCACAAGGGTCAACGAAGTTGGAAATACAAAAATCTGCTTCGGCACCTCTTGAAAATAATGCCACAGAAACTAGTCTGAAACCTCTTGATGACAATAGTATCGATACAAGAAATGACATTGTACACGAACACGATTCATCACATGCACAGAATTATGGGGAGGGTTTTCCAGATGATATCAATGAGCCAAAAAATCTACCTGAAGAAGACAAGATTGTTTCAAAGAAACGTGATATCAGCCGAAAGAGAATCAAATTACAAGTTTCATTAACCGATGCCATAAAATCTACCAAACAGGCGGCATTAGCTAACGTGCAAAAAGAACTTGGTCTCGATATGGCCAAAGAGGAACTTGACGGAACAGAACCTCTGCCAATTGTGGAAGAATTTGATTTGCCTGTGTCATTACAGAAATCCAATGATAAAAGCACAGCAGATACTTATGGCAATCGCAAGAATTTCAAGGGATTCAAAAAAAGGTCAATTCATTCTACTGTAACGAAATCTTACTTGGAACTATATGAGGATGATGAATCCAACGGGATAAAACTTACTGAGCTAGAACCGTGGTCGACAAAGACAACAAAAAAGATAGAAGAGGACTTTAGTAATGAAATTCAATCGGTAAAGGGTTACCAACCAAAAGAATCCCAACTATTTGTCGATGAATGCTCAGATGAGGAAAATATCAACCAAGTCAAGGATGACTTAGACTCCTTCTCTTTCCTGGCTCGTAAGGATTTATCAAACGGCAATGGCATGAACTATAGTCACGTAAGAAATGAGGAAGACAAAGATGATGCCGATGAGTTTAGTTTCAGATTTTCACGACATCCCTGATGCTTATGTATTTAAAGTATAACGAATTGTACGAAATTTATGTACGTGCACGTTTTCTGGGGGCATCGTCCCCATCATCCGTAATTTCTTGAATAACACGCTTGCCAGCATCAACATTACTCCCTTTAAGATCAGCATTGTCGGTGCCAGCAGGATTAAAGACCATACCCGGGCCAGGAGACGCTGTGTTATTATTGAGAAAGTCATTAACATCAAAGTCGTCAATGTCATCAAGGCCATGGGAGCTCACATTTTGTTGGTTTTGTTGCAGCTGCTGTTGCTGTAACTGCTGTTGTTGAAGCTGCTGTTGCTGCTGCCTATTGGCTAAAGTCTGGATCCAGTCCTGAACTTGCAGCAAAGCCTGTCCCTGTCTATAAATGTTCTGCTCAAGTCCTTGCAATGTATCGGCATGTTGTTCTTGGGTGGCGAGCTTTGGAAATTGTGGCATGGGTGAAGGAGTTTGAGGTAACATAGTATTTAATTCTGGGAAAAAATGGCGTGGTGATGAAGCCCCTGGTTCATGATTCATTATCTGTTGGTATATTTTGTTGACGTTGGCGGTCAGTGGTGCCGGCAGACCAGGTTGACTATGTGGAAATTGAAATTCATTGTTATTTCTTATAATTTCTTCAACTGAACCATCCTTAGTCGTAGCAATCGAAGGAGATTTAGCGTCTGAATTAGGCGATCTCCTGTAAGCCTGATCCATTAACATCAACCTAGGCTTCTGAATTGGTGAAGGTTGAGAATAGTCATTCTGCGTTTGTGAGGGAGGATTGATATTTTGCTTTGGTTGGGAGTGATATGTTGAGACTTGGTTATTGTAATTTGGTTCAAGTGGTCCGTTTTCCACTTCGAAAATTTTTCCTGCTGAGTTACCATACACCGCAGCAAGAAATTTCATGATCTTCTCCAAAGTTTGAGCCTGTTTCAGGTGGCGGTCTCTGGCAGCATAGCTTTCATTCCATAACGTTTGGTTATCGTTTCTCATCCTCCGCATATCCTCGATTATGGCCATTTGGTTGAGTTTTATCTGATCTAATTCACTCATGATAAGCTGAAAATTAATGTTAGATGCATCAGTGTTTTCGCTTTCTTGATTTCCGGTTTTATTTCGAACGATGTTATCAAGCAAATCTTCTCTCCCCTTGATGAAGTAGGGATTCTTAAACTGCAAAATTTCCTCCTGATTACGATCTTCCTTCAAGGAACCACTCGTAATATCCTGGACCTTGTGCCATCCGTACATGTTAAGCTGTCGGACAAAAGAGGCAAAGTTATTATGTTTGAAATACTTAGGTAAAATCTTCTTCATAAAATCTTCTCTTTGAACAACCATAAAAGATTCCCCATCTTCGCTCCATTTGATGTACTTCTTATTGTTTTCGTCATTTACCATCGACCATATCTTCATCACAAAGGCTGGGCGGGTTTTCGGACCTTGCGATTCTTTCTTCTTTTTCTGAACCGCTAGTAATCCTTGAGCCTTATTAACATTATTCAAGCCATTAGCGATATATTCTGGCACGAGGGAAGGGTTTTGATAGGGAATATTATTGGGGATGACAGGTTCCGACAAAGGCGGAAGAGGTGGAAAGGTTGCCGCTACTTTCGTTAAAGCTCCATTATACCTGTCAGATTCTTCGTACTTAACCTCAGGGTAAGATTTGTTAAAATCGGACATCCCTGATGACATAGGATACTCACTTGGTGTTTGTAAATCGGGTTGTTGGTTTTGGTCTTGATTAGCAGGATCCAAGTCATCGAATAGTGAATGCGGGGGAACAGTTGGAGTAGGTAAATCAAGTGATTGAATGAAGCTGGGAGTATCCATAGCACTCGCTGAGCTCACGCTTTCGTCATTGCGGAAATCATCTGCTCTATTGATGACATGGATGTCAGAATCTTTATCAACGGCCCTATTCATATCAGCAACAGGATGATTAGAAGTACCTTATAGACAAATAAACGGCGATGAGCGAATGAATAAAATCCTGTAGATTTCGATGTTTATGTTTCTAGAGTTATTGTCGGTGATAGGGGGTAACGTAGATCTTTTATGCAATGGCCAGAAATTGATGTTTGCAATTTGTGTCTTCCACGATCTTGCCCAGCACCTTTTTGGTGTAGTCCGTGGGGAATGAGATAGTGCAGTTTTATTCACTGCCCTTAGAAGTTGCCAGAAGGTTCCATCGGGGAGGGACTGTACACAGGATACATTTTTCATGTAATAGCAATACTAGGTTCTGTGGCGGGTAACACATATACATAAGCCCGTCAAGATGCAAACCACAATTACACACTATCAAATCTAAAAAGATCAGAACTAAATAAACATACGTAGTGTATGATCTACATAAACTAATTGACTATGTATGCGGATCCTCAATCTTAATATTATTGTGAAGACCGCCAGATTGAAAAATATCATCCAAGCGATATCCATCAATAATTCCATGTGTCTCACAATTTCTGCAGTGGCATGCATCGTCGGGGCATGTGCAGCTCGCTGAATCATCAGACTCTGGAGCTACCGGGCTTGACACTTTGTCTGACAGTAGTACAGAATTACCGAGGACTTGCTGTAACACATTGTCGTAGATTTGGTAATCCTCGAAGAGTTGATTTGGGATTTCACTTGTTCCCGAGTTTGGAGCTTGTGGTCGCTGCCGCTTATCGCCAGATCCAATGAAATTCTGAGCGTGAGATGATGAGCGTGTGTTACCGTGTCCCGGCTCTAGATTAGAGTTCGGCACCGTATATGCAAGATGTGGATGTAAGAGAACGTTAGGTTGATGTGGTACATAAGAGACCTCACCAGAATTGGGGTAGTGCTGCAGATCTGCATTGGGGAATGATCTAAGCTGGTAGACAGAACCAATAAGACTGTTTTCTGCATCTCTAGAGTCGTGGTTCAGTACAAGAATGAGGTTTGACCCATATTGTGCATCGTTGCTTAATAGCTCATTCGTTTTCATAGCAGGTGCGTCATTACCGTTATTGTTATGGGTCATGCAATTAGGACAACAACAATCTGAGGAACATAAACACGTACCTGGGATTGAGCAGTTTGGAACATTAATGACGCTGAAAACTTCGCTAGTGGTACTTGAAGCTAATCCACTCTCATCTAATGGAGCTGTAAAACGTGAATTCTGAGACTGATCATTTGGGCCAAATTCAGAAGCCATAGCAACCATCGACAAGTTTGCATTTTGATCAGTTGCATTGCATGACACTGCAGCATTCTGAGACAGGGGCTTAGAACACAGCAGCGACGAGGTTTTATTATTTTGGCCACAACATGATTTGTTCGATTTAAGTTTCTTATTGACATAAGATTTTAAAATCTTCGACTTAGAAACCTCTGTGTGGTTACAAGAACATTTCTTTCTGATTCGAGCAGCACCGTTTGAGCAACAGCTCGGTGAATTTAGAAAGTTCTCTGACTTGATGATCGGATTTGCCATGCTGAACTTTATCCTCTGCTCCGAATAAGGCCCAACAATTTGCCCGTTCCGTATATCAATAACTTGCTTATCTGAAGCTTTGAGAATAATAACAGGTGTATCTTTGCAGTTTCTGTTTTCACTTAGAGAATCCCCATCCACCTTTTCTGCAAACACAGCTATCCGATGGTTTTTGTTCCCCGTTGAGCCTTGAAAGTTTGGCCTTCCCTTGGATCGGACTTGAAGTAAGGGTCGCATATGATGTCGACATTGTGATGAACGATGCCCACGGATGCATTCCAGACACGAGTATTTGCTATCATTTATGAGAATCATTGACTGGAGCTATACTCTGAGGTTCAATAGTATTGATGTGCTTTCGATAGAGGTGAAATGATATAACCAACTGATAAGAATATTTGAAATGAATGGTGGGTCAAAAAGATCTAGTCCCATCGTTACAATTAGGCTTAATGTCGTGAGCCTACGTTACAGCTTCATGTGGTGGTGAGCAAATTATGTTCCTTATTAGGCAGGATTATATGCACGTAACCATTTGTTGGATGTCGTAGATGAGTTTCATGAGGCTTAACAGTGCCTAGCTCGCATTCAGTGATACATGCACAATAAGACGTTCATGTGCTGGGGCTTCAAGAAAAGGTTCCTCCTGTATTGTTTGCAAGGGAAATAATCAAACGAAGCACGTTACTTTTTACTTTCACTTCTTACTACTTGTACTATGGTGAGTAATTAATACACGATAGTGTCCTTAAAAGGTTTCTTCCTTTTTGAACTATGCACATTTGACCCCAATCCGGAAGTCGAGATATGAATCATAACGATACGAACGACTCATTTTAATGAGAACGAAAAAAAGAAAAGATATAAGAAAAAATTGTATAGATACTTCAACACTTACACCAGTACATCCTGTATGTTTGTCTCAGGGCGCGAGAAATTCTTTTTAAGATGCAGAGAGGCCTTTGAATGCTAAAGAGTCTAACAAGAACGCATAGAATGTCTACTTCTTCCCATCCTTGGTCGGCTACCACGGTCAGAAATACCTTTTTGGACTACTTTAAGAACAAATCGCATACTTTTGTTCCATCGTCGTCAGTTGTTCCTCATAATGATCCAACCTTGTTGTTTGCCAACGCTGGTATGAATCAGTATAAGCCAATTTTCTTGGGTACTGTTGACCCAACCTCTGAATTTGCCACTTTGAAGAGAGCAACCAACTCTCAAAAATGTATCAGAGCTGGTGGTAAGCACAATGATTTGGAAGACGTCGGAAGAGACTCTTACCACCATACTTTCTTCGAGATGTTGGGTAACTGGTCATTTGGCGACTACTTCAAGAAGGAGGCCATCGCTTACTCTTGGGAATTGTTGACTGAAATTTATAAGTTGGATAAGGACAGATTGTATGTCACTTACTTCGAAGGAGATGAAAAAAACGGCTTGGAACCTGATTTGGAGGCTAAGGAATATTGGTTGTCTGTTGGTGTTGCCCCAGACCACATTTTGCCAGGAAATGCCCAGGACAATTTTTGGGAAATGGGAGATCAAGGCCCCTGCGGTCCTTGTTCTGAAATCCACTACGATAGAATCGGTGGTAGAAATGCTGCCTCTTTGGTGAATCAAGACGATCCTAATGTTTTGGAAGTTTGGAACATTGTGTTTATTCAATACAATAGAGAATCAGACTCCTCATTGAAACCTTTACCAAGCAAACACATTGATACCGGTATGGGATTCGAGAGATTGGTCTCAGTCTTGCAAGATAAATCGTCCAACTACGACACTGATGTTTTCCAACCAATTTTCGAAAGGATCAGAGATATTACTGGAGTTAGACCATATACTGGTAAATTTGGTGCAGAAGATGTCGATGGTATCGATACTGCTTACAGGGTGATTGCAGACCACGTCAGAACCTTGACTTTTGCAATTGCCGATGGTGGTGTTCCAAACAATGAAGGTAGAGGTTACGTGTTGAGAAGAATATTGAGAAGAGGTTCTCGTTACGTGCGTAAGTATATGAACTATCCAATCGGTTCTTTCTTCCTGCAGTTGGTCGATGTTGTTATTGAATGCAACTCGGACATTTTCCCTGAAATAGCAAAGAACAGCCAAGAATTGAAGGAAATCTTGGTCGAGGAAGAGGTCTCCTTTGCAAAGACTTTGGATAGAGGTGAAAAGTTGTTTGAACAGTACGCCATTATCGCTTCTAAGACTCCAGAACAAACTTTGTCTGGAAAAGATGTCTGGAGGTTGTATGATACTTATGGTTTCCCAGTCGACTTGACTAGATTAATGGCTGAAGAGGCTGGTTTGAAGATAGACGAAGAAGCTTTTGAGAAGGCTAAGGAAGAATCCAGAGAAGCTTCTAAGGCGACTGGTTCAAAATCTGGTGCTAACTTAATCAAATTAGATGTTCATGCATTATCTGAATTAGACAACAACGATAAGGTTTCAAAGACGGATGATTCCTTCAAATATGGATTGGAGAACATTAAGGCTAACATTGTTGCAATTTATGATGGTTCTAAGTTCGTGAACTCAATCTCTGAGGCTGGTCAACAGTACGGTATTGTTTTGGACAAAACTCCCTTCTATGCTGAACAAGGTGGTCAAGAATACGATACAGGTAGCTTGGTCATTGACGGTAGTGCTGAGTTTGCAGTGTCTAACGTTCAATTGTACGGTAGTTACGTTCTTCACACTGGTACTTTGGCTGAGGGAGTTTTGAATGTGGGAGATGAAATAATTGCCACTTACGATGAATTGAGAAGATGGCCTCTTAGAAACAATCACACTGGAACTCATATCTTGAACTTTGCATTGAGAGAGGTTTTGGGTGATGGAATTGAACAGAAGGGTTCCTTGGTAGCTCCTGAGAAATTGAGATTTGACTTCAGTCATAAGCAAGCTTTAACTCCAAAGGAACTTGAGCAAGTTGAAAAAATCTCCAACGAGAATATCAAAGCCAACTTACAAGTCTACGCTGAGGATGTCAATTTGGCAAAGGCTAAGGAAATTGCTGGTGTTAGAGCAGTGTTTGGTGAAACTTACCCAGATCCAGTGAGAGTGGTTTCTATCGGTGTTCCAGTTCCTGAGTTGTTGAACAACCCAGACAACCAAGATTGGACTAAGATTTCTATTGAATTCTGTGGTGGTACTCATGTTGCTAAAACCAATGAGATCAAAGACTTGGTGGTTATCGAGGAGTCTGGTATTGCTAAAGGTATCAGAAGAATTGTTGCCGTTACAGGACATGAGGCCCATGAGGTGCAAAGAATCTTCAAGGAATTCGAAGCCAGCTTGGAGGCAGCTGACAAATTGCCTTTTGGTACTGATAAAGAACAAAAGGCAAAAGAATTGGGTGTTGCATTGAAGAAACTTTCTATCTCTGTGTTGGACAAGCAGAAGTTGAATGAGAAGTTCAACAAGTTGGACAAATCTATCAAGGATAACTTGAAAGCTAAGCAAAAGGAGGAATCCAAGAAAACTTTGGACACTGTTAAGGAATGGTTAAACGATGAAGAGAAGTCTAAATCTGCCTTCTTTGTTCTGCATGTCCCTATTGGTGCCAATGCCAAGGCTATCACTGAGGCTATCAATTTGATCAAGAAGCTGCACCAAAACAAGTCCATTTATTTGCTTACAGGTAACTCTGACAAAGTTGCTCACGGTTGTTACATTTCAAACGAAGCTATTGAGAAGGGTGTTGATGCTACTGAATTAGCAAAGGCCGCTTCTGAGCATATTGGTGGTAAAGCAGGTGGTAAGGGTAATGTTGTCCAAGGAATGGGTGACAAGCCAACTGGAATTAATGCTGCGATTGAAACCATCACTAAGTTACTCTCTGAGAAGTTGTAGATATGCAATGCTCATTTCCTAATACAAACTTATATAATTGAAATTCTAATCAGATTTCGGTGCATCATGTGTAGTGATAAACTCTTCTTCTTCTGCGGTGATACGCTTGGCATTACCACCCACACCTGCAATAACTTGTTCAACAATTGCTTGCAATTGCTCGTCTGGAATATGACCATCACCGATCACACTTATGGTTACCAGCTTCCACGTAAAGTGAGGGTAAGAACCTAATTTGACCAGTTTTGGTCCGTATCTTTCGTCGCATGTATTCTGGAGATCGGACAAAAAGGGTGCAAAGTTGCTTTCCTTCGACAGTGTCAGCACGTAGTATCTCCTGTATGAATTTGGGACAGTACGATGCTTAATATCCTTACCGAGTGCAAACAAAAGCTTTTTGAAAAGTTCAGGTACACCCGGAAGGATGTAAACCTGCTCATTAATCCCGACAATGGGGACCCAAAGAGAAGGATCCGAGAAAATCTTATTCACAGTGACATCAGGTGATGGCTGAGGGAGAGTTGCCATCCGATAGAAGGCATCCAACTGTGACTGATTAAGCAGAGTCAAGTAGTCGCCACGAAGGGAATTCATCCTTGTCACAGTCTCTGAATCCAACGCACATTTCACCCCAAATGCTTCTGCAATTGCATCGTACGTAATGTCGTCATGTGTTGATCCAATCCCACCACTGGTGATTATAAAATCGCAGTTTTCTTGTATCAATATTCCTAACGACCTTTTGATGTCCTCCTTATCATCTCCGCATACTACTGTTTTCTTCAATGGGATAGATAAGGTATTGTAGCAATACTTAGCAAACTCATAGGAATTTGTGTCTAGAATTTTACCATTGAGAACCTCATCCCCTATAATAAGACATCCTGCGGATTTTATAGCTTTGACCAGTTTCCCTGCTTGCTTAAACATTATGCGGAATAAATTGATAAGTACCAATTAAAATGTATGAGTGTTTGAGAGTGAGGGAGCCACATATTGGCCTGCCATTCGGCAACGACGGAAGTTAGGACCATGACAAAAATAAATATATCGTCTTATAAAGCATAGTTTACGTCTCTTTCATTACATTCTAGCACCGTGGTATGTTTTCAATATCACAGAATATTAACAATGTCACCTGGAAAGGGGACACCTAGCTGTCGTGTGAAAGCATACCCTGCATGGAACACGGGAATTCTCACTTTCCTCAGTCGGATACATTAGTAAGAGTTCGGAACGGAAGCCGATATCGGAGAATAATAACCACACTTTGTAATCTACCGCAACTTCATTTCTAGTAATTAGTCTTCAGACAGGGGTTAGGATTTCACCGGATTACCATGCCTTAAAAGCTATACACGTATTGTTATCCAAAGAAAAAAAAATAACTTCTTAAATAATTGACCCAACTAATAAATTGCATCGGTAAGTGCACTTAAACATGGTACCTCGCACGACTCGATTTAATATGTACGAGACCCCATTACGAAGTTTCCTCACGCACCTCCCGTCTTCAGTTCGTCAACATCAGACCTTTTTTGCCCCACCTGTCCACACCCTTCTACTTGTGTCGTTTTATTTAAACTTTTGAATATCTCAGAACTATGGGAAATAACCCGTCCAAAAATGATCTACCGAATACGCCCACAAATCTAGTGAATGCTGGCTCTTCTGCCGGGGTTACCATTGGTGACCTTGAGGCTGATGAGTCGTCATCAGATCTATCTCGACCTACCGGTAACGGTAGGAATAACACACACCTGAAAGTATCTGACTATACTTTACAAGACTTAAAAATTTCAGACGTTAAATCGACACCTAGAATTATACCAAAGGCAAAACCCTCAAATAGAAAAACAAGAAAGCAGATTCTTACTCACAGTGATTATGAATTTGATATTGATGCGTCTATGGCTACTTTACTTTCATCTACTTCTCAGTCATACGTGCCTGCTCATAATAGCAGTGAATATGGATCCTCAGCAGAAAGCCAAAGAAGTGGCGATTTGTCCGTTTCGCCTGTCTTCACATCAAGCGGAGAGAATAAGGATGAGTCTCTGATGCTGTCGGGGTCTCCTTCAAATTCCCCCATTACTAAAACAGATCCATTTAGAACGATTTTAGATGCTGGATTGGATCCTATTATGGAACGTTCGCTTGAATCCACTCCTGAACTGAGATTACATTCACCAAAGACTCTTGCAATCCCGAAAAGTGAACTTAAACAATCGTGGAATAGCCGTCACAGATCGAGTGTTAGTGGCTCGCCAAATCTGCCTCCACTTCCACCAGTGAAGAAACTGGAGTTTAACTTGGATAACGTTATTGACCGCTTATTACTGATTGGAATGAAGAAAACAACTTCAGGTTCATCTAAATCTCGTAAAAGTAAGGATAAGTTACCTTTAACAACTCAAGAACTTAAGTTTATTTTGGCAAAGTCTCGATCGATATTCATGGAACAGCCTACACTCTTGAAATTATCCCCACCTGTTAAAATTGTTGGTGACATACACGGTCAATTTCATGATTTGATTCGTATCTTCAATTCTTGTGGCTATCCTCCTTATACGAACTATTTATTTTTAGGTGACTACGTTGACAGAGGCTACAAATCTTTAGAGACAATATTGCTTTTGTTGTGCTATAAGATTAAGTATCCAGAAAACTTTTTCATGTTGAGAGGAAACCATGAATCTGCCAATATTACGAAAATCTATGGATTTTACGATGAGTGCAAGAGACGTTTACCTCTCATTTCAGGAAGTAATAAAATGTGGAAAAGTTTCATTGATGTTTTCAACACCCTTCCGATCGCAGCCACTATCAATGATAAAATATTCTGCATCCACGGTGGACTTTCTCCTAACCTTCAGAGTATGAAACAAATTGAGGATATACAGAGACCTACTGATATTCCAGATAAAGGCTTGTTGGCGGATTTGCTTTGGTCGGACCCTGATCCACTGGTGAGGAATTTTTCTTTAACTAACTGGCCCAAGAACGATCGAGGAGTTTCATATATCTTTGGAAGAAAGCATGTTGATCATTTCTTATCAACTTTCAAAATGGACTTGATTGTTCGTGGTCATATGGTTGTGGAAGATGGGTACGAATTTTTCAATAGAAGGAAATTGGTCACTGTCTTTCTGGCACCTAATTACTGCGGGGAGTTCAATAACTATGGAGCGGTGATGAATGTGGATAAGAACTTATGTTGTTCATTCGAATTATTGAAGCCTCAATAATCTACTTGTCATATTACTGAATGGCGCTTGGTCACTTTTAGTGAAAATTTTAACGTCTGAATTGATTTTTCGTCTTCTAAATGTTAGTCAGGAATACTTGTGATGAACATTTATGATGCCTACGACCACGATTCTTACGGTTATATCTTATATTTTGGTTAGTTTGATTTTAATACCATAACGTTTTATTATTCCAAGTAGATATTACCATTTACACCTGTCGTGTAGTATATTTAATTTGGGCTTATAAAAATAATGCTCCTTTCATGCGCAGCCCGAACCCATGATCCCAATTTCGACGAATTCCAGGATTTCCAATCACTTCGTGAAAATAAAATAAAAAATGAATGCAAAAGCCGTATCAAAGATGACTCGCATCTTCATGAGACTTTGAAGGTTGTCGTTCTTGCAATGTATAAACGACATTGTTGTTGTCAGAAACATTACGGCCCATTAGGCTTACCAATTGAGTATAATAAAGATCAAGGACCTCCTTATAAAACCGAATAGATGTTCTATTATCTGAGAGTTGCTTTGCTGGCACTAACTTCCAGTCCACTCTGTTTAAAAAATCAAGCTCTAAGCAGTTAAGTTCAGTCAAAGCAACTCCACCGACCTTAGCATAGTGATCATTGGTATAGAAAAAATCTTCTAGTGCCTTCTGTGCAAGCATAGTGGCCACCAAAAGAAACCGATGAACAGTCCATGAATTCAAAGTGAAATACGGCTGGAAATTGTGCGACAAAAGATCAATGTAGTAAATGGTGGTAAGCAATGTTGTCTGTGTAAAATTGTTGAATTTAGTGAGCCGCGTGAGATAAGTTTGTATGCTAATTGCCGGAGGTGACCGAGAATGGTATCTTGTAAGCAATTTCTTTTTTTGGTCCAGTAATTGACTTGGACAATCTGTGTCAGACTGATTAGCAACTGGTTCTGGGACATTGTGGTCATTCAAATTGATGAGAGATTGTAGCATTCTCGAGATTAAGGAAATTAAATCATTGATATCACAATTCATGAATTCTCGTGAGAGGGTCTTATCGTGCACTTGAGGGTATACCTTCTTTGAAGGGCCGGGCGATGCATGTGTATTCACATTAGTGTAGCGCCGGCGCCGCGAGAGTTTCTGATTTGGGGAATCATGCATGTCAATGTCATTTTCAGCTTCTTGATCTGCACTAGTCTTTGTCACTTCATGAGAGATCAGCTCCTTCTTTTGAACCAAATTTTTTCTTAGGAGATGTGCATAAGGTCCTGCCTGCTCAGTAGATTTTCGATGTAAGTACTGTTGGTAAAAGTCGAGTTGGTCAGTATGCAATTGCTTTTTCAAAGCGTTGAAGTATATGTCTGTTTGATTATCTTTCCTTGGTTTTAAATACTGTGCAAGAAATGGGTCGACAGCATATTTCACATTGGACAGTGAGCTAGAATGAGGACTAGACAGCGAACTAGATTTATCATTTGCATTCTCTGATATGCCAGTAGTCTTGGAAGTTGGTCTCTCGTGGTATCCTCTAGGAGGAGGCCGCAATCGGGGCGATACGTGAACTGTATTCATACCAGGCGGCGTGAAAGCAGAAGCAGTTGTCGACATGTCTGTGGTATGTGGAGAGAGAACTAAGCTCATGAGGCAAATTTGCGGACCATCCACAAAACGATATAACTAGAAGGGATGTCTGATGACAAGTTTAAGGGTAAGGATGCTGATTTGGTTTATAAAGTAACCTGAATAATATATATCAATCGTAGTTGTAAGTTTTATGAAGTTTTGCTCTTCTATTTTTTTTTTTTTTTCCTCTCTTCGTTTGCAAGCGCCAAGTACTTTTTATGAGTTTCAACTATGTCGCTCTCTGACCAAATTCTAGGTCAGCTGACTGCGGCAGCAACGGAACTTCTTCGTCAGTTAAAGATTTTCAACGAAAAAAACAAGAAACTAGAAAAACTTCAGCGTCTGACGTGGTGAAATTAAAGCTGGTTATAAAACTTCAGAAAACACGAACTGGATAATTAGATCACTTATCGGCAAGCTATGTATACCTTGTCATGCATGTTCCGTGCACAATCCTGCTTTTCGCACCATTGCCTTACACGTGCACTAATTAAGCCCACGTTTTGCCTGCTATGGCTCAAAAAAATGGCAAAGGTATAGAAAGACAATACCTGATATTCATGTGTAATATTAACTTCCACAGTAGCACCAATATATACGACAAAAGACTCAAACTTAAATTTAAATTTAATCAGGGTGGCAAATACGTAGTCGACAATGAAATATATACTGCCAGTCAAGGTGAACGTTCTAGCTTGTCGGTGGCCACCACCGGCAACCCACCACCCCACTGAATAATACAGGAAGGCAACAAAACCATCTACAACAGATTATGCATGCAGTAGATTATGATATTGAATGACTTCTTTGGCTCTGATAAAAAAAATAAGTGAGCAAAACTGGACGCCTGCCCTTTTTTGCCCCGCTCTACAGGAAACTTGAGGCTGTTCATGCATGAGAAGTGTCAAGATTTGTTCGGCATTTTTTTTTCGATGGTGACCGCAAATATGCTACCCCGCTAATCGCAAGATACATGACATTTGTGCTTAGACATCGTTCTCAGATCCTTAAGGGGATCACCTTATTGCGTTGGATATACCCTCCTTTAATGAGTACTCCACCACCTTTACAAGAAGTTTTCTCTTTTCTCAATTTTCCATACTTTCCTTTTTTTACCGTACCCTAAATGGCAAGTGGCACTATTTTTTGACATCCCTGCATGGGGTGCGAATACACTGTATTGCACGCACACGCCGTGCCTTATCATAATAGTTAAATGTGTAGTAGATGCAGACAGTTAATAATTTTCAATGCGGAGCAATTTAGACCACATTTGTTATATGAGGATTCTCCGGTTATAAGCGGAAACCAGGTTGACCAGTTTTGCTAGTTTACCATTTTCTTTTCTGGAAATCACATTGAGCAGTATGTTTCGGTAAGATGAGATAAACTAACTACCTCTCGTAGAAAATTGAAGGAGTCTCTTTCTTCTCTCCTTCGATTTCTGCACGTAACCGGCTCACGATTCGGCACGTTCCTGGAATTATTCGTACTTTGGGGTGCCAGGCTGTGGCGTATTTAGAAAGCCGCACTTCGGTGGTTGCTTTGACAGCGTGGATAAAGCCACTTAATTCAGATTGGCGTTGTCTTTTTGGTTTGGTAAGTCCGATTCGCCTGAACCGAGGGATTTCGGTGATTGTCTTTTCCATCTTTATTAATGGTGCTCTATTTGGAAGTTGTTTTTCTGGTATACTTGTGGTGCCTGATTCCTTCATAACCGCAGAGGTACTAGATCTCACAAACGCTTTTGACACATCACGCTCGCAACAACCCAAATACTCAGAGAACTCCACAACCAATTTCCCATGCGGAAGTTTGTATAAGCATCCATCTGAGAACAATCCTGCTTCTATTGGCGATTTGGTATTTTGTGGGTAAAAGTCTGACGCGACTAGAGTATTGTCTTCGGACAAAACTTCAATTTTATTATTGAACTCGTAATACTTGAGCCGTCCGTCACTCCACCGCTTATCCTTTTGGTGTACTCTGTTTGAGTAAAGAACCATAAAATCGTGCACTATTGAGACAAGTGACATTGGTGAGGGAAGATCCAAACTCTAGTCTCTGATGAGATCATATACTGGCAGAGGCGCGCACTAACAATAGACTAATACAGGATAATGACGTTCATTTGACATGTTAAATTTATTTACAAGAGAAGAAATCTTACTTAAGCTGGGGTGTAGAAAGGCATTCCAAATGAGCTCAACAAGGTTCTTGCAGCCTCATCAGTTCTGGCGGTAGTCTTGAATGTAATGTGGAAACCAAAAAGGTTAGGGAACAACTCTTGAAAGTTCTCGATTTCAGGGAAATACTTGACATCTTCTGGGTCCAAGCCAAATGTAACATTTCCGTTGTTATCACCTGAGGTGTTCTTGATTCCTTTGAAGGTTCTGATTCTTGGTAAAACCAATTCAGTCAAAGTGCTCAAGAATTGGGTCATGTCTCTTCCGGTTAACTCCACTTTACAGCCACATGGTTTACCCTCTCTAACCTTCCATGGCAAAATGTTGGACTTGTTGTATAATTGCTTTGCCTTCACGTTGGTGATCTGGGCAAGTTGCAATCTACTGGAGATGTTTAACCACGAGTCTTCCAAAGCCTCTTTGCTGTACAAATTGATGGAAATACTTGTGAGTTCAGGAATATTGTATGGTCCAATAGGTTTGATGTCCTTGGTTGCACGTCCGACTCCCTTTGGCTTTTTCATGTTACGGTACAAGGCGTATGGAGAGTCCGGAGCCCATTCTCTTTTCTTAGCTCCCTGTAGAACTGTGGCTTCGTGCTCGTAGTAGTGCAATAGCAAGTCTGATTGTAATGTGTTGTGGTAATGCTCTGCAACTCTGTCCTGGCAGATTTCAGTTGGCTTGAAACCGATCGACTCAATATCGTTCTTTGGAATCAACAATGGCTTATACTTAGGACTCAAAGCTGCCTTCTTGATTTTCACAAGGTGGTGCACAGGTTCCACCGTAGAATAACCTGGCTTGCTTGAGGTTCTAGAGCTCGAGAATAGACGAGTCCATTGCTTGTTCATCTTAGGATCCGGTGAAGTATTACTGCTAAAACTTTTTTCTGAAAAGTGGAATTTTTTTGGCGAGTGAGTTTGTACTGCATGGTGACCGAACCCATCCAGTATGGGAGTAACCACAATATATGAAAGAGTCTCATCATATTTGACTAAGGAAAGTTTCTTACTTTAATTTCACCTTGTTTTAAATTTGAGTTTGACCTGTCACATTAAAAAACAGCTCATAAAACTTGTTTTCTAGATCATCTTTATGCTAATGCTTCTTTGTATAAACCCGTACATCCTCTTTGTTACTATCTTTTGATGAAGAGTTGGTATCGAAACGTTAACATTGATGAAGTTTGGTTTACCCTCAGAGACAGACGTATGCTTAAGTAAAGTCTCTAGTGCAAATCCTAGTTACAATGCTAGGCATACACTACGGTTGAGTACGCAATCTGCCATAGGCAATAGATACACAGACCCCTCAGAAACAATGGCTTTAACTATACAAAGACTACAGTCTCTCACAACGTCAGTCTTGCAAAATAAACCTAGAGGATTTTCTGAAGACAATTACACTAAGGTCAATCGACAACTAAAGAATAACAATGCATATATTGATAATGAAACTCACAGAATTCTTCGCAAACTGGACGAAGATGTGAAGCGAATTGTCTCTCACCAAGAGCATATAAGAAGGGTTGCCGAACAAGAAGCACTAGCACGTAAAGAAAAGGAAAGACTAGAAGAAGAAAAGAGGAGAAAAGAGCAGGAAAGGCTTGCAGAGCAGGAAAAGGTGAAAGCTGAAGCCGAAGCAAAACTAAAAGCATCTATCGCAGCTGAGAAAGCTAAGAAAGATGCACTAAAGCTTGCAGAAGAAAAGAAAAGGGCCGAAGAAGAAGAAAAGAAACTCAAAGCTTCGCTCGAACAGGAACAAAAATTAGCAGAAATAAAAGGTAAAGGAATGACCAACTTTAAGGAAATCGAGAAATTGTTTCTTCAATATCAGAAAAGAATCCAAGATATAAAGAGGGAAGTGGTGGAACCGATGAACAATGATAAAGATTTAAAGAAATCGGTGAACGCTGTGAAAAGGAAGATCAACATTAAATTCGGACAATTATCAAATTCCATGAGACAGTTAAATATCATTTGCAATGAAGTCGTTGGTCTTGCGATGCAGACAAAGTCCAATACTCTAGCATACAATTGGATCTTGAATTTTATTTCGAAAGCTATTGTCTCCCAAGCTGAAACTGAAGTAACTGTCAAGCCTACAGCAGCACTTCCATTGGCAAGATTGAGTATGCACTTACTAAAGAACCTCGAAGGCTTAAATGATTACTTGTGTCCAAGATTTATTAAGAAATGTTGTTTTATCATTGGATACACATGTTCTATTGACACTGAAGAGGGACGTATACGTATGGGCTGGAAACGTACCGATAACAAGTGGGAAGCAGAAGTGAAATATGAGGAAAGGGTCGGAGGTATCTGCTCAGTATGGGCAGTAATGGCTCGTTTGGAACAATCTCTGATGTTTCCATTCTTTAGTATGGATGCAGAATGGAAGTTTGCTGCAAGGTTACTTAATATTGACAAATCGTTACTTAGCAATGTTCATTACGTTGTGGCGAGCAACTGGTGGGAAGCGGCTGCTCTCCCTGTTGTGCAGCTTTGGAAAAACCAAGCAAATAAGCTCTTGTTTCTTTTATCGCGGGACTTCGCTGAATTTGGTAAACAAAAGTCATTTCCAGCAGCGACAAGACTAGAGGTTTTAGGTGACGATTACATGTCTCACAATTCCTTAAATCAACTCAAAGAAATGGAGGATTAAAATTTTAGCATATAGATACAATGCAAGTCATGACATTAATTGCACGAGACAAAGAAGGAGGGAGAGAAAAAGGAGCAAATCTGGAATAGACTAAGAGTAATCTGCATCTTCATCTTCAGTAGCTGATTCCAAGCCCTCACTAGCTTCCGATTCGCTCGTATCGGCGTATTTGATTCTTGGAGCCTTTCTGCTGCTCCTTCTAAGTGGGCCCGATGACGCAGAAGATATGTCCTGCTTCTTTTGTCTAATTGTCAGCCTCAGTTGGTTGCTTTTGGCTTTTACTCTTTGCGGCCTCTTAAACTTCTTACCGTCACTCTTTGGGCCCGAAGCAGGTCTCTTGACCGCATGATGACCACTCAGTTTCCTAAGACTCTCGCGCACTTCAACTTGTACTTCATCTGAAATGTATACCCTGGATATTATTTTATGTGCCTCATGGAAGTCTGACATTGGTGAAAAAATATCAGAAGGAAGGTTAATCTTACCTGGGTAGGTTGGCAAACTCCACCCCTTTGAATCAGCAAGTTCTTTAATCATCAATTGGCAAAGTTCTGCAATTCTGTAGAGATTTAGGGCCTCAGACCTAAGTTCTTCTTCTTCGTAAAACGAAGATTCCACAAACGAATCCCTGTATTGCTTCACTCTACTTGCCAAATAGTAAAGCAAGGACGCATTTTCTTGTTTTGCAAGAGTTTGTAGGTACAAGTTAAGATAAGTCAGTGCGTAAACTAATGCTTCAACTTCGTGCAAGTTAGCGTTATCCTCGGGAACTAAACTATCGTTAACCTTTGAAATGATTAAAGTGAAACGCTCGTCATGAGCAATAGAATGAATAAGGCGAGGTAAACTTCTCTCGCATGTAATTTGGGATTGCTGTTCACATCTGCGGTGATAGGATATGATCCAAGAAATGGCTTTGTTTTTCAAGTCCTGGTCTGACTCGTAGCCCATAAAGAACAATAGTGGTAGGAACCTCTCCGATATCAAATTATCAGAAATCTTTCTTTGTAAGGTGCTAGAAAAAATTTTCCTGACATTCTGGTTTTCATCTTGCACTAATCTCTTAAGTTTATAAATAACACTGGATTTTATCAGCAGATCAATTTTCGGGTATTGAGCCATCTTCAAGATGCACAATCCAGCGTGAAGTCTAACACGTTGCTGGTATAGTGGTGGAGTGGGAAATGATCCAGGGTTTGATTTTACAATCTCTCCGCCATTATTGACAATTGTGAGTAGCAAGCGTAATGGTGTTTCCACTACAATTTCAGCATTCTCGCTTTCAGCAACTGATGCAATTCTATTGCATATCAACCTCAAAGCAACTAACTTTTCAGCAAGAACGTGGTTTTCATGAAGTAATAAGTCGCTATCACTGATCCATTGCAATTCCTTCGAAGACAGATGAATACTGGAGTCAATCCTGTTTTTCCTCAAAACTTCATCCACGATTATATGGTTTATCTCTTTAGAAAATTGCTCTAAGCAAGAGGGGAAAACCCTATAAACTTCCGCTAAACTGGCCAATTTAGTAGCAAAATGGGGATCACGGATATCTAAGGGCATACTCTCGTTCACAACTTCTGATAAAAGACCTTCTTTCTCATCTAGACATCCTATGATTTTTACGGCATATCTTGCTTGTAGAAAATTCCCCTCGGTTGCTAACTGCTTAAGTTGATTGGCTATGCTGTTCATGGAACCGGTTTTCAGAGCAGCTTTAAGCAGATGATAAAATGATTGAAGTAAGGATACCTCAACGTCTAAATCAGAATTTGAGATTAGCTTTGCGAATGATAACAAATTGCTGGAGAGAACTTCTGGTGAAACAGAAGCAAATATTCTCATCAACTCAACAGCAGCTGGTTTAAGAGATCCGTCACGGGTAAACCGAATTAATTCAGTAACATTGGATTTGTTGAGGAAGATGTATGATGACCTGTAAAGCAATAACTTCATGTTGGAGACCATATCAGCAGAGGTGATTGTTGATCTGTTGCCTTTAATTCTTATATTTTTTCCATCCAGTACATTTGTCAAAAGTTCCTTGATAGAGTTTTTGACTGTCTTGTAATCGGAATTGGGCGCGATGCAATTCTTAACTAACTTGATATAACGCAAGTTATTTAGATCCACAAACCTATGAATACAAGATTCACTATTGAAATTGTAGGGAAAGTTTAGCGTCAACCAGGTTATTATTTTCGAGACATTTTGTGACCTTTCCTTAGTATTCGGGTCGGTAATATTTTCTTTATCGGGACTTCCCGTCTGCTTTGGATCTTCTACAGTTTTGGTCAATTTTTCAAGAGCATCAGAGAACTTCCTCTGTCTTTTCAATGTGGCAACAAAAACTGCTTTGCTTTTCTCATCCAATACCAGAAATAATTTGCAAAGCCGGGAAACTCTGGACGGAGTATCGTTGTCGAATGGAAGAAGCTTTTCAAATAATGCAATATCAACAGAAGCATTAATACTTTTATCATTAATATAATTCAATTGTAGAATCTTATTTGGTGTGTCATGGAGAACGGTATCTTCCAATTGTTTTACTTCTTCCAGTTGCAATGTACCGTAATTGGTGGTCTCATCTTCTGCCAATTGTGTGAAAAGATTGTTAAACAACTCAGCAGAAAATTTGATAGCCTTATTTCTGATATCCGGAGATTTTTCTCTCATTAAATCATGAAATGTAGTAACAATCTGAGCGTTGCACACTTTATTTGTGAATACTGAGAAGGGCAACCTTTCAAATGAATTGCATGTTTCCAATCTTACCTTCTCGTGTGTGTCATGTAGACATTTCATTAGACCATTACTGAGGTCGTTAGTAGTCTCGGATGTGACGGATGCTGAGCAAAGCACAGATGGAACTTGAGAAACCCAGGCAGATCGTACATCTGGCGATATGTCAGAATTCTTTTGTAGCCACAAATTCCAGGTGTTTTTATGCACATTGACAAAATGTGCAACATTGCCCTCCAGATAGCCTTTACTTGAGCATGAGATCATTTGTCCAATGGTTGAGGTAGCTAGCTTTCTCACTTTTTCGGAATCCGAATTTAATTCATCATTAATAAGACCCATGACAGAACCCAACAAATCTGGAACATGTTGCCAAATATGGATGGACCATGTATGAATCTTTTCCAATACCAGATAGGACAATTCATAGTCTATTTCACCATCTTTTGTCTTTGCACTTTCGTCTAACATTTCAGAGAACAACTGGGCTAGAAGTCTAGAGAACTTATCAACATTTGCTTCACAAACAGCTTGGGAGAATACAAATCCAGGGTTGGAGATATTAGACTCGGTGCTTACCAAATTTGTGTCCAGTACCGAATACGTGAGTTGTTTGAGAACAAGAGTAACGACTTCTTGAGGCACCGTTTCAGCTTCTGCTATAGCTTCTGATAACAATTCAGACACAAGAGGCTCCAATTTTGAAGGGAAATTTTTGGAAGCGAGCGTATACATTGTGTCAAAAAGGGTAGTGAGCAAACCCAGTGCATCTGGTAACTCAGCAATTAAAATGATTGATCTCACTTCAACAAGCCTTTTCAAAAGATAACATTGCTGTAAGAAATATGAATTCTCTTCATCCCATAATTGTTTGAACTGATTGAAAAATGCCTTGAAAATACTTGAGAGCTCTTCTGGAGAATAAGGAGCGTCAGGGGCAAATATACGTAAAATGTCTGCTATACAACAACAAGCAAACACTTGAACACCCTTATTCAGATGTTTCAAGAGCTTCTTGTTTACTAAATCGGATGCAATGCTCTTATATGAGTCTGGAGAAACTTCGTTTTGATCAACAGCAGATAACACATCTGCCAACTGTTGTAGTCTTCCAATAAGCTCTTTGGTGGGGATTGAATTCTTAACGGTAGGTAGAATCGATACTGCAGCTATGGACGACAGGTCTTTTGATCTTTGTACCATCTGAGTCTCTAGTAATGTGATGTGTTGGTTGAGATGGAAACAGACGCGTATAGGTGCGCGTGCCAGAAATAGTATGTGCAGAATGTAGGTGACTGACATCAATAAGGCACAGATGGCCTGAAGTGAGAAATGAATCAACAATAAAAAAAAAGGAACCATAATTCAGAACACACAACTTTGTCGTAAAATCGGACAACCCTCATTCATTATGCTCAAAATAAATATTTCTGCCTTGTTGGTCAATTAATCTGGCTATAGCGACAAGTGTAGAATGTATTATGAAATGCTAGTTACGCACAATTGAGCTTCATGCATAAAATCTGAGAGGGAATATCGTCAAAGACATCTGATCTTCACCTAGAAAATGTATTGCCGGTATGTGTCTAATGTGAACCTATATGGAGGTTGACTCAGAAAAACTGCTAAAACTTATCTCCATGGAACATTCCGGTATCCAAAAACCATTGTCACGTACATCAAATTTATAGACCTATTCTGGGGTAGAAAAGTACATAATCATCGTCGTATCCTGTTTCCAAGTTGTTCAGGTTAGAATAGCGTAACAATATGATGAGGGCGGCAACTGACATGGACAGAGGTTACATTTAAGAAACAATACGCATTGCGCCTACTCGTCTTGTGCCTGCATTCGGAAATACTGCACTTCACTTTACCCGATGGGGATATAACCACAACAAATAAACAATCTTACACGAAACAACAAGAAAAAACACCTGTTTGCCGTTCGTTAAAGACTGACTACAACTGCTTTCTTCTCTCCTGAATTTGTATTTCCATATTGGGGTAGTGATTACTGCTCAATTAAACTTGTTGAGCATATTCATCTACCACGTTTGAATTGTATACACAATTTATCCACTGAAATCTGATCATCAGGCTCCAAATATTTGACAAGAGAAGCATCTAACCGAAAAAAGAAAAAAATTTCGACCAAAAAGACAGGGTCCTATTTTTGTTTTTTGTCTTTTTGTCTTTTTTTTTTTCCTTTTCTTGACGCTCACAGATTTAACCCCCCTTCCTTATCAAATACTGTTTCAGACAACACGCTCCTTCATTTTTTCCCCAGTTTTATATAAATTATGGCATCCATTATGAGTGAACAGGATGCCCAGCATACTGCCCATTTGCCTTCCCCGAGTGTCTCAAAGTCAGCTAACTCCACTGTTTCAACCATAGGAAAGAAAACACATCGTGAGGTACGTTTTGGTGCCTACATCTTAGGGTCGACTTTAGGAGAAGGTGAATTCGGGAAAGTAAAATTGGGTTGGCGCAAAGATGGAAAGCATCCAAGTCAGGTTGCAATTAAACTTATTAAACGTGATACCATCATGAAAGATTCAGACTCTGAGATCAAGATTCACAGAGAGATTAATCTGTTAAGATTACTCAATCATCCAAACATTGTCAATTTAGTCGAAGTTTTAAAAAGTGGGAAATACATTGGAATAGTATTAGAATATGCATCTGGTGGAGAACTTTTCGATTACATTTTGCATCATAAGTATCTCAAAGAGAATGTTGCAAAGAAGCTCTTTGCACAACTTGTTAGTGGTGTGGATTACATGCATTCCAAAGGCTTGATCCATAGAGACTTGAAGCTTGAGAATCTCTTATTGGATAAACACAAGAACATCGTCATTTCTGACTTTGGCTTCGTGAACTCTTACAATAAGGATAAGAATGATTTGATGAAAACATCATGTGGTTCTCCATGCTATGCTGCACCTGAGTTAGTCTTAACTCAAAGTCCATATTCTGGACGGAAGGTTGACATCTGGTCTTTGGGTGTTATCTTGTATGCTATGTTAGCAGGATATCTTCCTTTTGATGACGATGCTGAAAATGATGACGGAGCAGATATTGTGCGCCTCTACAACTACATCTGCACCACACCCCTTACATTCCCGGAATATATCTCTCCTTTGGCTAGAGACTTGTTACGGAAAATAATAGTGTCCAATCCAGAAAAAAGAATTAGCATGAATGAGATCAGAAACCATCCTTGGCTCGCACCATATGCTAACTTATTGTCGGTGAAACAAACCGAGTGGGACAAGATTCATAGGGAAGATAGGGAGAAATTGAATGCTGCCCAATCACTTGCACAAGCTAGCAAATACAAACGCTACTCCATGTTCAGCGAAACTACCAACTCTTCTGCATTAATGTTAGGATCAACCATGAACAACCATGGTCGCTCTTACACTTCTAACACGAACATAACTTACTCCAACCCTACTACTTCTTCGTCATATGCTAATGTTGTTGCCCTTCCTAACTCCAATGACACAAATCTAGCAGCCTCAGCATCATCTGTGGTTCCAATCTCAAATTCAGCAGTATCAGCTGGTGTCACAGAGGCAAATGTCGAACCCCATTCTCCACTGAAGTCAAATCAATTTGCGTTTACAAGAGGTCATTCCAAATCAGCGTCTATGTCAGGTACATATGCGTCAGCCAGTGTTGCTTTAAAGGCTATGGTTTCAGATCGTGACAAAAAGTCTCAAGTAATTCCGAGCGAACATGAAAATTCTATAAAATCCCATCCTGTGCATCATTTACCACATTCAACACTCCCTCGCTCAACTACTTATGTTGGAACCATTTCTACCATTGCCGAAAGTCCTTCAAATCATAAACATTTGACATCTGAAAACAAGGATCTTGAGCATCTGAGAGAAGGAAGCAAACTTCCGCTGTCACAAAACAGGCAACGACCAACCTCATATCACCCCAGTTCTATATCCTCTATGATGCATACGAACAGCACCCTGGCATCAAGTATTTTAGATTATGTGAAGATGCCATCGAACATCAATCCAGGAATTCCCCCACTCTTGAGCGGTTCACCTAAGAAATCTAACTTCAACAATGAATCAATTTATGAAACTACCTCGGGGGGTAGTCAAGGGTCTCTTCATGGTGCCACTACAAGTGGGAAGCATCCAAACAGACGTAATTCTGTTGTCACCACCATTAATGTTAATGGAGTATTGACCTCCGATCTCAACAGCCACGAAAACAAAAGGAATTCGGTTTTGAGCTATTTGGAAGACAAGATAGACACTCTTGAACTCACAGAGCTGCATAGTCCAGTACGACTCTCTGTTACTGAAAGTAACTCAAAACCGGAAAAGTTGGCTAAATTGGAAGTGGATCTCTCACCCTCTGAAACAACTCCAAAGATTGACCAGCTGCCTACTTTTACTGTCCCTACGCCCTCTCCTATGATGAATTCTATTCCTACATTCCTGGCGGTTTCTGACGACGTTACGGGGAAAAATACGAAACCTACTGTTACGTCTCATTCGAAACCAAATGATGAGAAGCAAGTAGTGGATCCAACCGAAGCTTCTGCTAAGCGGGACATTGCTAAAGAGCAGAAGGAACAAAAGCGTCGTAATAGATTCAGTATTTTATCGTTTTATGGCGGAGGTAATAGTTCTCCGGTGACCTCAAACGATAATCTAGTCAGCTCAAAGAAGGTGTTAGAACCCTCCAACGAAGGGAATATTGCACATACTTCAGGCAAGCCACAGGTCAGAGTGGGCTCTTCATCTTCAAGTAAATCATCACATTCAAGAGCAAGCGTTCATGGCACCCCTGTTAATGGCAAGGAGGCTAGCGCCGCTCGGAAGGTAATGAATTTCTTCAAAAGAAGAAGTGTGAGGGTGGGTTGACGTACGCAGACTTCACCCATGCACATAATGATGCCATTAGTAGTAATTTCGAATTCTTATAACAGATTTAGATTTACTCATCATGTTTAATTTAATGTAATTTTTTTAAGTGTATTTTTTTGTGTATTTATATTTGTTAAGTAGTCATAATTTTTTGCTAACTGCTGCCATTATTGTTAAGAATTCGCGTTTTATTGTGAACTTATACTATTACATCTGAAATCATATATCAATCAAATTACAATCTATATCACAACAAGGCTGATAACCTTTAAGATCATGCACACAGGCATAGAAAGAGTTAAATCATACTAAGCTGACCTTTTTTTATATTGTAAGAGTAGCACTTTAAATTCCCTAGTCTTTATTTTCATTAGTTGATCGTATGTGCACGCTTGCCATCGTAATACTCAATGTAATTGTATCATCGCACCTGTACATTTTTCACACAAGCATATGGTTCTTCCTTCACTAGAAGATAAGACTGATAGAGGTCATAATGATACCGATGATTTCGCTTCTAAAGCTGATTCTGTGAAAGTATCATACAACAGAACCCAAAATATCAATGAGGAAAATTCGGAGGAGTCCTATGATGAAGAATATGATCTGGATAGCCCAGTGGACGAGTCGCTAGCAGTTACAATCGTGGAAGAGATCGAAGAAGGCACGTACATCTGCTTGGTCTGTACCTGCGAAATTGACCGTCATTCCAAAATTTGGTCTTGCGAAAACTGTTACAGAGTTTATGACTTGGAATGCATAAGAGACTGGGCCGTGAGAGGCTCTTCAACAACCGAGCGTAAAGAATGGAGGTGCCCAGCATGCAATATTGAGCATAAAAAGATCCCATCCACGTTCACTTGTTGGTGTGGTAGGGTGAAAAACCCAAGTAAAGAGAGTCTTATCCCTTTTAGTTGTGGCAGCATTTGTGACGTGAAATACGACCATTGCATCCACCGTTGTTCATCCGCTTGCCATCCAGGTAAACACCCAGCATGTGGTGCATTGGGTCCTGTAATGACATGCGCCTGCGGAAAAAATCAGCAGCAACTACCGTGTCTTGTGACACCTTATGAGAAGGGATGGACATGCACAGACAAATGTGAGACCATTGTTTGTCCGTTGGGTCATCAGTGTTCTAAGGGAGATTGTCATCTGGGGTTCTGTGGGCCATGTAAAGCGAAAGTGAAAGCACGATGCTACTGTGGTGGCTCTGAGTTGGAGATGCAATGTCTGGACTTGAAACCTGAGTTATGTAGCGAGCGAGAGACCCGCGAAAAGCAATTTATCGGCGCATACTCATGTGATGATATAACTATCGAGTATTATGATTGTGGAATACATTTTGAAGAACAAAGTTGCAAGCCACACGGAACCACTGTGCGTGAGTGCAAGTACTCACCTAAAAGTGTTACGTCATGCTACTGTGGAAAAGTTTCAGCACAATCTCTTTCACGCCAAAGCTGTACGGACCCCATGCCCGAATGTGATGCAGTATGTGGAAAGAAGTTGAGATGTGGTTGTACATGTCTTTTGAAGTGCCACGAAGGTCCTTGTGAGTGCTTTAACATTCTTGAAGCAAAGTGCTCATGTGAACATTCGTCGTATCTTGTTCCATGTAAAGCTTTGCAGAACGGCTTTGTTCCAAAATGCCGTCATAAATGTACGGCAACCTTGAGTTGCAGAAAGCATACGCATCGTGAAGAATGTTGTCCTTTTGAACAAGTTGCATTGAGAAGACAACGTGAATTAAGGAAACAAGTGAGAAACAGAACACGCTCGAACTTCCATGACGATATCTTGACAATGGAGCCTATCCATATCTGTACAAGAACATGTAATTTGCTCAAGCTGTGCAAGAAGCATTACTGTGAAGCGATTTGTCACAGCGATAGCTGTGGAGAATGTTTGGAATCTTCGAACGATGATTTGATCTGTAATTGTGGAAAAACAGTTATACCTGCGCCAGTGAGATGTGGGACCAAGGTGGTTTGTAACGAACAATGTGTCAGACCAACTGCATGTGGCCATCGTCCCGAGATTCACAACTGTCACGAGGATGATATCCAATGTCCCAAATGCACAAAGTTAGTTTCAAAAATGTGCAATTGTGGTAGCCAGACGATCAAAAACATATTGTGTTCGATCCAGAATGTGTCTTGTGGCAAGATTTGTAGCATCAAAAAACCATGTGGACATGCATGCAACAGAGCATGTAATTCTGATTGTCCCAAGGGAATTCATGCTGACATTTCTTCTTGCCAATCTAAGTGCCGCAAAATCAGACAGAATTGTCCACACATTTGTGTTGCCAAATGTCATTATGGTACAAACACATCTTGCGACACTAAACAATGTGTTGAGTCGGTTAAGATCACTTGTGCATGCGGTCGCCTTTCAAAGATGGTTCCATGTGGTGCAAGTGTAAACGAGTGCACAAAGATTGGTACCCAATTTGAGTGTGATGAAGAATGTCTCAGAATTATCAGAGATGAGGAGTTGAGACGTGCTTTCAATCTTCTGCCGCAATCATCAGATCCTACATATCCGGATTCAGTGCTCAAAGTTTTCCGTCTTCAACCTACTTGGTGCCTGAAGATGGAACAAAAAATACGGGATTTCATCAGCAATTACCAAGATTGCATAGCTGCTGGTCTTAAACCTAGGAAAGCCTTACATTTCGCACCAATGTCTAAACCTCAACGTACATTTATTCATGAGTTGGCATCTGTGTACAAACTTTATTCACAATCCCTTGATAAAGAGCCTTTGCGTTCCGTTTTTCTTTACATTGTTGACACAACAACAGTCCCTCTGCTCCTGATAAAGGATGTCCTAGAAAAACTTGACGAAATCGAGCGGAAGCGGCAGCAACTCGAGCAGCTTAAGGTGTCGCAATTGGAGGAAGAGCGATTCAATGCCATTCTTATCAAGGATGTGTTCTTTGGTGTATCCGAAGAAAAAATATTTTCCAACGTTGCAGAAATCTTGAAATCATATCCCGAAATTGAAGAACCTCAGCTAAAATGGATAAAAGAGTCAACCTTCGTTTTTTACCACAAAGATTATCTTAATATGGACAAGGTGAAGGAAGATGCATTATACATTCTCTCTAAGACCTTCAAAAAACAGTTAAGAGATAACTTGGTTGCATTCGACTGCAAAATGTGTTTAGTTGATGACGGGGCTGATTGTATTCTCAAGACAGACCTGATCAATATTGACACAATTGACATTAATGCACAGACTGCGTCAATTACACCTGCAAATACTTTCGAGGTGTTACAAGCATCAGGCGCAAATTGACTTGACATGGTGATTCATACTTGATTCCTATCTTTTTTTTTTTTTTTTTTTTCCAATTTTTTTCTTCTTTTATATGTGTTAATACATCAACAATGGAGTATCATTCTATAGTATTCATGTATGTAATACCTTATTTACTGCTCTTTAGAAGTCGCTTCATCATGCGCACCATCCTGAGCAGCTTCGCCAGACTCTGCAGTTTCCTCGTTCTCCCCCGAAGCTTTCTTATGGCGTCTCACTCTTTTCTTCTTCTGTTCTTCTTTCTGAGTATTTTGGGTGACATTAGACTTTGCAGTAGCCTTCTTTTTGACACTCAAAGGGTTTGGTTCTGCCGGACCCTTTCTTTTCTTTTTCTTTGGCTGCTCATCCTGAGATTTCTCCTCTTCCTTATCGACATAACCTACTTTACTATCGTTCAAACCAGCTTTGAGCTTTGCGTTCTCATGAAACACAGCTGCTCGCTTGGATGCGTCAGAAGTTGGTTCCATAACCATGACAGATCTGTTCATAAATATCATTGGGACACCCGGAACGGAACGGAGCTTTTTTCGCAAGGAAACAGACTGACTAGCAACAATATACCTATGCTTATTTACTCCATTGATGTTGACAATAGATTCAATACACTCTGCTGGAGGCTTTGGGTCCTTTGGAGGATGATTGCATCGACGTCTTTCAAACCTCTTGGCCATATCAATGGCTCTCTGGTTCTTTGTTTCGTATAGGGCTTGCATGCAACATTGAGTGATCATGGGTTTAGTTTCGCCTTGAATAGTTCTATTAAGCCCCTTCACTAAATCGAAGGATGCTTTGTCGCATGTAAGAACAAGCTCATCATCAACAATAGTTTGATAGGGTTCTCTGAACTTGAACGTATGCATGTATATGTTCATTTGCTTTTTATAAGACTTTGCTCTTTTTTGCCTCATGATTTATAACTGTTAGAATAATGTGGATGTGCTCCAGTTCAGCTAGGTGTAGATGAAGTAGAAGCGATGGGCAAGAATCGAGGGTAGTAATTAGTGAGTAGGTGCGACAACCAGTTCCGAGGGTGAAAAAAAGATGAGATGCGAATTCTATCATCTGATTATAAAGAAGAACATAGAAGACAATCATTATGTCTGTCGTGGGATCTTTGATTTTTTGCAATGACTGTGGTAACTTGTTGGACTCTGTCACAGCAAAACCAACTTTAGACTGCGGCGTTTGCCACAAGTCATATCAGAGCTCGCAATTCGCCAACTTGAAAGTCATCACAAAGTCGTCCGATGATGCATTCCCATCTTCTTTGAAATTGAAGAGATCTGTGGTCAAGACCTCTTTGAAGAATGATGAGTTGGAGGAAGGTGCTACTATCAAAGAAAAATGTCCAAAGTGTGGCAACGAGGAGATGCAATACCATACCTTGCAGTTGAGATCTGCTGATGAAGGTGCCACCGTTTTCTACACTTGTACAAGCTGTGGATACCGTTTCAGAACAAATAACTAGAGGTTCCTTGGTGAGCTTCAATTCATTTTGTACCATAGATATTATTGCATTAAAAAAATTACGTCATTTTATTCCGTCTGTAATCAAATAACATATTCAAGTCCCACATAATTATTTGTCCTTCCTTTTTCTGGTCAAGATTGTTAACTTCATTAGTTGGTCTTGATAGCAGCATATTCCAACTCGTTAGAGTTTTCGTACTCGTACATATCCAAAGCAACGATAGCACTGTCTCTCACAACGTCAACCTTATCGTCCAAAAACGATTTCAACACTGGCAAACATTCGTCAGTAGCAATAGAACCTAATGCTTCAGCAGCCTCGTGTCTGACCATACCTGCTTCACGTTCGTCCTTCAACACCTTGATTAAGGATGGAACAGTAACAGGGTTGCACAATTGTCCGAAAACATAGGCAATTTCATGCTTAAATAAAGCAGAAGGATCTTCGAATCCGGAAGCCAAAGCAAGACATGCTTCGTCCGTAGCCAAGTCTCTCAATCTGAACATGGCTCTGTATCTTTCAAACAAAGGCTTGTCTTGATCGTTCAAGATTTTTTGCAACTTCTCAATTTTAGACTCTTGGTCGGTTGGCAAAGGTGGAGCAGGGTCGATAGAGGTAAACGAAGACTTCTCCAAAACTTCTTTGTTAGCTGATTCGGAGTTCTCCCATTTAATTCTCTCAATAGCCAACTCACAAGTTTGCCTAATTGCAATCTCTGGATCGTCCTTGAAGTACTTTTCCAACAACTCTAAACTGCTGGAGTCTCCAATAGCACCCATAGCCTCAGCCGCTTCATGTCTGACCATGACTTGTTGGTTAGGATCTTCCAAAACCTCAGCCAAGTACTGATTAGCATGTGTGGATTTGATTTGTCCCAAAACGTAAGCAACCTCGTGCTTCAACAACTCAGAGCTATCGGAAAAACACTCTGCAATATAATCGATGGCCTTGTGTACCGTTTCGTTGTCAGTAGAGTCAGCGCCAATGCACTTGAGGTTGAACAAGGCTCTGAATCTGTTGGCCAAGGCAACTTCTCCCGACTTATTACACAAAATGTCTCGTAACTGCTCAATAGAGGCGGTATCAACGTTAACGTCAGTCATTGCTTACGGTTATCAATCTTGGTACAGACCGAAGTATAGAAATTTTCGCTCTACTTTATGCATGAAATCCGATGCTCGCCTTATGGGACTATGCATTTACATATCCGCATCCATAATATGACTATACGAACGAACCTACAGTAATTACAGTGCAGCGAATGACAGTAAGGTGCTTAATAACTAAGTGAGAGAAAATGCAAATAAAGATATAAAAATGATCGAACAAGTAAAGTGTCTCTGTCGGTCTAATTATGTGCGAGATGCTTCTGGTCTGACGATCCATACTAAGTGAGCTATAAGACAGGGTAACGAAATTATGATAGATTAACTAAGGCAGCTGTACATAGGTCCGGTTAACTGCTAGTCATTTCGCCGTCTTGGGGTCACCTCCCCATGTTTAATGTGGGTACAGAGTTAGACATGCGCTTACCAGTAATCGAAATCAAACCTATAGAAGTATACGAAACTAAAAGAAAAAAAACCGTTTGAACATCAAGCAGTCTTTAATATGACCTAGAAGTCAAATACCCAGTTTTCCTATCATTATTTAATTTTTGCAATCAATATTATTTCAAAGACGAGTTAAGGTGTACAGGTGTGGTTCGAAAAATTTGATACACCCAACTAGGTGCAGAAAAGCTCTATACCCATACTAACACTAGTGTAACATCATGGCTCAACCACCTATGCCAGATTTGTCCAATGCCATCGTGGCACAGGATGAGATGGGGAGACCTTTCATTATTGTTCGTGATCAAGGTCAAAAGCAGAGAAAGCACGGCGTGGAAGCCACCAAATCACATATTTTGGCCGCTAGGGCTGTGGCAACAATCGTGAAGACATCATTGGGACCACGTGGTATGGACAAGATTCTTGTCAGTCAAGATGGTGATATTACTATCACCAATGATGGTGCTACGATCTTGTCTCAAATGGATTTAGACAATGAAATTGCCAAATTATTGGTGGAACTATCCAAGTCCCAAGACGACGAAATTGGTGATGGTACCACCGGAGTTGTTGTTTTGGCAAGCGCATTGTTGGACCAAGCATTGGAATTGATTGAAAAGGGTATTCATCCGATCAAGATTGCTAATGGCTTTGATGAGGCATGTAAAGTTGCCTGCAAACATTTAGACGAAGTTGCTGATGATATCAACATAAGCCACGAATCCACTGACTCGAATTTATTGAAAGCAGCAAAGACTTCCTTAGGTTCCAAGATTGTTTCAAAGGCCCACGAGCATTTCGCTAAGATGGCCGTGGAAGCTGTGTTGTCCGTCGCAGACCTTGAGAGAAAGGACGTCGACTTTGAATTAATTAAAATGGAGAGTAAGGTTGGTGGCAGTATTGAGGACTCCACGTTAATTAAAGGTGTTTTGTTGGACAAGGAGTTCTCCCATCCACAAATGGAAAAGACTGTGAAGGATTGCAAAATTGCAATTTTGACATGCCCATTTGAACCACCAAAGCCAAAGACTAAGCACAAGTTAGACATTTCAACTGTTGAAGAGTTTAAAGTGTTGCAAGAATACGAACAAAAGAAGTTTGTGGAGATGATTGATAGAGTAAAAGAGTCTGGTGCTAATGTTGTTGCTTGTCAATGGGGATTTGACGATGAAGCAAATCACTTATTATTATCAAATAACTTGAATGCCATTAGATGGATCGGAGGATCAGAATTGGAGTTACTTGCCATTGCAACCAATGGTCGTATCGTTCCAAGATTTGAAGATTTGACCCCAGAAAAATTGGGAAACGCTGGTGTTATCAAAGAACTTGAGTTCGGTACAACCAGGGACCGTATGTTGGTGGTTGAGGACTGTTCTAACACTAAAGCTGTTACGTGCTTTATTAGAGGTTCTAACGAAATGATTGTCGCTGAAGGTGTGAGAGCATTGCATGACTCCATTTGTGTTGTTCGAAACTTGATTAGAGACAGCAGAGTTGTTTACGGTGGAGGTGCCGCTGAGTTAACCTGTTCCATTGCTGTCAGTAATGCTGCAGACAAGCAGAGAGGAATTGAACAATACGCTTTCAGATCGTTCTCTGCCGCTTTAGATCAAATCGCAATGACTCTTGCAGAGAACTCCGGTTTGGATGCTATTGAGACATTATCTAACCTTAAAGCTAAGCAAGTGCTTGAAAAATCATCGCATTTGGGAGTTGACTGTTTGGGTAAGGGCACTAACGATATGAAAGAGCTCTTCGTCATTGATCCTTTGATCGGAAAGAAGCAGCAATTGTTATTGGCTACCCAGTTGACGAGAATGATTTTGAAGATTAACGATGTCATTATTAGTGGCAAGGATGAGTATTAGTTATTCTCATTGTATATTATCAACCGTTATTTTTGTACGAAAGTATTTGTAGCGATTCATAAGCGGTATATAGAAGACATTAAAGGAAAAGAAGTATAAAAAGGATACATGCATCAAATCAAATTGAGTAATAGATTCACAACGATAATCAACTTAGTTGCTTACGGTTGATTACAAAATGTGGTGCGTCACAGTGAAATGAAAAAGTCATGTACGATAAACATAGTCACATCTCCTAGCTACCGAAATCATTCTAAAACATCAAGTTGTTTATCCCCAATTTGTTCAAAGTGTGCTCAATTGATCTCTATCCTGTCGGCTTGGTTCTTACATCAGTATTCCTGAATACAAGCGGGCGCTCACCCAAATACCTGCACTCCCCCTTTTAATGGTGATCAGAAAAACTACGCCAGCTCGCTTGATTAACATTCAACCAGTTCAATCACACGCAACAAACTAAGTAAATTCTTCCATCATGGCGTCAATGGGCACTCCTGCAGTTGTCATGGACAACGGTACTGGATTGACTAAATTGGGGTTTGCTGGAAATGATTCCCCCTCCTATGTTTTCCCGACTGCTATCGCTACAGCCACTGGGGCCGGAAAGAGCGGAAAAGCAACGTCAACGGGTTCATCTTTCTTGAGTTCCAAGAGAGGCTTAGAAGACTTAGATTTTTTCATCGGAGACGAGGCTTTGAGTGCCGCAACTGGTGCAAACTACAGCTTATCCTACCCAATTAGACATGGTCAAATTGAGAATTGGGACCACATGGAGCGTTTCTGGGAAAACTCCATCTTTAAGTACCTTCGGTGTGAACCGGAGGATCATTACTTTTTGTTAACCGAACCTCCTTTGAACCCTCCAGAGAACAGAGAGAGTACGGCCGAAATCATGTTTGAATCTTTCAATTGCGCTGGTTTATACATCGCTGTTCAAGCAGTCTTGGCATTGGCTGCCTCGTGGACTTCCTCAAAGGTTCAAGATAGATCTTTGACTGGTACAGTCATTGATTCAGGAGACGGTGTTACTCACGTTATTCCTGTCGCTGAAGGTTACGTTATTGGTGGCGCCATTAAGAACATTCCATTGGCGGGAAGAGATATTACACTTTTCATTCAATCCTTATTGAGAGACAGAGGCGAGAGTGATACTTCTTTGCAAACCGCTGAGAAGATCAAACAACAATTCTGTTACGTCTGTCCTGACATGGTCAAAGAATTCAAGAAATTTGACCAATATCCACAAGAAAAGTTTGCTCAATATATTGTTGAGTATACTGACAGAAAGAAGACCGTGGATGTGGGCTATGAAAGATTCTTAGCTCCTGAGATTTTCTTCAACCCTGAGATCTGTTCCTCTGATTACTTGACGCCATTGCCTACGGTTGTGGACCAAGTGGTTCAATCCACTCCAATAGATGTACGTAAGAAGTTGTACAAGAATATCGTTTTGTCAGGTGGTTCAACAATGTTCAAAGATTTTGGTCGGAGATTGCAAAGAGACATTAAAACCTTGGTCAATGAAAGAATTGAGGTTAGCGAGAAATTGAGCGGAGTTAAAAGTACTGGTGTAGAGGTCCAGGTGATCTCCCACAAGAGACAGAGAAATGCTGTTTGGTTCGGTGGTTCTTTGTTGGCTCAAACGGCGGAGTTCAAGAGTTATTGTTACACCAAACAAGACTACGATGAATATGGACCAAGCATTGTCAGAAATTTCTCCTTATTCTCTGTACCATAAATATAAATGAAAATATGAGCGAAAGAGAAAAAAATAACGACTAGTAACTGATTCTATTTAGAAAGTAGAGGTACCCAATCGAAAGTGACATCCAGGCTGGCGTGCGACATTAGCACACACCCGAACCTCTCACTTTGGCTGGCGCGATAAGCAGTACTAGGAATTTTAATTATCGAACAAGCCAAACTTGACTTAAACAACTAGCGGGTATGTCATCCTCGCAACTCCAAGTTGTCGACGGTGTCGCACTCAACCAAATCTTCAATGGATTGAAACTGAGCAAAGAAGAAGAACGAGCTCGAAGTGCAATCGAGTTACGAAACTTCCTTGCTTCAATTGCCAGAGACTTGACACCAGAACAATTCAATCGGTACAATAATGAGATAAATCGTACTATCTTTGATCTTTTACAAAGCAAAGATACAACACAAACTTTGGGGGGTATTGCTGCCTTAAATGCGTTGATTGATTTCGATAGCGGAGTGGGTGAAGAGAATGCCACAAAGACGGCCCGGTTTTCCAATTACTTGAGCTCATTGATTCTTTCGAATGATCTTACCATCATGAAACAAGCGACAAAAACTTTGGGAAAGTTGGCAACCCCAGGAGGAACATTAACAGGCGACTTTGTTGATTTTGAAGCAAAGAAAGCAATTGAATGGTTACAGAATGATAATCGCCAGCACGAAAATAGACGGCATGCAGCGATATTAATTATCAATGCTTTGGCTGAGAATGCTCCTCTATTGATCCAAGGGTATATCAATCAGATTTTGGAGCACATCCGTGTTCCTTTGAGGGACAGCAAACTAATAATCCGTAACGATGCTGCTGTCACTCTTCAAAAATGCATGTCCATTCTTTACCAAAGAGATACAGAAATGAGGAAAAAATGGATAAGAATCCTAATTGATCTGGCCTCGAAAGTGCTCAACGAAAATGGAACCAATTTAAATTCGAATAATAACAGTGGTAGTGCTGGATACACCTTGATATCTGGAACAACAGGCCATTCAAACGAGGAAATTCACGGTGCATTGTTGGTGTACAGAGAGCTAGTAAGGTATCATGATGACAAGTACATCATTTCTATGTTTGATACGATGTATGAAAATATCACCCTTTACAAGACGCACAAAATGCCTGTTATACGGAAAGAACTTACCAATATTTATCCACTTCTATGCCAGGTTAACCATGAAATGTTTGTGGAGAAATATTTGCACAGAACATTGTACTATTACTTGTCACAATTGAAAAAGTACAAAAACCATCACAATGAAGCCGCTAACGCAGACAAAAGCGCCATCCTTAGAAGTATCGGCTTGATTGCTTTGGAAGTCGGTAATCAAATGGCTACTTATTTGGATGCCATTTTACATAACATAAGAGATGGTCTTTCATATTCTGCAAATTCCAGTGTTCAGCTGATTTTAGCTAATGCCGTCTCTAAAGGAGATACCTCAAGCGCAAGTCTAAATTCGATCTCAACTACTGCTCTGGGATCATCAAAATATCGAGCTATACGGAAGGACACTGAACCTGCAATTTTTGATTGCATTGGCAAATTATCCATAGCAGTTGGCCCAGCATTAACGAAACATTTACAACGAGATATTTTGGATATGATGTTTAGTAATTGCTCTTTGTCTGTACACATGCAACAAGTTTTGCAGACGCTTATTACGAATATCCCTTCTCTTACTCCTATCATCAATCAGAAATTGCTCAATTTGTTGAGTTTAGTGTTATCTGGTAAAATCTTCCAACCTCCAGGTTCACCATATGGGTCTGTCAAAATCAATGAATCAAGTGCAAGGGATTACAGATTGATAATGATTTCAAGAGATACTGGCCTAAGTATCAGTAGTATCTTGAGCAATCCAGAATCATATCATTCTTACGATGAGGGAATTGTTGTGCAAGCACTTAAGATGTTCGCATTCTTCGAGTTCGAAAATTACCAATTGAATGAATTTGTCAGGTTTTGTATACTTGTCTATTTGGATTCTAGCAGTGCCAAAGTCCGTCAAATTGCAACGTCAACTGCCTGTAAGGTTTTCGTGAAGGATCCAATTTGTCAGCAAACAAGTGTAAATGCATTGAAAGCGGTGAATGAAGTGGTTGAAAAATTGCTTTCTATCTCTATTACGGACCCTGTACCTGAAATAAGATTGGAAGGTTTGAAATGTTTAGATCAAGCTGGAGAATTTGATCCTCAACTTTCTCAGGCTGAAAATGTCAAACAATTATTTGTGGCATTGAATGATGAAGTTTTTGCAATTCGGAAAGTTTCCATCAAGATTTTGGGAAGACTTTCGACAATCAATCCTGCTTACATTGTTCCATCTTTGAGAAAGACATTGATTCAACTTCTATCGAGACTTGAATACGCCAACAGCAGCAGAAAGAAGGAGGAAACAGCAGTCATTCTTTCACTTTTAATTTCAAATTCGACTGAACTAGCTCGTCCTTATACCAAACCTATTGTGGAAACATTAATTCCTAAGGTGAAAGATCCAAGCTCTTCAGTAGCAGCCAGTGCAATCAGCTGTCTTGGTGAGACAGCTATAGTCGCAGGCGAAGATATGAAACCATTTTTAAGTGACTTGATGCCATTGATTTTGGATACGTTCAAGGACCAAAGCTCGTCATTCAAGAGAGATGCTGCACTAAAAGCATTGGGTCAAATCACAAGCTCATCCGGATATGTTATTCAACCTTTATTAGACTATCCTCAACTCCTTGGAATGTTAGTGGGCATCTTGAAACTGGAAACATCTCCAAATATTAGAAGAGAAACAGTCAGACTCTTGGGAATATTGGGAGCACTTGATCCATACAAGCACAGAGAAGTAGAGCAAAGCTCCCAAAAGTTCACTGAAGAACAGAATGCGCCTCCTGTCGATATAGGGTTACTCATGCAAGGTATGTCTCCATCATGTGACGAGTTCTATCCTACTGTGGCAATCAAGAACTTAATGAAAATACTACGGGACCCTTCATTAAGTTCGCATCATAATAAGGTGATTCAGGCAGTTATGTACATTTTCCAAACCCTCGGATTGCGTTGTGTCTCATTCCTTCCGCAGATAATTCCTGCTATTATAAATGTTATGCATAATTGCCCGCAAAGTATGTTGAAATTCTATCTTCAACAATTAGGGGCTCTCATTTTGATTGTTAAACAACATATCCGTCCATTCCTACCAGAGATTTTTGAAGTTATCAAGGAGTTTTTTAACAGCAGTTTGCAACTTAATGTGAGAGTTATAATTATACACTTGATAGAGTCTATTTCAAGAGCTTTAGAAGGTGAATTCAAGATGTATTTACCAGAAGTGCTCCCTTCAATGCTCAATCTAATCGAAGAAGATAAATCTCCAGAGAGGGAGCCATCAATTCATGTTTTGAGAAGTTTCGTATTCTTTGGCAGCAATATCGAAGAATATGTACATGTGATTGTCCCAACGATTGTGAGATTGTTTGAAGTTGGGCCCTTCATTTTAAGAAAGTCTGCTATAGAAAGTATTGGCAAATTGTCAAGAACAGTGTCCTTGGCAGACATGACTTCTAGAATAATACACCCTTTGTTAAGAATTATTCGGCAGGGTAATGATGATCTCACAATAGCAGTGATTAATACTTTGAGTTGTTTGGCATTGAGTTTGGGAGACGATTTCATCGTCTTCATTCCTGTGATTAAAAAGGTATTGCTACAACAGAAGATTCAATCTCCTATGCTAGAACAAATAATAACCAAATTATTAAATGGGGAACCATTACCAAGCCATTTATCTATTTACAAGGATTATGATTTGCATATGACTCATTTTGATGTTCCAGATATCGACATACCCTCTAAGAAATTGCCAGTGAATCAAGCTGCACTAAAAGCTGCATGGGATTCGTCTCAAAGGAATAACACTAAAGAGGATTGGCAGGAATGGATAGCTCGTTTGAGTAAGGAACTTTTAAAGCAAAGTCCCTCGCATGCTATCAGAGCTTGTGCTGGATTAGCATCAGATTATCACCCATTGGCTAAAGATCTATTTAATTCTAGTTTTGCATCCTGTTGGAGTGAATTATACTCGCAACATCAGGAAGAGTTGATCGAGTCCTTCTGTATCGCATTATCATCGCCTAACAATCCTCCAGAAATCCACCAAATCCTATTAAACTTAGCTGAGTTTATGGAGCATGACGACAAATCATTACCAATTGCCATAACAACACTTGGACAATATGCTCAACGCTGTCACGCTTATGCGAAGGCCTTGCATTACAAAGAATTAGAGTTTTATGAGGAGCCTACTACACCCACAATAGAAGCCCTCATAACCATTAACAATCAACTTCAACAATCTGATGCTGCTGTTGGTATCTTGAAGCATGCTCAAATGCATCATGATCTCCAATTGAAAGAAACTTGGCACGAGAAACTTCAACGTTGGGATGATGCCTTGAAGGCATACAATGAAAGAGAGAAGCTTGAACCTGATAATATGGAAGTTATTATGGGTAAGATGAGATGTTTGCATGCGTTAGGAGAATGGGAGCAGCTTTCAGAATTAGCCCAAAGTAAATGGAACAATTCTACGAGTGATATCAAGAGAAGCGTTGCACCTTTGGCTGCAGCCGCCGCTTGGGGATTAGGTCAATGGGATAGAATGGATTCATACATCAAGGTCATGAAAGCAGAGTCACCAGATAAGTCTTTCTTCAGTGCTATTTTAAGTTTGCATCGGAACAATTTTGAGGACGCGTCCAATCACATTTTGAATGCTAGAGATTTATTAGTCACAGAAATCACTGCCCTAGTCAGCGAGAGTTACAATAGAGCATACAGTGTGGTGGTGAGAGTTCAAATGTTGGCAGAATTGGAAGAAATTATCAAGTACAAATGTCTTCCTCAGGGATCAGAAAAGCGAGCTCTAATGCGTAAGACTTGGAATACTCGACTCTTAGGTTGCCAGAGAAACGTAGATATTTGGCAACGAATGCTAAAGGTGAGAACTCTCGTTATTAAACCAAAACAAGATATGGAAATGTGGATCAAATTCGCTAATTTGTGCCGTAAGTCAGGAAGGTTCAATTTGGCCGAAAAATCTTTGAACAGCCTTTTGGAAGAAGGTTCCCCTGAAAATCCATCTCGTGCTCCACCACAGGTTGTCTATGCTCAATTGAAGTACATGTGGGCTAAGGGACAGAGAAAGGAAGCCCTTCGTCATTTGGTAGACTTTACTACTCGCATGTCCCAAGATCTTGGTTTGAATCCTAATGATTTAATTACGCAACCTATTCCTCTGAACGGCCCGGGAATACCAAAGCACGTGGAAGAATACACAAGGTTGTTGGCCAGATGTTTTTTGAAACAAGGTGAATGGCAAATTGTCTTGAATACTAACTGGAGATCCGATACCTCTGAGATTATCTTAGGTGCCTATTTGTTAGCAACTCATTTCGACAGTAAGTGGTACAAGGCTTGGCATAATTGGGCCTTAGCAAATTTCGAGGTGATTTCGCAGTACACTCAAAATAGAAATTCTGATATGTCAAGCAATGCAACTGAGTTAGCCGATGGTCAAGAATCTCAAATTCAACAGCTGCAAATGATTTCGATGGATGTTGTACAACGTCATGTCATTCCATCAATTGAAGGATTCTTCCATTCTATTTCCTTATCTCAATCGAATTCGTTACAAGATACCTTAAGATTACTCACTTTGTGGTTCAAGTTTGGAGGTATTCCTGAAGCAGCTCAAGCTATCTCTGAAGGCTTCAACATGGTCAAGATTGATAACTGGCTTCAAGTTGTCCCACAATTGATTTCCAGAATTCACCAACCTAACCAAATCGTTAGCAATTCATTGCTTGGTCTTTTGACCGATTTGGGTAAAGCACATCCACAGGCCTTGGTGTATCCTTTGACTGTCGCAGTTACTTCTGAGTCTGTTAATAGAAAGAAGGCTGCATTGTCGATCATTGACAAGATGAGAGCTCACTCCGCAACTTTGGTTGAACAATCTGAGTTAGTCAGTCATGAATTGCTTAGGGTTGCAGTTTTGTGGCTTGAGCAATGGTATGAAGGACTAGAAGACGCTTCCAGACTATTCTTCGGAGAACATAATACAGATAAAATGTTTGAGGTCCTTGAGCCATTACACAAAATGCTACAAAAAGGTCCCGAAACCATGAGAGAAGCCTCATTCAACAACGCATTCGGCAGAGAGCTCGCGGATGCTTACGAATGGGTCTTAAACTATAGACGCACAAAAGATATTACTAATTTGAACCAAGCTTGGGACGTTTATTATAATGTTTTCAGAAGAATTAGCAGACAGTTGCCACAACTTCAAAGTTTGGAGTTGCTGTTTGTGTCACCAAAATTACAAGAAGCACATGATTTGGAATTAGCTGTACCAGGCACATATGAAGCGGGTAAGCCGATTATTAGAATCGTTAAATTCGAACCAACGGTAACTGTTATTTCATCTAAACAACGTCCAAGAAAATTGAGTTGTAAAGGAAGTGATGGAAAGGATTATTCCTATCTTTTGAAGGGCCATGAAGATATCAGACAAGATAATCTTGTCATGCAATTGTTTGGGTTAGTGAATACGTTGCTTGTAAACGATACTGCTTGTTTCAAGAGACATTTAGATATCCAACAGTTCCCAGCTATTCCCTTATCACCTAAAGTTGGTTTATTGGGATGGGTTCCAAACAGTGATACATTACACGTATTAATCAGGGAATACAGAGAATCTAGAAAGATTCTATTGAACATTGAGCATAGAATTATGTTGCAAATGGCTCCAGATTATGACAGTTTAACTTTGCTTCAAAAAGTGGAAGTATTTACTGGTGCATTGGACAATACAAGAGGCCAAGACTTGTATAAAGTATTGTGGCTTAAGTCCAAGTCATCAGAAGCTTGGCTTGACCGCCGTACCACTTATACCAGATCGTTGGCCGTCATGTCTATGGTTGGTTACATTTTGGGGTTGGGTGACAGACATCCTTCGAATTTAATGCTTGATAGAATCACAGGAAAGATTATTCATATTGATTTTGGTGATTGTTTCGAAGCCGCTATACTTCGTGAGAAATATCCTGAGAAGGTCCCTTTCAGACTTACCAGAATGCTTAATTATGCCATGGAGGTAAGTGGTATTGAGGGCTCTTTCAGAATCACATGTGAGCATGTAATGCGTGTCCTCAGAGACAATAAGGAATCATTGATGGCCATTTTGGAGGCATTTGCGTACGACCCATTGATTAACTGGGGATTTGATTTCCCAACTAAAGCATTGGCTGAAGCTACTGGAATCAAGGTACAGCAGCACAATGTGAGCGAAATGTTGAAGAAGGGCGAAATTGACGAGACAGAAGCAATCCGGTTGAATAAGGTTAACGCATTAGAGTTGAGAAATGCAAGAGCAGCACTTGTTCTAAAGAGAATTACAGACAAATTGACCGGTAATGATATTAAAAGGTTGAAAGGGCTTGATATACCTACCCAAGTGGACAAGTTGATTCAACAGGCAACAAGCGTTGAAAACTTGTGCCAGCATTATATCGGCTGGTGTTCATTCTGGTAAGTACTTCGACCGTCGATTGATTTTTGTTCTATGCAGCGATGATAAGATAAAATGTACAGAGTATTATATACCACTTAAGCGATTTTCTTAGACGCACTTGTAAAGCCAATTCCCTTCAATGAAATAGTCATGTAGTCATCCTCGCCCTCTTCAGCACCATCCTTGAGGAATGCCTCAGTGCCAAATATGGCTTTGATGTCTCTCAAAAACCACACAAGAGCGCTATCAATCTGTTCCTTATGTATCTTCAATCTTCCGATATCTTCGCGGCCGATGGTCATGAAAGCTAATGCTAGCTTGAGCTGGTTACGGCCAACAGATGTAGATTTTGTTAACTCTTCAAGCAATTCATACGCCACCTTTTCTCCTAAGTCTTCTGGCAAAGAACCAGCGGAACCAGTACCCTCAGCAAAAATTCTCCATCCCTTTTTCAGCTCTGCCACCAAAGTTACGCCAAATCCGGGAGACTTACCAGAGTTCTCACCCCTCCATACGTCAGCAGTGATATTGACCTCAATACCAGTGGGTCTCAAGACATTTCTGGCGCTTTCAATGACCCTGTTGACCACAGATGGGGAAACCCTCGTACAATAAGCCACACCTCTTATAGCTGACATTTTTGGAACATCAAGAGCATGCAAAGTCAATGGTTGTGCGATAAGCGAGTTACACAAGAAGTGGACTTCACCACCACCTAAAGGAGGAGCACCACGCTTTAAAACGTGCAACTCAACCTCTCTGATACCGAATTTCTCCATGATTGGAATAAGACCCCATTTTATTGCTTCTACACCGCAATCTTGTGTTTTATCAGACGACGTAAGACCTTTGAATACGATAGAGAACTTCTTCTTTGAGAAAGGTGCAAGGTAGAGCATGGGTTCTAAGAAATATCCAATAGGCTTTTGATCTGGACAATTGTGAGTAAGTTGTCCTCCGATTATAATACCTGGCTTATAAATAATGGTGGTACCAGTATATGAAATTTCAATATGGGATCCGTTGGTGACAGCTTCCAATAGACGTAAGAACGACACCTCATAGTCTTTCAAACCAGGATTCAAATCATTTGGTCTAATTTTCGTGATCTTAATTTGAATGCCTGCTAAAGTCGCCAAAACCAACCGTAACCGAAAGTGTCGGGATCCTTCAAACACGACAGGACTGTTGGTAGACATGGAATTTGATGTGGTAGACTCTGGTAAATATTTTCGTGAGATGAGCATCTGAGTGTGCACAGAATAGTAGTGGATATCAGGAGTACCAATGATAAACATAAGCCAGAAATATCGCTACACTAATGTATACCACCATTTCTTGCGGTGACAATAGAATACGAGAATGAGATAATTGACTGCTTTTTATTTATTAGAGCAAGACTCTCGAAACAAAGGAAAAAAGAGAGATTCATATAAAGGCAGTCATCTTTAGGCTTATAACTACTATAATCTCAGTATAGTTCCCAAAAGCACAACAGATGCTAGTTATCTTTCAATATGAAAAATATACATTCTGTGGCAATTCGTTGCATATGTAATAGTCTTCTTCATAACCAAGAATAGGCGAGTAGTTTTTGTAAAATGCACTACCGTCTGAGAAACTTCATAACCAAAATTCCAGCACCTCAACATACTCTCACAAGTTAACTCTGGCGACTGAAGCGTACCGATGTCATCTAAAAGACCTGCCAGTGATGATTCGGCGCACTCTTCGTCGCAAAAGAAAGTGAAAACGGAGAATGCAGATCAAATTCTTGATGAGGAACACCTCAATGGACTTTTTGACCCACTTCCTTTCGAAACCAAGGATGGCAACCTCGATACCAGTTTCCCACAAGCCGATACCAAATTTGAATTACCCGATTTCCTTGCAGATAAATTGAATGTTATTCCGCATCTGACAAATGGCGAGTCAAAGCTGGCGTCTGGCTCTAAGTCTCCTGCTGGTAGTACGGTAGGAGCAGGAACTCCTTCTGAATCAAAGCAATCAAGCAATATCCACCACCCAAGTGCAGAGTCTATGAACATAACGAACTCATCAACAAAATTGAACTCAAAATTGGGCATATCGTCCCCATATGCGCAATCCAATGTAGCAAATGTGAACAGCATACAACGTGTTAATTCTTCGGGCAGGAACATGGAGCATTTGCAAAACAATCTGGGCGCTTCTTCCCCAGCAAGCTCAACACAACCAGGGACGCCATCGCTTTATCACACTAATTCAAATCTAAATGTTTCATCAGCGTATCCATACCAAAAGACGGGGACTAGCGCCACCTATCCAAACCAATACCGTGGACCACATTCAAATCCTGGTATATCTGGGCAACCTTACAAAGCAAGCATTCGCTTTGATCCTAAAAAAACCTACCCTGCTCCAATGGGAGTCTCTAACCAAATGGGTAATATGACTAATATGCCAGGGTACAGCTCAGGAGCAGTTCCAACACAAGAAAAGGATAAACCAGAAGATCCATCGAAGCTCAACGATGCACTTGCTGCTGCCGGTGTCGATATACAAAGAGAAGAGGAGTTGCTCTCTACTCAGTATAATCGTAATGTGATGAATAACAATTATCAGCTGCAGATGCTCAACCGCCAACGACAAAATTTTGGGCCCTTAGGTGCGTTCTTACATCCGTACCACGTTGCATTATTCATGAACAAGACTGCTAGAGAAAATGGGGTCACTCAGAACTTTATGATAGATACGGAGATGCTCGATTTTATGTCTGCTGCCTGTAAAGAATGGCTTTCACATATTGTGACGAAGACTATCGCATTAGCCAGGCACAGAAGACGTGGTGTCCCTGCCTTCAATAATAAGGGTACGTCCTCAGGAAAACCCAAGGGAGTCCCACCTCTGCAAAGATCGGAAGTGTCCAAAGAATTACGAAACATCGCACTCAAGCAAAAGGAACAGGAAGAAAGAAGAGTAGCGAAAAGGATTATGTTGGGCCTTGAGAAGTCCGATGAGGTGGCTCCTGAGACTGGTAATAAAGCAGGTGCAGAAGAAACTTTACACAGGGCGGCTAATGCTACGGCAGCTATGATGACCATGAATCCTTCTCGAAAAAAATATTCGTGGATGACATCTGGAGCCAATGATAATACAGATACAGCAAAGTCTACTTCGAATAAGGATAGCACGGCGAAGCAAAGTTCTATCGTGTCCACTCGAGGCGACAACGGTCTAAGATACCGTGAGATTCGAACAGGAAATATGGTCACCACAAAAGATTTGCTCGCTGTCCTCGAAGACGAGCGAATGGGAACCTCCAAAGCCTTGATCAAAGGTTACGCAAAATTGAAGGACTAATTGTACTATAGTAATGAAAGGTAATGCTCCTGCATTCGTAGCTTGTTTTCATTCAGTTACCTGGCTATACACATTTGTTGTTACGTAGGCGCGCCATCCCGTCACGTGAATGTTGTTTGTTTATGTGAGTGGTTTCAAATGTGCTATTAGTAACTATACAACATCTAATGGACTTCTCCCTCTCAGCATACTACAATGCGTTCGAAGTAGAAAAGGATTACGATTTGGATACAACGGGAGTACCAGAAAGGCTCGAGGCAGCGACAAACGCGTTTGCACATAGTCCAGATGCGATAAACCAAAATGTGGAGCTTTTTGAAGATCTAATTGAGATCACTCATGGATTCGGTCATTTAGACCATAAAATGAAAAAGCAGGTATCATACCTAATATCGTCATCGTTCAACAATGCCGCCCATCAAGCAAGATTAATTTTGGAGGGTGATTATATCGATCTGGTTGACATGCTTAAAGCCCAGCTTGAGAAATACGGATACCTAATGTTTGTTCTACTAAACTTTCTTGCGAAAGAAGAGTTTCTCCAAAATAACAGTAATCGTGCAAAACAAGTCTCTGCTAACTGGAAGTCCAATTGTGGGCAAGTTGAGGATGCACTTGAAGCAATTACCACCTGCTTGAAAATAGACTTGTCTAAGTTGTTTGTTACTACACCTGAAAAAAACCAGTATCTTGAAATCTTCATTCGTCCTACCTTCCACTTAATGGAACAACCTGACAGAATGAAAGTTATATCAATCAAAACAATAATGTTCCGCAATATATCTCTTGCTGTGACTCAGCATTCATTGGGATCAATTGTCCAAAATTTGATTATCCAATCTCTAACATACTATCCTCATTTACCGGCATACATGGCAGAATTATTAGCGTCTATAAGTACTAAGTATCTGTTTCCATCATTAACAGAAGAACTACTCCGAGAAATCAGTCTGCTCGAATTTAATTCAAATGATACTAATGGACCAAAGGCGATTGCTGAATTTTTGACTAAACTTTCAGAAGCGATCCCAAGAATTATCTTGAAGCAAATGTCGTCAGTCGCACAACTTTTAGACAATAGTAATCAAGCTTTGCGTTGTTCAGTTGTCGAAACTTGTGGTAATATTGTGGTAGATATATTAAAGGCGGAAGCTGAAAATCAAGAAGAGACAGACGAGCACACATATCATGCCCTGCAGCTTGAAAGTTTGCTTAATTTGCTAGAGGAAAGATTCTTGGACCAAAACCCTTTTGTAAGAACAAAAGCAATCCAAGCAATAGCCAAAATTTGCGCTCTTCCGGTAAGCATGGCCAAAAGACGTCAAAGATTCATGTTAATCGCAGTCCGTTCCTTGGCAGACAAGAGTACGTTGGTGAGAAGAAACGCAATCAAATTGATGTATAAACTACTTATGCGTCATCCATTTTCCTCAGATAGCAGCACCCTGCTTGCATACTCTGTATGGAAGGCGAGACTCGATGAAGCAGAAACAGAACTTGAAAAATTTTTACCAAAAGTTAGCATATCGAAGAAAGAAAAACATGACGAAAACTCCTCCAGAAACAATAGTGACATGCAGCTTGATGATCTTGATTCAGATTCAGAATCAGAAATTGACCACGAGGAACTCAACGAATCAATGATAGAACAAGAAAAATCCTTGCCAGACAAAGCAATATTAATCAAAAGTCAACTCTCAGTGCAATATTTTAGAGATGCTCTCGAGTTTATTGAGGCAGTACAAGAAGGTTGCACTGTTGCATCTTCTTTATTGTTTTCGAAAAATCGAAATGAAGTTCTTGAATCAATGGATTTTTTAGTTCTTTGTGATGCATTTGATATTGAAAATGCTAAAGTCGGTATTCGACGAATGCTTCATTTGGTATGGATGAAAGGCTCTTCCGATGAGGGTAAATCCATATCAGCACACTTGATTGATTGTTATAAGGACTTATTTCTTACAGCACCACCTAATGCATCACCTTCTCAAACAGCTACTCTATTTGCTAAGAACCTCATCGGGTTGACAAAGTCAGCCACAGTGGCAGACTTGGCATCTCTAGAAAAACTTCTTGGTCTTTTCTATGGGGCAAAGTATATTCATCATGATGTTATCAAGGTCTTGTGGTATATTTACAATAAAGCTGGGCAAAATGATGAAGATTTTTCAAGAGAAGACATACATGGGGCAATAATTATACTTGGAATGCTTTCAGATGCTGACAGTTCTATAGTTCAAATTGGCGTTGATTCCTTGCTACTGATTGGACTCGGTGAATGTGGTAAGTCTGATTTACAACTCTGCAAGCATTCCTGTTCAACTTTGCTGAAAATTGTTACATCTACAAATTCAAAGAGTTCATTCACTGCTGAAAGTGATGTTATCAAAAGTCTTCAAGATATTTTGCTAATTTATTCAGATAGTACGGAGTGGTATGAAGTTGCTGAACAAGCAATATCTGCTATTTTTAAAATTGCTAATGATCCTGAAAAGATTTGTACGGATATCATAATCAGCAAAACGAAAGCAACCTTTGATGAAGGCCAAACACAACAATCACATGCCCTCTGTCTCTCTCAGTTGTTATTTATCGTCGGGCATGTATCTATTAAAACAATCGAGCATCTCGAAAAACTTGAAACTATTTTCAAGATTCGAAAACATCAAAATGAAACAAAACAAAATGATGAAGAAACTGGCGATAACGAACTCGAAATGATTGGAGGCACATCGGAAGATGATTTTACGGATGCTGTTTTATACATCAAGGAAAAAGAATTGCTCTTTGGAGAAACATCTGTGTTATCCAAATTCTGCCCATTAGTTAAAGAAATCTGTTCAAACAATCATCTTTATCCAAACCAAACATTACAACGATCGGCTGTGTTATGTTTATCAAAGTTAATGTGTATCTCTTCTAAGTTCTGTGAAGAAAACTTGCCCTTGTTCATTACAATTATGGAGAGATCGGAAGATCCGGTTATTCGCAGTAATTGCGTTCTTGGACTAGGTGATATGGCGGTATGCTTCAATAATCTTGTCGATGAGAATACTGACTTTTTGTACAGACGTCTCACAGATGAGAACATCATGGTTCAAAGAACATGCTTGATGACAGTTACGTTTTTGATCTTAGCCGGTCAGGTGAAGGTAAAGGGTCAACTTTCTGCGATGGCCAAGTGTCTAGAAAATCCGGACCAAAGTATTAGTGATATGTGTCGACTCTTTTTTAGTGAGCTTGCTACAAAAGATAACGCTATTTACAATGGCTTCATCGATATTTTCAGCGGTTTATCAAAGGATGAGAGTTTGCACAAGGACTCAATGAAAAAGATTGTTAAGTTCTTGGTAGGTTTTATTGAGAAGGAGAAACACCAGAAACAACTTTCAGAAAAGCTTTTGGTTCGTTTGATGAAATGCCAAAATGAAACCGAGTGGGATGATATTGCATTCGTCTTGTCAACAATTCCCTACAAAAATGACAATATTTCACAAGCTTTAGAAGGAGGCTACAGGATGGTTCAAGCTAGAGATTAGCATGACTTCGTTCATCACTATCTTAATATCTTATTATATTAGTATTTAGTAGTAACCGTACCCAAAGGGCATTTGGAACATTCGCACCTGATTCGACACGTGACACCTGATCCTTCAAACCTGAGTACTACAAGATAGCAAAGATAGCACATTTACCACTACAATTGAATGGAGAATGATTACTCCTCTACAGGAATTGATCTCAAAAGCACTGGCTTTCGCAGGTATGGATGATGCACAGTTCAAAATCTTGCTATGTGCCTTGCTTTCGTTTCCATTCAGCTTCATTTTTAAGAGACTACCTGATGCCCACTACACCTTGAAAAACTGCTATATTATCTCAGTATCAGCATTCTATGTTTTTGGTATATTGAATCTTACGACTGGTCTAGCTACCTTGTTATTCTCATCGATTGGAAGTTACTTCATTACTCGTTACCTTCGCACAAACCTGATGCCATGGGTAAACTTCTTGTTCTTGATGACCCACTTGGCATATAGTCATATATCTGCACAATTCTTCAAAGTATATGACCCAAAAGTGATTGACATCACTGGTGCACAAATGGTATTGGTGATGAAACTTTCGGCTTTCGGCTGGAATGTATATGATGGCAAACAGAAGGAAACGACATACCTTTCTGAATACACGAGATCAAGAGTCATTAAGAAGCATCCTAATATTCTTCCGTTTCTCGGGTATGTCTTCTTCTATCCTTCATTATTAACCGGACCTGCTTTTGATTATATTGATTATGACAAGTTTATTCACAACACGTTATTCGATGATGTTCCTGAGGATAAACGGCCCGGTAAAAAGAAGAGACGTATTCCACGTAGTGGAAAACAAGCTTTCTACAAAGTAGCGTCCGGGTTCTTCTTTGCATTATTATATTTACAAGCCCCGAAATATGTTACCCTTGATTACGTTTTTAATGATGATTTCACTCACGTCCATGGATTCTTTTATAGAATCTTTTACTTGTGGGTGTTGGGAATCTCTCATAGATTGAAGTATTACACTATTTGGTTGATTGCAGAAGGTTCATGTATCCTTTGTGGTATTGGTTATAATGGATACGATGAAGCTACCCAGACTTTCAAATGGGATCGTGTTCAAAATATTGCACCTTTGACCTTTGAATTGGGTCAAAATGTTCATACTTGCCTTGAGGCTTGGAATATGAACACTAACAAGTGGTTGAAACATTATGTGTATACGAGGATTGCCAAACGAGGTAAAAAGCCTGGTTTCAAGAGTACCCTTTTCACATTTGCAACGAGCGCTTTTTGGCATGGAACAAGACCAGGGTATTACTTAACCTTTGTCATGGGTGCATTCATGCAAACGATTGGTAAAATCTACCGTCGTAACTTACGTCCTATCTTTTTAGAGGCAGATGGGAAGACTCCGAAATCCACCAAGGTGTTCTATGATATTGTCTGTTTCTTCGTGACGCAATTATCATTTGGTTTTGTGTGCCAACCATTTGTAATTCTTGATTTCTATCCATCACTTCAATGTTGGGCTACAGTTTATTTTTACATTCCTGTTGGTACAGCCTTGACGCTCTTCTTATTTAAGGGTCCTTTCTCGTCGCAAGTCATCCTGTTCTGCCGGAGCTTGGCATTGTCTGAACCAGTCACAAAATCCTCCAAACTTACACCGGAAGAGAAGACTCATGTTGAGAATACCGTGGATGCAGTTCTTCCAGAACGCTACCAGGTTCCCAATTTGGGCTTACCTCCGATTGACGTGTTGGAGGATGCAAATATAGAGGAATTTGAAGAGGAAATGAAAGATTTCTCTGATGCTTGGAAGAGCTTCAGAAATCGGAAAGGTTCTTTCAGCGACGATTTGGATGGTTTGAAAGATGCCTACAAAAATTTCAGTGATGAGATCAACGATATTGTTCGCACGAAGGCGCAAGATTTTCAGTTAAAGCTGAATAAGCAAGATTAAGTTATGCCCAATGGTTTAGTTTGTTCCGGAATATTTTATTACTAGTAACACTGATGAGTATGAGTTTGAGTCTGTATTATTCGCCACCAGAATTGCATAGAATCTCGGGTTCTATACGATGACGCTTACCCACAGCAATGATCTCCTTATGTACACGCCAACATTATTTAGCTACACCCGGTTTTATCGCAATGGCAATTTACCAATAGATTATCATTCCCAAACAATTCTCGTCAGGCCATTGAACAATATGTCTGCTATAATGCGCTTTCGTTCTCAAGTGGGTGTGAAATCATTTGCCCAGTTCACTAGAATGAACTCTACATCAATGAAATCCCCCACTGGAATTGTCTTCATGAATATGGGAGGACCATCTAAATCCAGCGAAACGTATGATTTTCTTCTCCGTCTTTTCTCTGACAAGGATTTGATCCCTTTACCTTTACAAAAATGGCTGGCAAAGTTTATTGCTCAAAGAAGAACTCCCTCAATTACTGAGAAGTACGACGAAATTGGTGGCGGTTCCCCAATTCGTAAATGGCTGGAGTACCAATGTGAAAGAGTATGCAAGAAATTGGATGAATTGAGCCCAGAAACTGCTCCCCACAAACCATACGTTGCCTTTAGATATGCGAAGCCTTTGACTGAAGATACTTTGGAACAAATGAAGAAAGATGGTGTGACCCGTGCCGTGGCATTTTCTCAATACCCACAATGGTCCAGTTCAACCTCGGCATCGTCCGTTCACGAATTGTATCGTCAGACCAAGGTACTTGACCCCGAGCGGACCATTGAATGGTCTATAATTGACAGATGGCCTAAGGATAAATGTTTGGTCAATCCATTTGCTAAACTCATCCAAGAAAAGATTGACGAATTTCCTGCCGAGGACAGGGACAAGGTGGTGATTTTGTTTTCTGCACACTCGTTACCAATGCAAATTGTGAACAGAGGTGACTCTTATCCTGCCGAAGTTGCAGCTTCTGTGTACGCAGTGATGGAGAAGTTGAACTTCTCAAATCCTTATCGTTTGGTTTGGCAATCAAGAGTAGGTCCTAAGGCTTGGTTAGGAGGACAGACAAGTGACATTGTTGGCAAGTTGGAGAAGAATGAGGCAATCAAAGGTATTGTTTTGGTTCCAATTGCTTTCACTTCTGACCATATTGAGACCTTGCATGAATTAGACATTGAGCTTATCGAAGAAGTAAAGAACAAGCATCTTATCAAACGTGCCGAATCTTTGAATGACAATGAGGAATTTATCCTGGGATTGGCTGATTTGGTTAAGAGCCATCTTGAATCGGGTATTCCATATTCCAAGCAATTGGAGTTGGACTGGGAATTGAGCAAAGAATACACTTCCAATACCTTCAATCACCCACGTGAATTGTTTGGTCCTCAAAAGTAAGAATAATAGAGCACTGTTACATTATGTTTATGTATTACTTTCTAGATGTATATACTATTCTGAGTCCGAATCTTCGTCTGGATCAAAGAGATCCAAGTTCAAAGCACTTTCGGTTGTTGTTATCTTCTCTTTACTTTGAACTTTTTGAGGTGTTGACACCTGTGGTGACTTCTCTCCAATTTCTTCTTGTGCTACCCAATCTGACTTCGTCAGTAAACTGTGGTCTTCCGTTGGTTCGTTGGCATCTTCCATCTGTATGTCGTCTGTTTCGTGGATCGCATTGGCTTCCACTTGAGTCTTTTCCAATACTTCGTCTCCTAGTTCGGCTTTTAGAAGTTCTTCTGGTTTCAATGATGCCATTGCCAACATACCTCTTCGCAAGGCATCTTCAGCGGGCCAAATGTAGTTATTCGGATGTATCATTTGAGGAACCACAGTAGCAGGAGCTTTAGAAAACTTGGCCAATTTCATTGAGTAATCTAGAACTTCTTGTACGCTTACCTCATGAAACTTCTGAGCTTCGGTTTTCTTTGCTGTTGATAATTTGGGAAGTTTTCTTAAATCTGCGCGATAAGATATCAACTGCTTGAGTAAATGTTTCGTCTCATTCTCTAGATTAGATTTAGTTTGCGACATTTTTTCAATATCTTTACCTAACTGTTGATGCTTATCAAGAACCTTTAGCTCTTTTCCAATTGAATCACTAACATGGATCAACTTTTCAACATTCTTGGCGATTTCTTCTTCTTTAAAGGAGGAGATCGACAGACTCAATTCGACTAAAGTTCCTTCAAATTCTCTCAAACTTTTTGTTATATCTAGATTTTCAAACTTGAGAAGATCATCCGTCGTCTGGATCTTCAGGACTGTGTTGCCAGAAGAGATAGGAATGTTCTTCGTGGGGTTCAAAGAAGATGTGATATATGATGCTCCAGGTGTACCCGGTCGAGAGGTAATCCGATTAGAGTTAGAGCCCAAACCACTTAGTTGATTGAGCCTGCTTGACAGTCCCACTCGTGAAACTGGGACAGATATGAACGATTGTTCTTTTCCATATAACAGCATTGGTTATCGTTGTTTTGTGTAAGCACACAAGTAGCTTAAGTAAGAGATTGTGCGCGCGGCCTTACATTTTGTGCTTACCGAGGCGAATGAGCAGAAAGCCAGGATTGGTAAGGGGAAATGCATTCAATGACTCGACATCTTCTGATTCTGATACTGATTCTCCGGAACCAAAGTCGAAGAGACTTAAACCGCTCAAATTACCGGAAATAAGAAAGGTTGCACAATCAGTTATTCAACCAGCTTCTCAGCTAATACCGGACAGTCATGCGGACGATGATTACGAGCAAATAGAATTTCACGAAGATGTACCTACGCCTCAAATTCGAAAGGAACATAAAGAAGATTCTATCTTGAAGAAAGGATCTATAGGATTGGCCATGATGGAGAAAATGGGCTTTAAAGTGGGAGAAGCATTGGGAAAACTGAAAACGGCAATCACAGAACCCATCACAGTAACGATCAAGAAGGACCGGACTGGTATAGGTGCAACCACAAGATTGGCTCCTGCGAAGGAAATTTCAAAGTCTGAAATTGATGACTATCTTAACTCATCCAGGGCCAAGTACACAGAAACTCGTTGTCGCTCAACAATGGACAAGTTACAGAGGTTTTGCTTTCAGCAAAGTGGAGAAGACTTGAAGTTCAGCGATGGAGAATTGCTGTTACATGACATTAATCCAATGTGGCGAGACTACGTACGACGGACAAGTAATATTGTGAAGAAGAGAGTTGATTTGTTTCTGGATACTGAAGTTGATGAACAACTATTACCATCGGAATCTCCTTTTGATCAATTACAATTGCCAGACCAGTTGAGTCAATTATTGCTATACTGTCGTGAAAGATGGTTTTATTGCCCCTTCTGTGGCGTTACATATAATGACGAAGAGGATTTGAGCAAGCATTGTCCTGGTGTTTCGGAAGATGACCACGTTTTCTAGAGTATACTTTGCAAGAATTTTGCTCGATGTACCCTTTCTTCATTATGGATGGCATTCACTTGAGCAACAGCAAGAGGCTCGCTGGGTTCAATGAACTGTAATTGCTTAACTTCCTCGATGCTCAATTGGTCAAATACAACATTGTATGGTAAGGTGCCATAAATAGGCGGCGCCTTCTGTGATCCTGAGTAACGAGATGCCTTGGTTGTGGGAGACCACCGGGTCTTACTGTTTTCCGTCTCCTCTTCCCGGCCCCATCGAAGTATGAGTCTGCAACCTTGCAAGCTAAATCCATGCATGAAAATAAGCGCTCGTTCGGCTGCTTGTCTCATATAAAACTTTACATGGCCTACCCCTGCGGCATGGTTGACTTTGCAGTATATTATGTGACCAAATGCAATGAAATGCGCTATTAGATCATCCGCTGTGATTGAAGCCGAGATCCCCTTGATAGAAATGACGGTGTTGTTTGGATCTGTGAATGGTGTTAGTTGTGGTTGTGGCTGAGTAATGTGAACGACTGTTGACGTAGTTTCTTCAGTAGACGTCTTCTTCGTCGTGTTTGTGTCCGAGAGACCGCCATTGGCTTGCCCAACCCGAATTCTTCTTCCTCCAACCACTACTGCTGTTTGGACTTGAAGAGCACTTTGTTGAGCTTCGAGATTATTAAAGCGAACAAATCCAAATCCCTTACTTGCTCCGGTATTTGCGTCAACCATGATCTTGACTTGCTTCACAGCTCCCGGGTATTCCTTATTAAAATATGCATATAATATAGGCTCTGTAATTTCAGTACCCAAATCGCCCACAAATATAGAATACTCGTTTTGAGTTTTCGAACTCTGAAATGCTCGATTTCCATATGTTCCGTTATTTGCGCTGTAGTTTTTAGAATCGCCTTGGGAGCTTCCAGACGCCCAATTTAACTTGAAGTAGCGTGATGACCCTGGCACCTGCTGCTTATTCTTCTGAATTGCATTAGCTACTTCCTTTGAGTTTGAAAATGTCACAAAGCTGTATTGGGGTTTACCCATTCTATCCTTAATGATTCTGACTGAGGTGGGAGTGTGGCCCATTTGCTTCCATATATCAGTGATTATAGTCTCTGTCCACAGGGGATCCAAATCACCCATCCATAACTGGTTCTCTGCCAGTGCTTGCGCATAAACTTGATCATATGCATTATTGATAGGTCTGGACAGTTGATGATGTCTGTGTGATGAGTAAGTCTTCGATGATGGAGGCACGTATCTTGAGCCCTCATCTGCATGGCGGGCATGAGACGAATGTCGCTGGTAATTATTGTTGTAGGAGTTGTGATTGCTCCCTCCAACAATGTTTCGAGGGCGGTACAGGTCTGCACCTTGTCTCTGAGTCCCTTGATAATGAGACATGTTCGATAGTGGAATATGATACGAAATGATGCTTGAAATGTATGCGTTCTCTGCAGTATGTTCAGGTCCCATGTGTAGGTGGATGATTTATTTCACTTTTCGGAAACCACAAATCTAAATCAATGACTCTATTGCCCCAATTATCTCAAAATCTTTTATGCTAATTGCTCAATTGTACGTCAAGTGATGACAAGTCGTTAAAGCTGATAGGCAGGTTCACATTATGGCACTCCCTTTGTGTAGACGACATATAACGTTGTGAAATATTTATACTTCTGAATACTATATATATCCTTAATTTACAAGTAGCCATGATGTTCATCTTAGACTGATGAACGTATCAAGAAAGATTTGCTATAATTGTATCCGTATCTGTTTCGTAATCCTAAACGTTAGTACATTCTGCATATACTTCACATCTGGTCTTCCAAACGCTCTGGTTGGAGTGCGCGCCCAATGAAAGTTTGAGAATTTGACATAACGTACAAAGCATTGTCATCACCAGCAATGTTCTCCAGAATCAACGCAAGAAGTGCTTTCCGTACGGCCAGAAGGTTCCAGTCGCATGCTTCTACCGAAGCCAAGGCATCGCCTTTCAACAACAAATATCTGTTCAACCTAAACCCCCCTCCAGTGCACCAGTACTGGAATATCAGAAACGCTTCAGTTCTCCTTGCATTTGTTCCTCTTTACATAGGTGTGGGATACTTGGGTAAGTACGTCGGTGCTAACTTATATGGCTACGAGGCTTTGTTGGACTTTGCTGACTCTGAAAAGTCTCCATTGAAGGAGCTCAAATTTGGTGAGCCACAACAATTGAAGAAATAATCAAGAAACTCCACTTCATCACAGCAATGCATATTTATTCATACCTCTGATTGGGTTGCATTCTGCTACTAGATCACATTTAAAGTTTTTCATAGCAATACACTTCGGGCTCATCTTCATGTAGTGGCAGTGACACACTCGGTATATCCGTGAGTACTCTTTACTCTAAGTAAAACATTAGCTTGCCAGGCTACCTAGCTACTTGAAGTTTATTTTTAGATGGATTTCCATACATCTATGACCTCTGGGGTTGCATCGAGTTACTATTTTTTATGTGGACCACAAAGGGCTGAGCTAGTACACAATTAATGAAATTTATATCTCAAGTGATCGGTAGCAAACTAGATGAGCACATATGTAATTTTATAAATTGCAAATCAGCAATTCAATATTTGTCCAGCTAATACCTCTTCTGACTATAGATCGAGGTTGTTGGAGGTCGTGGCACGCACAATTACTTTTCATGGATTTCCATTGGGCAGAAATTCTCAAACAATCAAATTGAAGTAGCGTCAACCCACTCCATTTCGAATTACAAAATGTTGTCCAGATTGGGGTTGAGATCCTTCAGGATGGTCCCACGTTCATCCGTGAGATCTCTCACTACTCAGACTACCATTACTGATCAAACTACTGGTAGAGTCATTACTTTGGCTGATCCAGAGCACCCAGAGCTTGCGGATTACCAAAACCCAAAGCCTGTTTTAGCACAAACTAAGGACCCATACGCAAAGTACGATTTCCAACAGTTGAGGAGAAACAAGAATGAACCTCTCAACATTGACGATGACTTGTACGACATGTGGTCCCCAGACTACTACCAGTTTGTGTCTGACAAGACTGCTTTGAAGCACAACGCCATCTTCTTCTCTCTTGTGATTGGTTTTGGTGCAGCAATTTACTTCTTCGAACTTAATCCTGAAAAGCCAGCTATGCCAAGATCTTTCCCATCTGGCGGTTTGGCAAAGGAGTTAGGTTCTGGTAGTCCCGAATCTGATTACTTTTACAGGGTCAGACCTGATGCTACTGCCGAAGCTGCTGGTATCTTAGCTGAGGATGCTGATATCCAGAATCAGAAGAAGGCGTACGAGCAGGCCAACGCTGATTTCATTAAGGCTTAGTTTTGTACTATACGCTCAATCACATTTTTGAAGGCATATTTATTCATTAAGAATATAAGTATTAAAAGATTTTTTTAATTTGTAGATTGTTGAATCGAGCTCCACGTTGATGGTAACTTATATATTTGAAGTCCTTCTCCCGTTTCGCGCCTTGACCTCACCAACCTCAATCAAGAAATGGATTATACCCAAGCTAACAGGGCTAAAATGAGCACATAAGTGACATAAGAAGCCTTAGCATTGTGTGAGATTGGTTGGTATATATAACAATAATATTGATTCTGTTACATCCTACTAATTGAGAAAGTTCTCCTCAGTTCATTTCTGGGGATCTACCTGAAAGTGAAAGAGGCGAGCAATACAAAACAAATACAAAAGCAATCATCATGATATTTTCGTTAAAGCAGTTGGATAAAACCAACATTTTGCATATCTGCCTTCGCCGTAACAGTCAATCTTTTTGAAAACACGATGCCGATTGCCCATATTTATGTGTTCTGCATATTATACCCAGCTCGAATTCTTTCACTATAAACAATTCTCTAAAGCCTCCAGACAGCAGAATATCCTCCATTCTTTCACCTTAACACGTAATGCCCGCTAGTTTAGGGCGACTGTTGAATGGAAATGCAATGTTACCTTCATATTCTGGCCAGAAACGAAAGACAAGAGGGACAACTGTTGAAAGTTCACGACAGCTGCGCTCTACCAATGGTACTCATCAGCCGGACACTGATGGACCATCCCAGAAAAAGCCAAAAGTTGAACAAAAAAATTCTTCAGAGGATAACCCCGAAGAAGAACTTGTTGATGTTATCACAAAGTTCAACTTGAACGTTAACGAACTATTCCAGTTGAAAGAATATGGGTCACTAGTTGAGTGGAATCCTAGTGATTTCTCAAGTGTGGCAAACGAACAACTACCTGAAATATTTGAGTATTTTGTGGATCTGAATCAATATAAATTGATTTGGGGAGAGTCTCTAATGGAAAATTTAGACAGCATCCCCCTTAGACTACAAAAAAAAATAATCAAAGAGAGAGAAGACAAATTGAGAGAGAAGTACCCTTTTATGGACTCAGTGATTGTACAAAGTAAGGAGAAGGAGAAATCCCTACTACAGTCGTTGAATAGTTCTCAAATATCGCGTATGTCCATGAAACAAAAACAAAAGCACCCTCAAAATGTCAAGAAACCTAAATCGGTCACACCGAAAGAAGAACCACAATCTGATATCATTAGTTCGGAGGAAATCAGTGAAATATCCGATGCTGACCTTTCTGATACATACACTGCTTACAGACTAAAACAAGTTTCGTTTTCCATTCCTCCTCCATTGATCACTCATCCTTCCCATATCCCAACATGGCGTCCTCAGGAAAATGGAGAACAAGATATCCATCATGATCTGAAAGCTGCCCGTATAGGGTTTGATTATAAACCAGAGGCTTTGAAAATTATCTCAGATGGAAAAAACAGTTTTAGTGTTCCACAGGTTGAGAACAAACTTCACTCATTTATTGAAAATAAGTTCAAGGCAGCGATAATAGACGATTCAGGAGTTGAAGTGTCTAATTCTCCTGAAGAAGCAAAGACTATTCTCGAACAGCAGAAGCGTTTACTTAAGCGCCTCTACGAAAAAGTAATGGTTGAGGAAAGATTTGAATTAAATGGGGACAAGATTGAACGTCGAAAGGTAATTTTGCCCAATCCATCATCAAAGTTGTTGCTGGATCCTTTTCGAGACAGTGGATCATTGGTTCCAAAGATCCAGGGTACCAGTAATGATCGAACCTTTCAAGACCATTTCGTTGCACAAGCCATTAGCTTTGCACGCATCCATCAACAGATGAGACGAGCACACCAGGCTAGAGGAAAGCGTATTGTTCAAATGATTGAGCAGCATTTCAGAAAAAAAGCAGGTGAGAAAGAGAGGCTAGCAAGAGAGAGAGAACAGAATTTACGACGCATCAGTAGACTTGCGATTCAAGCTGTCAGAAAGAGATGGTCGCAAGCAAATAAGGTTTACCGTGTGCTACAACAGGAGAAGGAAGAAGAACTCAGACAAATAGAGGGACGGGAGCATTTGAGTAAAATGCTTGAACACTCTACGCAACTTCTCGAGGCACAATTACAAAGATCTTCAAGAGAGACAACGGAAGCAGAATCGCAAGAAGATTCCGACGATGAGGAGAATGAAAACAATTCCGAGAATCTTTCGTCTGAAAATGAAAGTGAATCCGATGGGCACTCTGCTTCAGAAAAGGAAGATAACGAGTTAAGTGTGGAAGAATTGAAAAAGAAATACGCAGGGATGGAACTGAGCTTGGAAAATTCTACATCTCGTACTTCTGATATCGAATCAGCGTCCGATAATGAATATGGCGATACTTTGAAGTCACTTTATGGAAAGAACATTGAGGGGAAACCTGCAGCTGAAACTGATTACACTGAGGAGCAGAAGAGATTGATTCAGTCGATCACTTCTCAGAAAAATGAATTACTCGACTCGGATGAATATTCCGATTCCATGACAGACGAGTCCTCTGAAGAACTGCTGAGCTCTGACGAAGAGACTTCATTCGAAATGGAACATGAACAGAATGGTGAATCTCTCTCCTCATTGTACGGTGAGCAAAAGCATGACGAGGATAACAATACGCCACCAAAGCATGTAGATGAATCTCTTAATGAGACAAAGCACGTGGAAACTGATACAGAAAATGAAAATGTTGAAGAAATTAACGGATTCAAAGTTAAGGAAGTTCCAATCCCCTCATTGCTAAGAGGAACTTTGCGGCCATATCAAAAGCAAGGTTTGAATTGGTTAGCAAGTCTTTATAACAACAATACTAATGGTATATTGGCAGATGAGATGGGTTTGGGTAAGACTATTCAAACCATTTCCCTTTTGGCATACTTAGCATGCGAGCACCACATTTGGGGACCACATTTAATCATTGTCCCAACTTCTGTGATGCTTAATTGGGAAATGGAATTTAAGAAATTTGCGCCAGGTTTCAAAGTTTTGACATATTATGGATCACCTCAAGAAAGAGCACGCAAGAGAAAAGGCTGGAATAAATTGGATGCCTTCCATGTGTGCATCACGTCCTATCAATTAGTTGTCCATGACCACTCCTCGTTTAAGAGAAAAAAATGGCGGTACATGATCTTGGATGAAGCGCATAATATTAAGAACTTTAGATCTGCCAGATGGAAGGCGTTGTTGAATTTTAACACCGAAAACCGTCTTTTGTTAACTGGTACGCCTTTGCAAAATAATCTCATGGAATTATGGTCATTATTGTATTTTCTCATGCCATCCTCGAAAATAGATCAGATGATGCCCGATGGATTTGCTAATTTTGAGGACTTTCAACAATGGTTTGGAAAGCCAGTTGACAAAATCTTGGAAAAAACAACTACAGGTGATGTCATTGATGACAACGTGACAAGCCATCTAGATAAGGACACCCGTGATACTGTCGCAAGACTTCATCAAGTTCTTCGTCCGTACTTGTTGAGAAGATTAAAGAAAGATGTGGAAAAGCAAATGCCCGCCAAGTATGAACATATTGTTTACTGTCGCTTATCCAAGAGACAGCGTTACTTGTATGATGATTTTATGTCGCGTGCTAAAACCAAAGAGACATTAGCATCAGGGAACTTTTTGTCAATTATTAACTGCTTGATGCAGTTAAGAAAAGTATGTAATCACCCTGATCTTTTCGAGGTACGCCCTGTTGTTACATCTTTTGCAATACCTAAAACTGTGGTCAACTCATTCCTGAGTGATGAAAAGCAGATTCGAAACCTTCTTGGTGAAAACAAACAATTGAACTTATCACACTCTATCTTGAATTTAGATATCACCAATATGGAAGATTCAAATTACTTTGGAGCAGAGGCAATTTCGCGCTTAAAGGCTACCAAACTGCTTGAAGAACAGGTACTTAAGTTAAACGAAATTGTGTCTAAAGGGAAGGGTGTGGAGAACAACTCGATGACAGATATTTTGGAAATTAACAGATTTTTAAAGCTCGAGGAACAAATTGAACTTCGAGACAGATTAGAGCATGCGATATACTTGAATACGTTCAGATGTCTGAGGAAACCTATGTACGGCGAGTCATTCCTAAAGTCGCTTAAACGTGCTACTGATGTCAATTTATGCGAGACAATTCAGGGAATGATTTTGTCCTACGAAGAGAGGAGCCAGAGGATGGAAGATGTGATAGACAAATTTGCTATGGTTACCCCTCCGGTTGTGACATTGGATATGAAAGACCAACTTATTCCAATCGATATACAATACAAAGTACGAGATGCAGTTCAGTCTGACTACATTCATAACCCTTTTCATCAAGCTCAAGTTAAACTTTCTGTGGCTTTCCCTGATAAACAATTGCTTCAATATGATTGCGGAAAACTCCAAAAATTGGCATCTTTGTTGCATGATTTAGTTGCCAATGGTCATCGGGCTTTAATTTTCACACAAATGACTAAAGTTTTGGATATTTTAGAACAATTTTTGAATTTCAGAGGATACCGTTATATGCGTCTTGATGGTGCAACCAAGATTGAAGACCGTCAACTCATGACAGAGAAATTTAATAGAGATCCTAAAATTCCAGTGTTCATTTTATCAACACGTTCAGGTGGTTTGGGTATTAACTTAACAGGTGCAGATACCGTCATATTCTATGACTCGGATTGGAATCCTGCTATGGATAAGCAATGTCAAGATCGTTGTCATCGTATTGGACAAATGAGAGATGTTCATATTTACCGTTTTGTTTCTGAGTACACTATCGAATCTAATATTTTGAAAAAGGCTAATCAAAAGAGACAATTGGACAATGTGGTGATTCAAGAAGGTGATTTCACTACGGATTACCTTGGGAAATTTTCAGTACGTGATTTGGTTAACGATGCAAGTATTATTGGAGATGTGCCAGACAAACCTATTGGCGAAAATGCTAACATCGAGCTTTTAGCACAAGCCGAAGATGAAGCTGATCGAGTTGCTGCTAAAGAAGCGATGAAAGAAGTTGCAGTGGATGATGAAGATTTCAATGAGGAGAATAAACAGGCTACACCGGATCCAACTAAGGGTCCAAATGGATCTCCTACAGACCTTGATGATGCCGACTACGATGAAGGCATAGGTCACATTGATGAGTATATGTTGAGGTACATTGGAGAGGGTTTTTACGTTGAGTAATAGTTTCAATAGCATCAATAATAAAGAAGAAAAATTGTAATTGTGGGTGAGGAATAGAATGTCTACAGTCACGTGGATTTATGTACAGGAGCAATCAAACAAGCGGACATGTCCATAAAGATAACGCAAGTTTCAACAATTCAACGCGATACGAAATCCCACTGTCCGAAATGTCCTCTAGTATTCAGTCATTGTTGAAAACCGAAAAGGAGGCTGCCGAAATCGTCAATGAGGCAAGAAAATATAGAACTTCTCGTTTGAAGACTGCCAAAGCCGATGCCCAAAAGGAGATTGAGGAGTACAAGGCCCAAAAGGAAGCTGAGTTGAAAAAGTACGAAGACGAACATGCTGGATTAAATGAAAAGATTGAAAAGGAGGCTGATGCTGAAGTTGAGAAGGAATTGGTGGACATTAAAAAGAAGTTCACTGAAAAGAAAGACGCTGTGGTTAAATTATTGGTCGAAGCTGCTACTAGACCATCTCCTGAAAAGCACATCAATGCTTAAACTTTACCAGTATTGACGTATATGATGTAACTAGAACCTCATTTTGGTTATATTAGGATATTTGATTTCCATACATTCTTGAAATACAATTGCGCTAGATAATTGTCGCTTAAGTGTAGTAGTTATATACATTTAAAAGAACCATAAACTTATTCGAACATATCTGTCCCACAAAGTCGCTCAATGTAATTTATTCTCTTTGTTGTCTTCTTTTCCTCTATTGCATATCAGGCTCCTCCTTTGGCCATCTTCTTAAATGCCTTAAACACCCTCCAAATCCTATGGTCGTAACTGGCAATATTAAGAGCACTGACAAATCCCCATGCTTTCTTGTCATCAGCAATTGGGTAATCGATAGGTGGGGGTATGGAGGTCTTTATTCCCAAAATTCGTAATAATGGCTTGTCCATTACCACGGATTTTGCGTTACAAAGTCCAGTTAAACCTTCCTCGCCACCAAACTTCCCGTATCCAGATTTTTTACAACCACCGAATGGCAATTGGCAAACGTAAAAAGTGGCAAAATCATTAATGGCAACGTTACCACTTTCCAAGCGTCTTGCTATCTCATCACATTGATTGAAGTCTTTTCCAAACACAGAATTACCTAAACCATATTCTGTGCCATTAGATATCTCAATTGCTTCATCGACAGACGTTGCTTTCATCATCGTTAAAATAGGACCAAATACTTCCTGTTGGGCAATGTTCATCGATGGTGTAACATCCACCAAGAGTGTAGGCTCAAAGTAATGTCCCTGTGGATAGTTAGGATGCATATATCTTTTGCCTCCTCTCAATAAACGGGCACCTTTAGAAACAGCATCCTCTATCAAAGCTTCAAATTGAGCAAACCTGTTGTCCGAAATCATGGCTCCCATATCTATCTCGTCTAATTGATCTATATCTGAACCAAGACGAAAACCGGAAATTCTTGATTCTAATATTTCAACCAACTTCTCGTATGCCTTAGGTAAGCAGATTACCCTTTCGATTCCGATACAATTTTGACCAGCGCTCTGAAATGTTCCTCTCAAGAGAACTGAAGACAATGCTTGAAGGTCAGTGACATCATCCAAAACAATCACAGAATCTTTTCCTCCCAACTCCACTACACATGGTGTGAGTTCCTTTGAGGCACTTTGCAAGACCTTATGTGCCACTGGTTTTGATCCAATAAAGGTTATATGTTTGAGACCGGGGTGAGATGTAAAGTAGTCTGCATCTTCAGGAAAACAATGGCAAAGTTTGACGAGATCTTCACTGATTCCCAACAGACGAAGCGCAGCGTGGAGCATTCCAACAAACCAAGTTGAAGACCAAACAACTTGCTCAGAACATTTGACAACAATTGCATTACCACTAAACAATGCAGCCACAACAGGTCCAATTAAATTATGTAATGGATAGTTCCATGAAACGATTGCTGCGACGACTCCCAATGGTTCATACCGCACTTCGGCATTTTTCATCAAACCCATAAGCAAAGAGGAAGGGCCCGCTCTGGTAGATGTTCGCAAGGCCTTTTCACCATGAGCAATAATCCAACTGATTTTCTCCAATGTGACCATTAGTTCGCCCATTGATGCGTCCAACTTTGTCTTACCACTATCTCTACAAGCAACGCGGGCGATATCCTCTTGGTGGTCCATAATGAATTGATTCAATGTTCGCAAAAGCTGTTTCCTCAATGTGAATGGAGACTTGGCCCATTCCTTTTGGGCAATGGCAGCTTTGCTTATTTGAGAGTCCATTTCATCTCGTGTGACGCAATCAAACGTACCCAAGTATTGGCCAGTAGCTGGACAGTAACTTTGAATTTTGTTTGGCTCTCCATTCACTTTTAGTCCAATATTAGGAGGGTATAGTCTCTTACCTTTCCAATGTGGTTTCGCTTCGTCCGGGATTGGGTAGATCAATTTCTTGGGGGCCTCAAGCTTGTTATACTTATTTGGTCTTCCGGTGATATACTTCTCATAAACATAGTATATCAAGGGAACAATAACACACACGAAAAACGTGGTGGAAATATGGTATTGCCATTGGATATCAGCAAAATTTAGATCGATTGCAATAACCATGATCCATGAATAGCTCCAAACGTCCAAGCAACTGGTGATGAATTGTATCCCACTAATGTTGTTATATGTAGGAAAGGAAAACCCGAACGTACGACCATTACTACGCAATGGGTACCTTACCGCATCGGCCCTCATTCATATAAAGGAACACGCTTACAGTGCAAAGCTAGAAACTGATTTGAAGCACCAAAAAAAAAAAGGAAGAAAAAGAACACAAAATAAAATTATCACTCGTCTTCATTGAAAATATCTATGGAGACAGAAAAATGGAGGAGGATAAGATTTCTTGCTGGTATGTTGGTAGTGTATATATTGGTACAATACTCTTTGATTATTAGTCTATTGATCCCCAGCCGCATCTTCGCCTTCGAATTGTTGAAAGAAATCACCGTCGTCACCAAGTGTGCGGTTTTGTACAATTGAGCTCATTAAGTTGTGGTCGAGGTAGTCGAATAATGAATCTGTAGCACGGTCGCTCTTTTCGCTGATACCTGTAAAAACATCAAACTCTTCGGTGTTATCAGTTGGAGGTATCACATCATATTCCAACATATCATCCCGAGAAAAGATTCTTTCTGGAATCTTAGCAAGTACTTTGTTCTCTCCTGAAAGCACAGCAAACCTCACTAAATTAACTGGAATATCAACTGATGGTTTTTCACCTTTAGAGCTACTTAACCACTTGCCGAGCCATGACGATTTTGAATCTTTCTTTCTATTGGCGAACAGCTTTAAAATTCCAGAGTGAAGAAATTGCCGATGAGCTTCTTCCTTCCATATGACACCCGCACGAATAAGATAAGTTTCACTAGCAATGATTATCGCTTCATCTTTTGGAATTTCACTCATCTTAATTGGAGCCTCGCTAGTCAAACCGAGTGCTGCTAGTAGCTGTAATGCACAGTATGGATGTGCGTCAACTGCCCTTTCAAGGGCATAGGATGCCTGTTCGTTCCTCCCCAAATGAAGAAGTGCCAATACATTAGAAAAGGCTAACCCAGGCGTGAACCACTGGCTGTATGTTTGCACAAGTGGAGAGTCAACAAGATCAACCAAGTATTGATACTCTTCACTTAAAATTGCATAATGATCAATAAAAAACCGAACCCCCAATGGGTCTTCTGCTGGAGACAACGACAACAAGAGCTTGCAGTAACATAATGCTGTGAAAAAGAGATGTCTTTCACCCATTCCTGAAATGTAGCGGAATAAGCAGAGGTAGAATTGTCTATTCATGAATTTTTCGTAAGGAAGCCTTATCAACCCACACTTGCCTTCTGTTAACAACTCATGAAAATTCTTTTCAAAACTCCGATCGAAAACAAAGAGACATTTTTCAACCAAAGCGCTGCTGGTGGCTTTATTGTTGCCTTGTCTCAACATTACCATTGCAACTTGTAAAAGGGTTTCAACATGGTATGGGTGCTTTTGCAAGAGTTGCATCAACGATTCTGGATCTGGAGTCATCACCACCGAGGCATAAAACTCAGTGTTGGCCATGCGGTCATGAAGTGTTGTTATTTTGTTGAAACTGAAGTATTTAACTCCTAGTTTTTTCTCATTTCCCACCTTCTCGACTAAAAGTTCGTAATCTTCTTCTTGTTCCTTGTAATACATGAGCTTCACAATGTCATTATACTTTAGCTCAGTCATCTCCAAAGGCTTTTGTGATGTAGGGATCCAATCATCCTTAATCCTGGTTAGCAATAATTTACGCTTTGTGCCAGGTACACTTCTATGATCCTTACCACCCCATCCCCTTGTAAGGCGTGCTAACTTCTTGAATTGTGCCAAGATCTCGGGTGAAACTGCTAATGAAGTCGTGCTGTTGGCATCGTCAATTGTTTCAAGGGACAAATTTCCAAACAAGTTTTTAAGTTCATTATCCGGATCGAGATTCCTGGCACTATTGATAGAGAGCAAATGCAAACATTTCAGAAGACGAGCAGTGGTGAAATATAAGAAGTTAGAATCCGCGTAGGAAACTGGGATATCACAATCGTCGTACTCTTGTTCGCTTTCAATGGTCTGTGACAGGTTCATTTTTTCAGAGGGCAACTTGTTCTCCGCTAAGTCTCGTTTTCTGATCTCATCCAAAAACTTATCCAAGTCCTCATCCTCGTCGAATGATGGGCTTTTTGTTTTCTTTTTATTACTCTTCTTTGTTGATCTTGGTTTACTGTTATTCTGTCTCCTGGTTGAGTCTAATTCGTTAGCGGTAGTATTTGGAGGTTGATCTGCTTCTTCATCATTCTCCAGCTCTTCTTCATCATCACCTAACAAAGCAAAGCCATTCGCTTTGGTCCGAACAGTGTTAATATCTTCTTCCTCCTCTGAATCAGCAGATTCTTTCGGAACCAAATCCAAGTTATTTGATCTCTCCAATCTTCTTAATGCACGTGTGCTCATGTCGAGTAGCTTCACTCTGTTTCATGTTCCCGAAGAATTCTCATTGAATAGACAGATAAATGTCACGTGCACAGATAATGTGCTCATGATAAGCAGCTTTAGTCAACTTAGCCTATTCTAATTCTTATAAAGAAGAAATCTGAATGTACGTTGACCTACGAATAATACCTATATTAGATTTGATGATTTTCGTCTTTGAGAAAATCAGATAGAATAAGAAAATCTAGATCAACAAAATGAAGGTTAAATAAAAATCAGTATAGTTCATAAATATCAAGTGGATGCAGCTCCTATTCCTTCCAACTGATAAATACTTCTTTCTATAGTTTAGTTCCGTGAACTGATTTTGCATCCTCCGGTGATTGGTCCTTAATTTGCCACCGGTAGATTTAATTAGGATGCATAGTTTGATAATGGTGTGCACAATGGGCATTATCGTGCATGTCACGCAACAGGTTTCTCCAGACAGAAACCCCTAGATGTGCTACTTCACCCTACACCAATTATCAGTGTTTGAATTGTTCAATTTTGTTTTTATATTTTATATAATGCATTGTGAGTCATTGAGTCTATGGCTTGTATGCGGCAGATTCAAAACTGCCTGCACCCTTCTTATCACTACCATTCTCTAAGATAGTCTTAATAACGTCGTCCACCTTAGCCTTTGGACCAAACTCGAGCTCTAATTCACTCTTGGATGCTTCATCTAAAACACCTTCGACACCTCCTTGTCTATTAACGTAAACCTTGAATACCGACACAATGTCTGACAATGGAACAGTAGTATCGCCGGCCTTGTACTTTTTAATGAGGTCAGGATTTTCTGTGAAGATAACAAAATCGTTGTTCTCACCCTTGTAAAAAATTTTATGTGGTTCACTCATTGGATTCAAAAAGTAGCTATGTATTCTTAATGGCAAGCTACAGACCTCCTTTTTATACTTATTACCCAGTCTAGTATGTAGTCACCCGCAAGCAATCATTGTGGCTAATACACAGTATGCGTGGCTTAATGATGCAACCCCAAACTTTCTCGAATTTTCAGCAACCTACACCATTGGCAACCAAACAAAGAACAAAAAATCAGTCTTCCAATTTGTGGATTTTTGACGTCTCTCATGACGATCCTTTGCCTAATGGTGAAGTATTGAAATTTAAAAAAAAAAAACATAGTGAAGGATGCGAGGTTCGAACTCGCGCGGACAAACGTCCAAAAGATCTTAAGTCTTCCGCCTTAGACCACTCGGCCAACCCTCCGCTTATATATAGGTAATTGATTACTCAAGTGTAGTCTTGTTAATACATAATGTAACACGAATTTAGTGAACAATTATGGCACTCTAGCATTCTATTAACTATCTATACTGGTTCGATAACAACTGCATGAGTCCCCATATATCTGTTGAGATAAACATCATTACCAACTTTTTTCTTCTCGTCTTCGGAGACATTTTGCTCCAAAATATTGTTTATGGTCTGTTCCACTTCCTGTCTCTCGTCCATGCTGAGATCAGTGATGTAAGATCTTGTTTCCCAATACTTGTAAACATTTTCATATTTGATTGGAGATTGGTAGAAGTAAAATATTTCTTTCGAAATGGGTTTGAACCACTCGTTATCAGCGAGGATCTTTCTCCAGTTGCCATGGCGATATTGTGGAACCTTCGCATCAAAGTTATAGATGTATTCTACCACCTTTGAGCACCATTTGTCTCTAGCGAAAAGATTGGTTGCGAAATCGTGTGGGGTTACATTTTCATCTGGGCGAAATTCACCAACGATTTCTGTATCCTTAGAGTCCACATGAAGGCTCTTTGAAACTCCATCGAAGTTCCAGATAAACCCAATCTTGCCATCATTTTTTAGCACTCTTCTCATTTCCTTGAGTGATTTTCCATCACTAAACCAATGGAATCCTTGTGCAACAACTATCACATCAACTGATTCGTCAGGGAGGGGAATATCATAAGATGATCCGTGATGTGTCTTTATATCTGGAAATGACTTCAGGAAACTTTCCAACATTCCTGTGGAAGGTTCGACAACGTGAATATTCCGATAGCCATTCTCAATTAATTTTGATGTGAACTTACCCGTTCCAGCAGCTAGTTCCAAAATCTGACTACTAGGGGTTATTTTTAAGTTCAGGAAGAAAGACTCAACGATAGGATTCTGATACGTTGGTCTCAATTGATCATATAATGCATGGTTGGAGTTGAATGAGTTAACAGCGGTTGCATGAGCTTCTGTCATTTGTTTGAGAGCTCCGCTTAATCTTATCAAGGATTTCTTCATTCCGTTGTTTTAGGGTTGGCAAATGCGGGGTTAACCGGATTAAGTGACATCAACGTCATGTGTCATTCACTGCATATATTCATTCGTCCTTAGGGGTACATAGAGAGAACATATAGCTCCTTGCGACTCTCATCAGGGTCATTAGACCCACATTTGTTCTATCCAAGTCCGATATAGTGTAACGGCTATCACGGTTCGCTTTCACCGAGCAGACCCGGGTTCGACTCCCGGTATCGGAGTTTTCTTTTTGTTTTTTGGTGGGTCTTCAAGGTTCTAAAGAAAATAAGTCAGTTACGATATTCTACACGTTGTTTAGTTTCAAGTATATTTGATTAGTTCCTAGTTCCAAGATTACTGAACGTTATATACTTACTTCTTAGAAGCAGGCTTACCATCTGGAATAGTGAACAAGACCATTTCCTTGGAATTAGAAAGATCTTGGTCCACAATGAAATAACCCTTTCTTTCGAATTGGATAATGGAACCTTTCTTTAAAGACTTCACATTAACATCTGCATAGGCTTCACTTGGGAATTCTGTTTCAGGAGTAAGGAAATCTTCAAAGTTGTCTCCTTCCTCCAATTTATCCTTAGTGATCAAGTGATCAAAATCAACCAACTTGACCTTAGTCTTGTCCAGAGTGTCAGCCAACCAAGTCACCTTCTTTTCAGTCTTACGGAAGTCACCTTCCAAGTGCAATTCTGCGTCGATTGACTTTACAACGTCACCTTCCTTGTTAATCTTCATGATAATAACGTTACCCCAGTCCATAAAGGTGATTTCCTCACCTTCCTTAAAAGTCTTAGCATCAGCTTGGTCCACCAAAACATCTTTAGCGTAAATCACCTTCTTGTTGCCAACTTCAGGATTCTTCTTATGCTTAGGCTTCTCCTCAGTGTAAGGCTCTGCTGGTCCGTTAGAAAGCTTGACTGGCACGGCATTTTCAAAATCAATTGCAGTGTGACGAGGAGCAACAGGGTCAATGACCTTTTTGTTCAAAGCCCAGATAGATGACCAGTCCAAGTTGATAATGTTTCTCGATGGTCCTTGGGAGAGAATAAAGTTTCTCAAACCTTCAACTGTCATACCTCTTCTGGTAACACCTCTGAAGGTTGGGAAACGTGGGTCATCCCAGTTACTAACGTGGCCCTTATCTACAAACCATTGCAACTTTCTCTTCGACAAAAGGGTTCTGACAAAGTTGATTCTACCGAAGTCCCAAATGTCAACATGACGCAAGTTCAAAGCGTTTTGAATCCATTCGTATTGTGGGTTACGGTCTCTGTACTCGTTAGTTCTCAAAGAATGTGTGACACCTTCAATAGAGTCCACAACAGGAACACAGAAATCGTAAGTTGGGTACATTTTCCACTTAGTACCAGTTCTGTGGTGAGGGGTCAAGTTGCATCTGTAAATTACTGGGTCTCTCAATGCCTTGTTCAAAGCCTTGTAATCAATCTTAGCTCTCAAACAGTTCTTTAAACCCTCTTCGGTACCGTTTTTCATTTCCTCTGTGAAAATCTTTAAGTTCTCTTCCACAGATCTGTCTCTTCTAGCAGATGGCTCACCAACCATTCTCTCCTCTCTCATCTTTTCTAATGGAGTATCATCGCAGTAAGCATTTCCATCCTTGATCATCTTCAATGCCAACTCGTACATTTGATCGAAGTAGTCAGAAGAGTAGGTAATTTTGTCACCTTTAATTCCCAATAAGGCCAAATCTTCGATGATAGAATCTTGGAATTCGGTTCTCTCTTTAGTTGGATTAGTGTCGTCAAATCTGATGATCAACTTACCCTTGTAATGATGGGCAAAGTATTCGTTCAAAATTGCAGCTTTAGCATGACCAATGTGCAAGTATCCAGAAGGTTCAGGTGGGAAACGGGTGACAACCTTACCCATCTGGGCATTTGGCAAGTCAATATCGAAGCTGGCCTTGTGGGATTCTTTTTTCTCACCCTTAGCTGCCTTGGCTGACTTTCTCAAATCATTAATAGCCTTGGTTGTCTTGTCGGCAACATCAAATTTGGAGTCGAGAGCAACAAAGCTGTACCATCTGCTGATGTTGGTGTAAACGCCGTTCTTAAGAACGGATCCCATGACTGCGTTGGCTCTCAAGACACCCCAAACAGCAACATCAGCCAAAGAGAAAGTGTAGCCAACAATGAATGATCTGAAGTTCAAGTGAGCGTCCAACTTTTCTAAGTCAACAGACAAAGCTTTAAAGTTCTTGTTCGCCAATTTCTCAACAGCGAACTTAACCCACAGGTCGCTGTCATCCAAGGACTTGGAGAAAGATGGGATCAAAGTAGCGAGAGCTTTCAATGATTCGTATTCACCAGTATATGTCTTGTCCTCGATGACTACTTCAACATTGGCATTTGGGTCAGATTTGACTGATTTTTCATCAATGAATTCCACAAGCAAAGAAGAGTCTCCCTCAGCTTTAACAAACTCAGTTGCAATTAAAGCGGAGTATGCAACGAATGGGGCCTTGGCGGCAATAGTTACAGTAACCATGTTGTTCCAAGAGTAGGGGGATGATATATGCAACCTTCCTTTGCTAAAGAAAATTTCCACCATCCTAATCCCTCACGTGACACTTACTATTAGAACACTGTCTTGTCATTTATTATATGGCACGAAATGACGAAGGCATCCAGCAAAAAGCGGAGTCAGTTGATCGGTTAGTTTTTAAAATGCTTAAAATGCCATTATTGTATTTTCGTAACATTAAAGATTTAATTCTTCTCTCGTGTTTACTATTCCCTTCCTAATAATGCAGAAAATCGCTGAATTTGAGCGAAAATGCGACAGTGTTACTCGTGTATTCATGAAACGACGTAATCATTCATGACAATATGCGAAGAAAGACACCAATTCAGGTTGAATGATCATATACACAAACATATATTCATGTACTTATTTAGTAAAAACCAAACTTAATCTAAGACCTAACTCCCTATACCCTGTCATCGCATCTAGTCACACGTGACCTGTTCTTCATTATGAGGTAGCACCAAGGATCCAGCACTAACCTTCCGATACAAGCGCTAGCCGCTAGCCATGCCGAACGAATCCCCCAAGAGACCGACAGCCAAACGTTCGCCATCTATCCTTGTCACGGATGCTAGAACAAATGTCGTGAAGGGCGCTCGAGCGCCCTTTGCTGGGCACAATTATCGCAAGCAACAGCAGCAGCTTCAGCAACAACTGCTGTCCCATAATTTTGGACAACCCAATGCATCTAACACCCCATTCCATCGAAAACTTGCCTCAAGATACAATAAATATGCTGACATTTCTGTTGATAAATTGCTAAGCAATTCTAGTGATATTCCTTCTGGCCAAAGCCGGTTACCATTATTAAGCCAAGGGAGCGGTCATTTCTCTCCTCCGCAAAGAAGTCTCTCACCTAGTGGAGTAGATAACCAAATTCTACCTGAGAACCGGCGTAGGAATATGAGAAGCATTCCCAAACTCACCCAGAGTTTGCCCATTCGTACATCTAAGACATCACAGAAATTGGTACTCATTCCAGATGATAATATCTCTCCGCCTCGAATGGATTCCCCTCCGTCTGAACTAAGCGTTTCAGATTTATCAACCCCGATTCACAGAAGTAGAGCTGAGCTCATGTCAAAAGAGACTAGAGCAAAGGAATACAGTAGAGTGACTGCCTATTTTATCTGTGAGGAGTTCAACTTGAAGAATCTATCTGAGTTCTTAAAAACAAATCATGAGGTGAGCCCACGTCTATACGACGAAGCGCTCTATGTTCCATATACGCTTCCCCTTCTTCCAGGTACGGATGGATTCCGTGTGAAATCTAACGATTCAGCAAAGTCACTTCCTAACAAACGTCTCGTGGAAAACATGATTAATAAAAGTGAGCAAACAGATCACTTGTACGAGTACTACTCAGGTGTGGAGACACCAGAAGATGCTAACAATTACTCAATGGACCCGGAAGACGGAAGCGCAGAGAATAATGGTCCGTTTGATCCATCTGAGCCTCAATTCTTTGCACCACCAATTGAAGCGTCTGATAGTGACTCTGGAAGCACAGATAGTGAACATTCTGTAGCAGGATCATGGAAAAGTGATATATCTAAGGACGATAAACGTACGGGAGAGGAGTATACACTGGGTAAAAAATCCAGCAAGGACCACAAAAATGCCTTGGCGGACCAAGCGGAATTAACGAAACATCATGGTGAAATGTTTGTACTACAGTACGGAATCGTGGTATTTTGGAATCTTTCTGAAATACATGAAAAGAACATTTTAGCTGATCTTGCGTTTGCATCTGATTCACAACAACCACTACTTTTGCACCCAATTAGTGAACATGATATCGAGACAGAGGAGTTTCATTTTGAATACGATCCTCATATCAGTCGGCCTCGAATCTACAATGACATGATTACATTGAGAAGTGGTGATCATTTGATCAAATTGACAATGTCTTATGCGATCGCCCAGCTGACGAAGCTTTGTCTTTTTGAGAGTCGCATGGTTTACAATTTACAACTGATTTCGAAACTCCCCAAAAAATTAGCCTTGACAGGAAGGTTGGGCCTTACTAGGAAGCAGCTTTTAAAGAAGTCAGGAAAGCTTTTCAAGCTTAGGGTGGATGTTAATTTATCAAGCTCAATTTTGGATACTCCAGATTTCTTTTGGTCAGTGGAGCCCGCATTACATCCACTATACTCTGCCGTTCGTGAGTACCTTGAGATCGAACAAAGAGTTCAGGTTCTCAATGATCGATGTAAAGTATTTTTGGAATTGTCAAATATTATCAGTGATAGCATTAACGAGTCAAGTACCACCCGTATCACCATGATGATCATTATAATCATTTTCCTAAGTCTCGGTGTTAGCATATTGGAGTTTGCCTTAGAAATCTTAAAATAGCTCATTTGTGATCATTTGCTGGATATCTGTTCACAAATATCTTCTCTTTTATGCATGGCTTTGCCTTTTAATTGTCAGTAAACGTTATACCCATAGTATGGGGAACCAAGATGCACCTCGCTAGATCGCAATGGATGTGTACATAACACTTGGTCTATGCGGATTTCGTTTTTAGCAATACGCACAGTAACTAGTGATGCTGCTTCCTTCAAAGTTTGCGCCGGGAGGAATCGATAAAAGAAGTGAATCCCAAGTCATTACAGTTGGAAAACAAAGACCAAAAGAGCCTGTCAACTTCATTGTGAAACGTATCGAAGATAGAATCAATGATGCTGTCCAACATGCGTCAATGTATAAGACACATGACATAGATGACATTGAAATGGTCCCAATAGATACTAATGAAGAAGTTGACGTTATATCCGATTATATTACTCAATCGAGAAGTTCAGCTGCGTGTAACCAATCCAATGATGATATGGATTTAGATAGATTTTACACTATGTCAGTTCCTGTTCAACTAGAAGGAAATGTTTCATATCTTGTTATAGATACAAATTTCTTACTATCCCATCTAAATGTGCTTGATGAGCTCAAAGCCATTGGAGAGCAATACAATATTCGTATGATAATTCCAATTGCTGTGATGCATGAATTGGATGGTCTCAAGACCGCAAAACCAGACCCAGGCAATGAGAATTCACATCTATCTACCAAATCCGCTGCATACCTAGCAAGGTGGGCGAATGACTGGGTATACAGAACATTGTCTAATCGATCTTCGGTAGTTTTTGGTCAAAAGTCCGAACAGCGCATTAACAAATTGGCCGCTAATGACGATGCCATTCTCGATTGCACCTTATACTTCAAGCGCGAGTATCCACATTCTCTTATTGTTTTGGTATCAAATGATAAAAACCTCTGCATGAAGGCACTTCTGAATGACGTGCTTACTGTGAGTTATCGGAAGAACATGAGCGCACAAATAATTGCAAAAACCATTTACGATGAGAATATCCGAAGGTTCGGTGAGGTCCCAAAATCACTCACAATGAAAGAGTTAGAGGTTAAGATACCACAGCAACAAAGCACAATTAAAAGTGTATGTCACACTATCTACGGAGAGATTGAAATTCTCGTAATATCTGTTGTTCATCACTGTATGGAAGCAGAATATGAGGGTCAGCTTGATCTTTTACCTAATTATTCAAAAGACAAAGTCAAGAACCTAACAGATGCAATGAGTGTGATTACCACATTTTGGATGCCTGTGTTTTCCTTCGACCTTAGAAAATTCCGACAGTTTGCAGCCAACCGTGTTTCACTTGCAAACGAGATGTGCATTGAACCAACAAATAAGCAGGATCTAGAAGAGTTTGTAACATTTTGGGTGACACTTCTTAGAATTCTCTACCAGAATCACATGGACAAGAATCAGTTGAAATCTTTGGAGTGTCTCATTAGCAGATGGCACGAGCTAATAAATTCGATATAGAAAGGTTACTTATCGACGCACAAAACCAACTCGTTTTCTTTTAGGTGATGGTGTTTGCGTTTCTCCTTGTGAGCCAAGCTCTGTGGGCTCCAATTTTGGAATCTGTGAACTGGAAAGATGAAGATCGTACGTTTGTTCTTCCTCCTTGACGTGGTCTGGCAGTTCCCCTTTAATTTGAGCAGGGTTTTCCTTTTTGATACTGAATCCCTCCTTGATGCGACCGTCACCATTTTCATTATGAATCTGATCCTCGTCTGTACCTGCAGCTGACTTAACCCTCGTATGTCCACTAGTAGTTCTCCAAGTTAAATCATCTTGAATAACTTCAGATATCATACCCCAGGATGGATCAGTTAGCTTCAGTAAATCGGTGCTCTGGATAAACTTGGAAGAAATATGATTATCCAGAGCTTCCCTATCGAAACTAGTCAACATAAGCGCCTCATTTTTATGCTGAGTCTTATACTTTTCAATGAGTCGCGTGCCATTGACAGCCTTATAATTCTCCTCTAAGTAGACAATGTAATCGTCTCTGGACTTGATTGCAGATTCAAGATTAGCGATCTTAAAGAGGAGAAAATGGTGATTAAGAATACCCCTCAAGAAAGAGTTGCTAAAGAATTGAGAAGCAACAGGTTCTTCTGCCTTGATTAATTTACATACCCATTTGAGTCCTCCTGAAAGCGTTAATGAAATACAAAGTGTATTTGGTTCTGTGAAGGAAAAAGAAAGAAGCAGGGGGTCGGCAAACGAAGCATCTAGTTCCGCTGTTAAGATGGGCAATTTAGACACATCAAAATCAACAGCGCCACTTTTTATTACTGCTTGGCACACTTCATCGTTTGTAGGACGGTCTAGCCATAAGTTCTGGAAGTCGGTCACAAAGACTGTGTAAGGCGAGCACAATGCAAATCCGTACATATAACTGGACCCACCAATCTCAACCTTCCTCCAAACTTCAGGGACATTATGATTATCGACGGACATGATGTAAAGCAGATGGTCAATCTGATTGTGAATCAAGTAAAGCAAAAAGGGAAATTGATGGTGGCAGTAGCCGGAATCCCTGGTGCAGGCAAATCAACTTTAGTAGAGACTTTAAGTCGAGAGTTGGACATATTACACATCACCAATCAGCTGCTTCCACAAGATGGATATCATTATTACCGGAGCCAATTAGCAAAGTTCGATAATCCAGAAGAAGCTTTTCTCCGTCGTGGAGCCCCTTTTACATTTGATGGTGCACGTTTTGTTGCAGATGTTAAGAGAGCTAGGGAGGGCGAAACGATTCGTGTTCCTCTGTTCGATCACGCCAAAAAGGATCCAGTTGAAAATGACATTACGATCGATGGAACCACGGAGGTAATATTCGTGGAGGGGAACTACGTTGGACTTTCTGAACAGCCCTGGGGCGAAATCGACCAGCTTTGTGACGAGTTGTGGTTCGTAGATACAAACCCAGATTTAGTGCGGCGCCGCTTAATAGAACGGCATTTAACCAGTGGGGTAGCGCGTACTTTGCAAGAGGCTACTGAGCGTGCAACGGGGCTGGACTGGCAGAATTCCCTTTACATTCTTGAGCATACGAGGAAGCCGCATGTTGTTGTGAAGATTGGGTACGAAAGTGCATGAAGCAGGATTGTTAATACATCTCGGGCTATACGTCGAAAAAAAAAAAGAAAAAAATCAAATTGCAAACTTCTGAATTAGGAGACAATGCTGCATGGCGCTGGTGAGCTGACATATACCAAGACCGTTTAAGATACACTACCGAAATGAGGTTTAGTGTTAACTGTACCAGAGGACCGCGCAATCCAAGCGCATACAAAAAGTACTACGGGCGGCAGAGCCAAAACGGGAATGCATTCGTCGTATAGCTATATGTTCAGAATTTTTAAGAAATATGAGGCATAGGCATGCCGTCGTATAGATGTAAATGCACGGCGTAAAGACCCGTTCACACCAAATGTCAGATGGTTAATGGATCATACCACTGGTTGTCTGAGATCCACCATTGACGTATGCAGGGTAGCCTCTACACTATATAATTTGTCCACTTCTCATTTTACATCTTATTTTCTCTCAGTATTGTCGACAATTTGTCAAACATGAGCATTATACACGACACCTCCCGTCCTATCCGCGAGCGGATGGAAGCATTGATTCGCTTGAAGCAGAAGGAAATCACCGATGGCCTTGCTGCATTGGACACAAAGGGATTCCACACCGACACTTGGGCTAGAGGTAACGAAGGTGGAGGTGGACAGTCAATGGTGTTGCAAGAGGGCACAACTTTTGAGAAGGGAGGCGTGAACATTTCTGTTGTCCACGGGTCCTTACCTCCACAAGCTGTGGAGCGCATGAGAGTTGACCACAAGAATTTGAAAGCTAGTGGTGACGGTTCGGTTGACTTTTTCGCTTGTGGTTTGTCTATGGTGATCCATCCACACAACCCGCACGCGCCAACCACCCATTTGAATTACAGATATTTTGAAACCCTTGACCCAGAAACTAAGGAAGTTAGTGCCTGGTGGTTTGGTGGTGGAGCAGACTTGACCCCATCTTACTTGTATGAAGAGGATGCTCGTCATTTCCATAAAGTTCACAAGGATCAGTTAGACAAGTTCGACACTACCTTGTATCCAGAATGGAAGAAATGGTGCGACAAATACTTCTACATTCAACATAGAAACGAAACTCGTGGAATTGGTGGAATCTTTTTTGATGATTTTGACAGCAAATCTCCTGATGAAATCTTGAAAATCGTGGAAGCATGCTTTGATGCGTTTTTGCCAGCATACGTCCCATTAGTGGCAAAGCACAAAGACCAAGAATTCACAAAGGAACAGAAGCAATGGCAACAGATCAGAAGAGGCCGTTACGTTGAATTTAATTTGGTGTTGGATCGTGGTACTAAGTTTGGTTTGATGACTCCTGGCTCCCGTATTGAGAGTATCTTGATGTCTTTGCCATGTACTGCCAGCTGGTATTATGATCATCACCCAGAGGAGGGCAGCGAAGAAGAAAAACTCTTGAAAGTGTTGAAAGAACCTGTTGATTGGGTTTAGTATATAAATTAATACGAAATGAAATGAATGTTAGACGATTGAATACAACGTAACAGAGTAGTTACATGAATTGTTTAAGTCATATATGCAATTGTATACGTTTAGGAATTCATCTTAGCGAGACCCATCAGACTTAAATTCAGTTCTATGTTATAAAAGGTATGTTTTTGAACCATCATTAAAAAAAGTGCGCAAGCCCGGAATCGAACCGGGGGCCCAACGATGGCAACGTTGGATTTTACCACTAAACCACTTGCGCTTCTATATTGTATCCAACACTTCGAAGATGCATAGTCACATCGGTTGATTAGGAGAAAAGGAAGAGTTTCTAATCAAGCTCTTGAGGATAAACAAGAGCTTTACCCAACGAAAGTTTTACGCTTTGTTTAAACATATCATTTTCTTTAATGAGCCATACCTTTAACTAACTACACACGCAGGAGGAGAGGCTGGTAAATTAACTTATTAATACTGCACATAGCGGCATCGCACGCGTATGCCGTTCTTTTTTTTTCTGCAAATGCTCCTCAGCATATAGTAACAGTAACCCACGTTCGGAAGATCTAGGTAAACATATCTCTTTTATTGTCTTCCCGCTATGGCCACCGAATTAATCTCGATTCCATAATTCACTTTTAATTGCTTGGCCCTGCTAACAATAATATCAGTCAACCAGCTATTTATTCCAGAATTTACCAAACCCTTGCATTTAACATTTTTAATTATATTATCACGTTCAACTAATCCTTCTCCGAAAGTTACAAATGTCTGACACAGAAAGCTACGCTATCTCTTCCAACATACATGTTAGTCCCACACCTCATACCCAGATGGGCGAGGAATTGAACGACCATAGAAACCAGCCCGAAACACTCCCCCCACCTGATGACTCTAGCGATGAGGAACAATTGCTGTCAACAGCAAGAGATCAGGATTTTGGCTCTAGAAGTGGCCAGCAACAACCACAAAAAGCTCAGCAAGCTCAGCAAGCTCAGCAAGCACAACAGCACCAGAGCCGCTCCCAATCCCAAGGACTCCAGCCACGCCCCAGTATTAGCCGCCCAAAAAATCCGCCTGAGATCCCTCGGTACCGAAGAGGATCAAGATCACATTCAGTTGGGAATGCTGATGGAACACCAATGTATAAACAGAGAACAAACGATACCGCTTATTCTTCTCTGGAGGGTAACACTGGTGTTCATTACTCTAAAAGAGAACGCAGACCCTCAAGGTCCTCTGTGGATCTGGAGGCCGACTCACATGCTTCTAGATCTTCACAGGAGACAGAGGAAGATGTTTGTTTCCCCATGTTGCGGGAACACGTCAGAATCAATGGAATAGATTTTGACGAGATCGATGACTTCATCAATGAAGAAAAGGAAAATGAACTGTTGGTCAGAAAGCAAATCGAACTCATTGCTAATAATACAGCAATGAGGGTAGACACCACAAAGGCTACTGGAAGCTCTATGTTTACCGGTACTGAAAAACAAAGCAAGAATGCGATAAAATACACCCCGAAGAATATCTTATGGAAAAACACCGCAAATTCACAGACGCCAAACATAGGAGATACAACAGTGGGTGAAATTTCACCTAAGGAGAATTCAATACTGGCCTCCAATTCATTTGAGGAGTATCCTGATGAGAAGCGATTCGATGATGAATCCTCGGAAAATGTCAAGTTTGGTGGTACGAGAATCAATGAAGGGGATTCTATATTACCAGATAGATTTTCATTTTTCCACTCCGACAATGAGGAGACCGTTCATTCACCTGATTTACCATCTTTGGTACAACCGGGCCAGAGTGCTCGTGAACTATTCAAGAATGGTGAAGGCACGTGGTGGTTGGATTGCACTTGCCCCACTGATGCTGAAATGAAAACTTTGGCCAAAGCTTTCGGTATACATCCATTGACTGCAGAAGATATCCGAATGCAAGAAACTAGAGAAAAAGTTGAATTATTTAGGAGCTATTACTTTGTCTGTTTCCATACCTTTGAGCCAGACAAAGAATCCGAAGACTACTTGGAACCGATTAATGTTTATATTGTTGTTTTCAGAGAGGGTGTATTGACCTTCCATTTCTCTCCTATTCTGCATCCGGCGAATGTTAGAAGAAGAGTTAGGCAATTGAGGGAGTATGTTAATGTCAGCGCTGATTGGCTTTGTTATGCGATGATCGATGACATTACAGATAGCTTTGCACCTGTCATTACAGCCATTGAATATGAAGCAGACGCAATTGATGATTCCGTTTTGATTGCTACTCTGATTAATTTCAGCTCCATGTTGAGAAGAATTGGGGAGTCAAGAAGAAAAGTCATGACCTTAATGCGTCTTCTCTCCAACAAAGCCGATGTGATTAGAATGTTCGCTAAACGTTGTCAGGATGAAGCTTATCAACAAGGTCCAATAACTGCGACATCTAGAGTAAATTTGGCGGGTCTCGGAAGCAACTTTTTAGGGAACGCTTCTCCACCACCATCTGCACAAGGTATTAGTTTTGGACCAGGCCCAGGTGCGCCGCTGGGACTTATGCTGGGTGGCCAGTTTCAAGCGGGCGACAGAGTGCAACCAAGGGCTGATATTGCCTTATATTTGGGTGATATTCAGGATCACGTTGTCACAATGTTTCAAAACTTATCTGCGTATGAAAAGATTTTCAGCAGATCACACGCAAATTATTTGGCTCAATTGCAGGTTGAATCTTTCAATGCCAATTTAACTGTGACGAAAATTTTGGGTAATGTAACGTTGATCGGTACATTGCTTTTGCCATTGAATGTGATCACTGGTCTATTTGGTATGAATGTCAGGGTCCCTGGTGTCGATGGAGACAATTTGGGATGGTTTTTTGGAATTGTGGGTGTAATGTTTTTACTTGTTGTTGGATTGTTTGCTTCCGTCAAAGTCTGGTTGAAACACATTGAAAATGGCCAACGGGACAAGGAGGACTCTTCGAGGTCCATCAAAAGCTTCGGTTTGAAGTATAAAAAGAAAGATGCCGCGAAGTCAGTTATCAGTTTTCCTAATAGATACGACTAAATTTAATACATAATTTTGCATTTTAATTATATTTATGACCAAATTCCTATCTACTTTTATCTTCTTTTGGAATTCTTCGTGGAGCTTTTGTTCTTTGTGTTCTGTTCTTCAATCGGAATCCAAATTTCGTTCTCCTTCTCTTCTGCATGTCGAACAGGACCTTCTCTATTTCTGAAAACCTCGTGTCTCCATTGTTGTAAATGCTTCTTTTTCGTGTACTTTCTCTTGTCTTTTAATGCCAATTCTTTTGGTCTGTATGGGGCGAATTTCTTGATCCCAATGAATTTGTTCAAGTCCAGATCGTCGGCCAAGAAAATTTCTCGTGTAGACAAACCGTAACTTTCAGGTGAAACTTCTCGATACTTGAATTTCTCTTCATCACGGCCAGATGACCGTCCTCTTTCTTCTTCGACTTCGTCACGGATTTTCAATTTGTTTGCTTCAACAAGCTTTTCTGCTTTTTCCTTCAAAGATTGTTTCTCTTTCTTCGCAGACTTCTTCTCTTTTAGTTTCTCTTTCTTTGATTTTTTCTTGGGCGGTTCGCTTTCCTCTTGCTTTTCTTCTGCAGGTGGGATAGTATTTTCATCATCTGATTCATTTTCTTCATTTTCTTTAGATTCATGAAACTCAGCCATGATTTCATCTTCCTCATCCCATTCAGGCTTAGTGATCTCAGCATTGTAATACAGCTCATTGAAGATTTCAGCCATTTTATTATCCCAGTCAGCATCATCAAAATCATCATTCATCAAAGATTCTCCAAAGACACGTTCAATCACCTCGTCACTAATATCGTCTCCCACAGCTTCTTTGATTTTCTTCAATCTGTCCAAGACTTTGTTGACTTTGGCTGTTTTCTTTTTTTGAATTGCCTGCTCAATTTCGTGTTCTTCCTGTTCCTTCATGGCATGCTTTTTCTCTCTAGCTCTCTTACGCGAGTTTGTCTTACCACGTCTTAAAGTTGCCTGTGTTCTAGCATATGAGACAATTTCTGCTGAGTTTGGATCTTCATATCTAAAGTTGTAAGCTTTCTCGAAGTCTTCAACTGCATCATCAAAATCTTGCTCATCTTCATTATCAATTTGGTCAAGGTTGATCACCTTATCATTCTTCTTTGGGATCCATGCTTGGTTTTCAAGGAATGAGGTCAAGAATTCCTCTGCATTCTTTGACGGATCTGGCAACTTTACCGATTGCTCTTCAGGGACGGGAGCAGGACGCTCTTTCTTTTTCAAGAAGTCATCATCGTCATCGTCATCGCCATCTTCTTCAGCATTGAATGCGTTCTTGATATCATCAAGCAATTGGTTTCTCTCTTCTCTTTCGGTCACAACGAATGGCTTTTCACCATCAACTGTTCCGTATTCGCCATTTTCTTCATTATCATCATCTTTGTATCCTCCAGATAATAAATTCATTCTATGGTAATCTTTCAAATAGATTGGCTTGTCTTTTGATTTCTTCAGGGAAGCGTCTGTGAAATCCTCCTCTTTGTCGAAAAACTTCACCTCTGGATTCAACAACTTCTTAGGATCAGTTTTTAACGTATGGATAACTTCATTGATCTGTGCCTCCACATTTTCTGTTAACAACTCTCCGTATTCGTCCTCTTCTTCAGAAGATGACGATTCCTCATTGTCGCTCTCAGCATCATTATCAAAAGTGACACTCTTTTGGGAAGAAGGTTTGACAACAGCTTCAGATTTATTTTCTGTTTTAGAAGCTGAAAGTTTTTCAGCCTCTTCCTTTGCCTTTTTAGCAGCTGACTTCTTTCTGGCCATGGTTGTTTAGTTAAAACGATAGGTCATCGCATCTCTGCGAAAATGATAACCCATCTACATCATGTTCTATGCACGATCGAGCAAGAGGTACTCAGCAATAAAGATATGTATTTGCATTATGAAAAAAAAAAGAGAAAGTATCGAAGACAAAATATAAATATTAGATTTTCAGCAATTGATATTCATTCTTCAAACTCCGTTCAATTACTGGTACATTTTGATACCACCATGAATACGCAATTTCGCACCGATTGAGATCAAGATTCTCGCTGAGGATTTTCCACAATTTGTGAACAAGAAAGGCCTTTTCTTCTCTGCTGCTTTCAATTACCAATCTCCACATTTTGTTCAACCAGTGTTCAACCAGTCCTAATGGTAGATATGGAATAATATTGAAAAACGAGACAATAATGGCTTCCCTCGATGTGTTAGGTGCTTCTCTGACACTAAATTGATCCATAGAATTGTCCCCTTGCAGCATAGAAACAAGTAGAGGCACTGCAGTGTCCTTAGGCTTTTTCTCTTTGTTGAGTTCCACAATATTCGTTGCTTCACTAGAATCCTGTTCGAGTTGTGAAATCGTAGATTGAGCATCGATTTCTGAAATAGGTTGTGCAGACGAGAAAAGCTCCCCGTTATCTCTAGTGATTTTCAAGCCACTAGTGGTGTTAGTACATTTGAAAAACACAAAGTCTAAAAACTCTTCTGCTGAACTTGGGAAAACACTGCCAGCACCATAAAAAACTGGATTCGACATGATCTTTTTACCCAAAGATTCAACTGCTGTACTGAGTTGAGTAGCGGTCAAAATTTTGGGAAATTGCTGTACAATTAACTCAATGTACTCCAAAACTTGCTGAAGATTTGCCTCTGTGTCTTCTTTGTTGGAAAAGTAAATGAGCAATACGGAATGTCCAGCTTCGACCAAGCTTCTGTCATGCAACGATTTGTTTCCAACTATACTAAGAACAATCTTATGAATAAAATCAACAAACGGCTTGTCTTTAGTTTTGGATTCTTGAAAATAATTTTCCCAAAGACCAAAGACAAACAAAACCTTAGTACGTGCAATATAATCTTGATTTAAAGCGTCTGAGTGTAAATTAAGTTCCTGGTAATTTCCGATCAAATATCTTGTGAACTTTTCAAACTGTGATTGCTCATTGTTTTTTAAGCATACTTCAAGTGACACATAGTACACAAAATTATAGCTATCGAAGCCTCCAGAGCCAATAGCTGTTAAAATGAAATTCGAATAATAGAGTGAATGTAATATGCGAGAGCAGATATGACTGTACTCTCGCTCGAGCTCAGAATATCTTCTTCTTGACCAGATGAAATTATTCGCCAAGGATTGTCTCCCCAACAGAAGAAATCTTGATAGAATCCCCTGGTATACTATGACTTTGGAAAACAAAATTGATTTCATGATGATCCAATACTGCTGGAGAACACTATCAGTGGAATCAATATTGTCGGCCGACACATTTAAATAGGGACTAGAAGAACAGAAGTGATTCATATCTCTGTCGTATTCCACGAGATATTCAACAATACCATGAATAACTTTCGAATTTTCTTTTGAGTTGGGCATGGTCCTAATCAATGCAGCAATTAAAATAGAAAGTCTGTTCAAATGTTTGATTATCGGTTTAGAAAGAACATTCTGAGAGATGTACTCTTCATTTCGAATGGAGGGTTCGACATTGGCAAAAGTTTTATACACAATTGTGCTCAAAGGACTAGTCATAGAATAGACAAGCTGTACAGCTTGATTTAAGACTAAGGCTGGGGAAATAGTGATGCAGTAATCTGAGATGTCCTCCGAATTGTCATTAAACTTTAAAGCCAAACAAACAAGAGAAAGGCTGGTGATTTCATGCGGAAGAGATCTTCCTATTGAATGTATAAAGCATGTTTTAAATAACTTGTCTGCTTTTGAATCCCATTCCAGAAAAAACACTTTGTATTGAATGTTATGGGTCTGGGTGTATAGTTGGTCTCTTAAATTGTTAGAGAGCCACAAACCTGTGATAATTGGTAACGCTTTCCATTGGTTTTGATTTGGGTCGGACCGGACAAAATTGTTGAGTTCTGTGAACAAAATTTCATAAAATGCTCGAACAGACAAAGTTGGCTGTGACACTTTGAGTTTCTTGTCTGCTATTAACTTAAAAACTTCAATAATTAAATAACAATCTTCAAATGAGGGAAGCTGGTGAGCAAAGTTTACTTTATTGTTGAGGAAACTCAGAAATACCAAGCGGAGGTTGTGCTCATGTTTGATGTAGGGAAGATAATTGTAGATGTATCCTAAGACCTGTCGGGGTGTTAGAGTCTGAGGCGGGTTTCTCATCGCATGAATTAAATAATCCAACTCTTGTACAGTCGCTACATTGTGGTCCCTTGATTGACCAGCCAATTCTCTGTAGGTGGACATGTTTGCGAGGGTATATGAATTGTTGCTGAATCGACATATCGCAGACAAGGTGATAACCGAGGCTCAGTTGTGCACAGAAGCACAGGTTTCCCCATATTTCAGGTTGAGTCTTTTCATCCCAACAACAGTTAGATAAAAGGAACTCAGATGAATTGTCCAACAGGGAATTAGTTCTTAATTTTGAAATTGTTTATTATTAGGATAAAAGTGGTTCGGTAAGTGTAGTGGTCAGCTGACAAATGTCTTGCAACAATTCACTCTATTTGCGGGGGTTTAAATTGGCCATCCAAAAGAATAAACCACAAACTATAAATTCTGTCAGACATCAGATTAAGTTGCAAAGAGCTAATGTTGAAGAAAGAAATAACATAAAGTTTCTAAAATTAATGTAACTGCACCATAACAGTGTCAATGCCAGAACGAAAGAGAGGAGTAATGCTTTTGGTACTGCATCCTTACGTGTATAAGTGATTTTCTAGAACAGGAGTATCTGCAACAATCCTACTACTTCACATAAAAATGTCAACGACTGTCAATCGAACAATTAAGCTCAATAATGGGTTATGTATCCCATCAATTGCAATGGGGGTGTATTTAACATCACCTAAAATTGCAAAAGAAGTCGTATACAATGCCCTAAATGTTGGATACAGACATTTGGATTCAGCTGAATTGTATGGCAATGAAGCGGAAGTTGCTGAAGCAATCACAGTTTGGCTCCAGGATAATAAAGATTTTAGCAGAAAAGACATCTTTTACACAACAAAGATCTTTGACAACCATCATGGATACGAAGAAGCAAAAGACGCAATCGATAAGTGCTTGTCCCGTGTAAAGAGCTTGGGATATATCGATTTAGTATTGATACATTCTCCCCAATCAAATAAAGAGAAAAGATTGGGAACATGGAAAGCTTTGGAGGAAGCAGTTCAAGACGGGAAGATAAAATCCATCGGGGTTTCCAATTACGGAGTTCAACACTTGAAAGAGCTCTTGAACTACGACAAGTTGAGAATCAAACCTGTGATTAACCAAATAGAGTTGCATCCTTGGTTGATGAGAACGGAGATTGTAAACTTTTGTCGTGAAAACGACATCGAATTGGAAGCATACTGTCCTCTCACACAAGGTGAATTATTGGGCGACAAAACCTTGGGGCGGATTGCTAAAAAGTACAACAAAACTCCCGCTCAGATTTTGATTAGATGGTCACTCCAGCAAGGTTTCATTCCTCTTCCTAAATCAACCAAAAGACACCGTGCTATCGAGAACATTCTGGTATTTGATTTCGAGATCCTGGAAGAGGATATGAATGAGTTATCACACCCTGACGAGTATATGAGAGTTGGAGGTTGGGATCCAGTTCATTACCCTCATTAAAAATCAGAAGAAGCTGAATGGTTACTTCATAAGTAATTAGTATTAGTATTGATGTACGGGTGTGTCCATCGTATTTTTTTTTTCGAGTTGGACGTGCATGTAGTTTCATACTCATAGTCATTTATCACACCATCTTTCCATTCCAACATTTACCAAGAGCATTACTGAATGTACATTCCAAAGCAGCCAAACCTAGCATATCTTTGAAATGGTTCGTGAGTTTCCTTTGGTCCGATCCTACCATAATTTGGTATGGAATTTGAAGCATTATAGGCCTTCTTGCCAGCGACCTCCATTCCGTGCAACTAAACATCCATTTTGCACTAATGTTCAGCTTCGAGAGGCTTCATGTGCAATTTGGTTCAAAGAGACTTCGAAGGAACTAGGAACAAAGTTGGCTACTCAACTAGCTGAATCATCGCATACATACAAGTCTCATACGAAACCGGCGGCGTCTATGAAGCTATTGAACATGAGGCCATCGGCACTTTACTCGACACAAACAGATGTACATCAAAGCATTGAAGACCACTCTAAACAAGCCTCGGTACATCCTGCTGAACTAGAGATAGTAAAACTTTTTAAGGCAAATGATTTTCAGACAATGAGCCTGAGGTTAGCTGAACTTAAAAGTGAAGGCATCATTCTCCCTACAGAGATAATCAACGAAATTATTTCGAATGTCTATGCAGAACTTCCATCTGATAGTACTTACGAATATCTATATCAATCTTCTGTTGAAGTTCCACAGTTTTTTGGGAAGACTGACCTACGGTACGCCACATTATACAACAAGCTATATTCGCAGGTTCCAAGTCTATACTCAATTTGCAAACTTTATGAGCTGGAATGTTTCAACGATAAAAAATTTATTGAGAACTCTATTCGTCTTTGCTATCACATGAATGATTTGGATTCTCTTCAGCAATTGCTTTACTTTTATCTCAAATTTCCTGAGTATGACTCGCGTACTTTAGCATGCGTCATTAATACTTTTGTTTTCAATTATGATGTCGAATTTGCTGCTACTTTGTTCCAAAGTATAGTCGATATGAATAAACCGTTGGATGAAACTTTGCTTGCAGCAACGCTTATAAGTTTGTCCAAGACTGATGCAATTTTTGATAAAATGTTGACTTTATTCAGATGTTGGGTCAACTCTCCAAATTGTGAAACTCCTTTCCCAAAAACTATTGCATTTCTACTCAAACAACATTATCGCTTTGGTACAACAAACGAAATTGCTGAGATGGAGGAGATCACTGCCAGATTTGGATACAACACCAATTTTCTTGTCCAGATAGTTAGGAATCAAGGCAAAATTGAAAGACGTGATTTACAGCGTAAGAAGACAATTACCGCTGATGATATTAAGGAGATTTTGGAAATACGCAACACAATTGGTGATTCAAAATATGCGTTGAAAATATTCTATGAATCTTACCTTCGATTCATGTCGAAGTTTTCAACGATGAACATGATTCAACTAATGCTACGTGAAATGAAAAAGGACGGTATACCATTCACAAAATTTGCATACAATACCATCATCCAGCATTATATTTCCGAGAACAAGTTTCTTCCTATGGTTAAGTTCATTCAAAAGTTTGTATCAAAGGCGAACAAATTTGAGCCAATTTACGTCAAGCAAATATTTGATTGCTTCGTTAAAACCTATCCATACGAATCTGCCAAGTTCGGAGAGAACTTTGATAGATGGCTTGATGATGTAAATCTTTCGACCGATATGAAAGAGCTAATACAGAGTGCTTGTAAGATGACAAAATTGAATTCCAATATGTGTCCTGTCGCAATTCAAAAGTCATCTCTTGCAAATTCAAAAAAATACGAAGATCAGTGGAGACTGCCCTTCTTAGAACTTAAGAAAGGGTATACCGAGACCAATGATACAGCTGACTCTAACATGACCAGTAGTCTCCGGGATGCGATAAGAAGAGGTATTCGTCCAGATTACCATGTTGTTGAAAGCATATTGAGGAAGCTGAATGCTTCGCAAAGGTCTCGTATATTGAAAGCTCTCCCGGAAATAAGGATGGACAGGTACAAGACAAGATTAGAAATTTTCCATTTTCTTCTCTCCAAGCCGAATAAGACTTCTTTGAACAAATTTGTCCTTTCAATGGAAAACAATTTAAACACCAGTGACAAACTACTCTTGGCAAGACGCTTGTTTAATGAGAATTCTTATGAGCTAGCATCACAATTATTGAACTCATTAAATGCGGAAGAAATTACTGATAGCAGACATATGCTTCGGCTCAATTTAAGTCTAAGAAATAACATTGCCAAAAATGATTTCGCTGCATGTGACCAAGACATTAACCATTTTCCAATTAATGAGGTTACACTCAGTCCGTATATTTACAAACAATGTCAGTATATTGAAAAGAATTTGACTCGGAAGATCCGTGCTCTGGAAGCAAATGAAGGATCATCTTCCCATGATCGAATTGGTTCAATGAAAAAAACCTTAGTAAATTTGAAAGGATTAATTGGTGATATCGGTGCAAGAATAGAACAAGACAAATTAGATGTCCTGGAGATGGTGCATGATTTATTTCGTATGTTGGATAATTGGATCGATTGCACTAGAAATCACGACGTACGCAAACTTTAGTGCTACAACAATGCATAAACCCATGTATATACAATATAGAGCATTTTATTTCTAAATTAGTCCCTTTGTCGTATCGATCTAATTGATCTTCCTGAGTTCAGTGACACATCCGAGGGTTGGGCCAGTGATGTGCTTTGGTATTTAGCATACTTGTCCTTAATAGATTGAGGTGTATTATCCAGCAGTCGATGGGCAGTTGATGCCATGGGAGTATATGATACATTAGGGACATATGCCGTTGTCCTAGTAGTAGATTGAAGGTGTGAATCACCATATGTATCCCTGGCGAAATTCTGCCTCTTGTTAGGACCTGAATAATGATCCAGATGCAATCTCTTTTGATATCTTGATGTAGTCTGAGACGTATGTGCTTGGTAGGGGTTTGATGAAAGATTCATTCTTCTTCCTGAAGATGCAGCGGATGCATCTCGTGAATGATGAGCAGTAGCAGAAGTGTAATGCCGACCTCCGAGCCCACCCCCTAAGCGACGAGGGCGCCAGTTACGTATTAAGCGGCCCCTTTCCATATCAACAAGTACTTTTCGTTTTTTTTCCATATTACTTGGAGGATCTATCTCCAAGCCTGTTGGTGCCAATTCCCGAATGCAGTTCTTAGCGTCTGCCTCTCTCTCAAATACAATGAATCCATATCCACGCGACTTGCCTGTTTTGATGTCTCTTATTATCTTAATAGCTTCGATACTTCCGTATTTGCTAAATACCTTGGAGAGGTCGACCTCACCAAGAGTGTAATAGATTCTGGCGACAAAAACGGTTTTGTATGGATCCTTGAGGAAATCGTTCTTGGCGAAAGCATCAGCGTCTTCCCATTCGGCCAATTGTCGATTTAGGGATTCCTCATGTAATTCTTTTCTGCTCGGACCCTTGGGCTCAACATGTATCAGTTTGGATTTTAGCGTTGCACAGTACTCTGCAATTTGCAGTTTCCATGACGATATTGGAGTAATGGATGGAGTAGTACGTCTCTCTGGTGGGTAATCAATAAACTGTTTGAAAGGGAAGGGAAGTTTCGGGAGAAACAATTTTTTTATCTGTGGCGGATACCTTTCGTTATCATCAACCTAAACAATTAGTATACTTATCGAAGAAAGGGGAAATCTTGTAACATACCATAGTACTAGCGATGAAGTTCTGTTGAAAATGGCACGCATTTCTTGTGATCTAATGAGACACATACGTCACGTGATAGTTTTGTTAGTGTAAGTCAAATCTAATTCAATTTTTTTTTTTTTTGTTTGAATGTTGATTTGGAATTTCAAAGGAAGGCATAATTATGTTATAAACAAATATACCCCTTTATTGATACGTTTGAAATGACAGATTTGATTATGGTCTACATAAGGGTTTACTGATAATGGCCTGCAGGAGACTATGTGATCTATTCTCAGATAGAGTCGTTGAACGCTACGAGATACACCTTCATGTCAGAGATCGACTCTGAGAACGAATTTGAGAGATACAACTCACAGGTTTCTATAACTACACTACCAGCATTTACGCGGCGGCAACTTTCCTTATACAATGGCCGTGACAAGAAAGAGATCTATGTTGCAATCCGAGGTTTCATTTACGACGTGTCTAACAATGAGAAAAACTACGGTATAGGAAAAAGCTACCATGCTCTTGTGGGGAAAGATGCAAGTAGACTTCTAGGGACTAATCGGCTCAAACTTAAGGATGAACATATCTTGCCACAAGAAGGAAGTATGTCCAATACATGGTACACGGGGGATTTGACCGAAAAGCAGAATCAAACCGTTGATAAGTGGGTGAAATTTTTCCAAAAACGGTATTACATAGTGGGTGTGGTGATTGACCACCAAAGTAAGCCATTCGAATAACTGAACGTGACTTGAAGAATTCTGCACGTGAAGTCGTTAAGCAATCGTAACTGATTGCCAATAATGGGATGGTTGGGTGCGTACATAAATTCACCGCTTGTATAGAGGCTGTGCTTCATATTTTTCGATGCTATATTACGCGACATTGAAGGATGCCTAAGTAGTTATTTGGTTTCATTCGAAGAGGGACTTGCCACCAGCATTTACCGCATTTCAAATAATTGACTGATAGAAATGATTAGACAGAACTTATTTGTAGCCTTTAATTCAATTGGCCATAGATACATGAGACAGCAAGAATTAGGGAGTGTCGAAAGGACCAGTATGTCATATGACACACAATATGCAGGTTTTGTACATTTGACATTAAGCTGAGTGTCTTCTAGTAGAAGGTCATATTTCTTCTTCTAGAAGACTATTCCGGATTGTGAATCTTTGACCGCATACTTTCCTATCGTCATAAAAACCTGTATTTGAGATATACCTATCTTACTTATCCTCCTTTATCAACTTTTGCATCGCCTTCTTAACCCTTTCACCATTGCATTTCCCACTACAGAAGCTACTCCGGATTCATGTCTCAGAAAGCAACCCTTAGACAACAGCTACTCGCCAGTGATTCAGATATGAATACACTAAGTGGATTTGCAGCATCCGGGAAAATGCAAGTGCCTAATGGCTATATTCCTCCTCAACACCCTGCCTACGGGAGTGCAGGACCTGCTTACTCCAATCACGATTTGATGGTTCCAGTCGATGCATATGGAGTGCAATCTTCAAGAAAACAATCTTTAACTTCTAACCTGGGAATGCAGCGGTTGTTCCGCCGGAGAGGGCCGCAAGCAGCATTTGATGACGAGTCTGGTGCAGACATAAGTGATGTTGCCGGACAGGAAGTGTCGTTTTCGGACATTACCCATTTACGAAATGCTGATAGCCGTTATAACATCACACATTCTATGCCATTGGATTCTTCAGCTCCGATTATTCCTGTCTTGGGACCGGGAGGATCTGGTATCACTCAAGGAATGAGTAACATTCAGTACAGAAAGCAAATGAATCACCAAAAGAAAATGAACCTAGCCAACAGTGCTCGTGCAATGTCACTTGCAGGTGGAAATCCAATGATACCCAATGCGTATCCCCCAATGGATGATAGATCCCAATCTTTTGTAGGGAATGGCAGAAATGTCCCAGGCCCACAAATTAGAGGAGCATACACTGACCCACGAAACTCCTCACGTGCCATGTCCTTAAACTCAAATTTCTCGAATCGAAACCAAGGTCCAATGAACAGACTAAGGCCTAATGGTCAGAATATGCCTGGCCCCCCTCCCATGAACGGAATGGGAGGTAATCAATATGGCCCAAGAGGTCCTCCTCCTGGAGCGCGTGCTATGTCATTACGTTCAGGTCCTAGCCCTGGTTTGGCATCAGTTCCCGGCGTCACTCATGGTTCTGGTACAGGTCCAGGTCCAGGTTCATATTTCAACCCTAATGGGAGGGGCCCACCACCTGGTGCGAGAATGAACTCCTTAAACAGTAACTCCATGCCCGGACAAAGATCCCAATCATTCACGCAGTCTGCTTCGAATCCCTACTTATCACAAAGGGTTTCCAGACCATTCAATAAGACACAGCCAGGATATGGCCAAGGATATCGTAATGGAGAAGGGAAACCTAACGGCGGTAATCTTCCATTTAGTTCTGCTGGAAATGCTGCATCTTCTCCCCAAATGCCAAATACAGGTATCTCATCTGATTCCATCATGAATCCTGTGGAAGAAGAGGATGAAATGGAAAGGTCTCGTCTCGACCCTGGTGTGCAAAATCCATCTGCTCATCTTCAACAGGACTTGGAAGATGCAGAAAATGAACACGTCTACATGTTTGACGAGAAGTCTAGTGGATACCTTTCACGAAAATCGACAATAAAGAAATCTGACTCTATGAAAGTCCGCCGATTGGAAATCTTCAACAAAAGCGATAAAGACAACGAGAAAGAGGATATGGAGAACAAATCAACGTATTCCAGTACAGCAGGAGATGGGAAGTCCCGTAAACTGTTTTATGATTCTAATGACGAAGAAATAAATATGTTCCAACGTGACCTGGTTACTAAATTAAAGGCCATTGGTTCATCATCAAAAGAGGATGACGAAGTATATTTTACCACCCCAGAGTTCAAGTCTCCAGAAAGAATGTCGAACTCGCCAGATACGGACAATTCGAGTAATGACCTCCGCGACAAGAAAACTACAACGGAAAGTACTAATCTGTTCTCAATCAAGCATAGCCCGTACAAAAACAAGCCAATAAAGTTGAAGAGCCTCGCTGCAAATACGGCATTTTTGAACTTGCGAAGCCCATCACTGGAATACTCAAGCGAGTCCACTCTCAATAAGCAACTTGCTGTGGATAGAAGCGACATTGACAGTCAAAGTTCTGTGTATACAAATGAGACCCCTAAACTCTCAGATCATATGAACTTTCTGACTTCACCTACTTCAGAGCAGCCATCGGATAATGTCTCCAGTGTGAGAAGTCTCAGTGAGAATCATCATAGTCCTCAAGTGAATGACCAAGTGGAAGAGGAGGGTGCTAGTGATTTTGAAATATTGAAGTTGGCGTCGGATAAGCAATCTGTCTCCAATGATGGGTTCAATGTTAACGAAGACTTCAACCAACCAGCTGATCTGAAACTGAACGCGGAGGTAGAAAAGGAAAACGAATATAGTGAAGGGTCATTGGAACCCTTATCGTTTGAGAGCTCTCAAAATCCTCATGGTACCCATCAAAGAAAGAGCTCAAGCTTTTCGTCAAGTGGAATGGATATGAAGTTCAGAAGATTGTCCCAAAATGGAGGTTTGATGATAAATGAGAAGCCTGAAATAAGTTCTATCCCTATCGAGAATCCGCTGAATGATAAAAAAGAGGCTAGAAAATCTAGAAGCTCGATTATTTCTAATCGGTCAAGAAGCTTCATAAAGAGATTATCGAGGAATGCATCGAAAAGAAACGTCGACGATATAGATGACTCTAACTCTGTGAGTTCCAAACTGAGAGCTCCATCTGTCGTGTCGTTGCAAGAGAAACCGAAAGAGCCAATTACATTTACGAAAGACGAACTTGCAATAATGACTTGCAATTATGATTTACAAAACGAGTTACAGTTGGTTACGTCAGAGTTGGCATTATCGATCAAACGTGAGTTAGCTTTGGAGTCCAAACTTAGGAATAGCCCTACTATGGGTACATCCTCTGGGAATACTTCGACTGAGAAAGAATTGGCAGAGAAAGCTCGTATTATTGCAGAATTACAAGAGAAATTGAATAACGAGAGAAGAATGAGATTCATAAGTGAAGAGCATGCACTTTTGGCGGAAAATGGCCAAAGTGCCAATGCTTTGAAGCTCGACTACGAAAAGAACGAACTATACAAACAGTTTTTACAAAAGAATGATCTTGTAAATCAATTGCAAGATAAAGTTGAAGAATTGGAGACTGCGAAAGCCACAAACTATGATAATGATTTGTTGCGGAAGTATAACGAGCTTCTTCATGAAAACACTGAATTAAGACAAAGTTTAGAAAGTGCGAATAGAAATAAGGGACCGAATAGCACTGAAGACCTCTCTGAACATACACAAAACCGGGAGTTTGAACAGGCTCAAATAATTTCGTTACGGACACAAAGGGATGAACTACGGGAAATGATTACAAAATTAACATCATCTCAATCTGTTGAACTCACTATAGCTCATGAGCGTATAAACACTTTAGAGGAGAAGCTCAGAAAATTGAGTATGATCAACGACAAATTGAGCAAGAGGATGGATAGATCCGAAAATACAGGTGGGCTGAACTTTAGCACCAGGAATGGAGGTAAACTTCAAGGTTTCGATGTTGTTTCACACAAGACTAAGGTTTTGGGCAATTAGTTACGACATTTAGTATCTGTACATAAACACGAAATTTTAATTCTATCAATTATACTCTATTGGTGAAGTCAATTAACTTGACTCTAAAATGATTATGCTACTTGAGGTATGAGTAAATGAAATTGAGTACCACGTCTGCGATGACCGACCCTTGGTTGATCAAATTGTTAGTATTATAAGTCAGTCTCTCAAAAATGGATTTGTCGATAATTTTGTTCTCATGATTTTTTTCCAACATCTTCAATGATTGTGGGGTGCTGAATTCAGGATGGCCTTGAAATGTAAGAATCTTGATAGGACCCAGTTCAGTAACGAGGCCTTGAATAGAACATTTGTTAGTACTTCCAAAATTTTGAAAAGATGTTTCGGAGATCTGATTATGGCTGGCAGTGGAAGTCGGAGGCAAGCCATACACAATATCTCTGTGGAATTCCACCAAGTTAATGTGCTCTAATATTTTCCCATTTTCCATGGTGAGAGGACCTTTAAATGGAGAGTTTTCAATATCAAGAATACTCCGATTCAATGCAATGGTAGTTGTTCCAATTTCCCAGCCATGTTCCTCGATATTCCTATTCACTTTACAACCGAGATTCTTAGCCAAAATCTGATGACCGAAACAGAAACCCACAATGGGCAAATCTTTATGAGTAAACAAGCATGAGTTGATAAAACTGTCCAACCGATCAATCCATGGATTGTTTTGCTGAAACGAATCTGACCTAGAACCAGTCAATACAAATGCTTTAATATCTCCCTTTTCTGTCTGAGATTTGAGTAGCTCGAGTGTATCTTCTAACTGTCTTATCTCCTCCTCCTGATCTTGATCCTCATGGACTGAGAATGCAATTTGATATTTCACAAAAGGAATTGAACTTTTATGCAAGAGTTCCACTACGTTATCTCCAAAGTCTCCAAATTCCTCGGAAATACAGGAGATTGGGGTATCCAAAACGAGAATAGCAATATGTGGAGGCATCAAACGAAGATTAGGAGGTCGATAACTTATCCTGACGGTGGGATAAAATACAGACAACCTGAATCCAGGTGTGCATAACTCAAATTTGTCAGACAACTCAAAAGCCGCAATTGGCAATGCGAAATACGCAATCGCGCACATGGGTAATAACTACACTTGTAACAAGCACACACAAATTTATTCAAGATCAAATATATATGGGAATTCATATCAACCATATTCTCACGACTATGTTTTTGTCAACTAGTGAGGATGCTCCAGAATATGTAAGAAGATCTTTAAAATTAATTGCACACATGTAATCGAGTGGTAATATGTCCTCCTATTTTGTGTGCTTCGGAGGTGCGGGTGTCATTATTCGAAGTTTTTCTTGTAGCGACTAAATACATTTTCCTAGGTACTTCCTCTACAGACATTTTCAACCTAAGTCTTTTTGATAAAGAAAATCCAATTTTGTTGGTGAACTGTTTGAAGTTGCATCTAAATTGTATTTAGTACCGGTACAGCACATTGTCTTCACACTTGTGCTCGTCTATTCGAAACGGCAGCTTCCCCCAACCTCTAAACTATAGTAACACTGAGCTTGGAGCATCGATGGAAGGAATACAAAGAAATAGTGAATCAGGACACAATAATTCCAATCAATTACCTGGGAATCCTCCTGGAACAATTTCGAACTTGAGTGCTGGATTGAAATCTGTTTCTCTCAATGACCAACAGCAGAATACTGTCAACTTGAACTTGTTACAGCAACAACTCCATAATGAAGCAGCTGATAATACGGCAACCCAGACACGTATCAGTCACTTCTTTGCCAATCAACCAACCGAAGGGTACACCCTCTTTTCACATCGATCTGCGCCAAATGGCTTCAAAGTGGCCATCATATTGCTGGAGCTTGACTCCCCTTTCAACACTATTTTCTTGGACTTTAATTCTGGGGAGCAAAGGGCACCGGAATTTGTTTCAATCAATCCAAATGCACGTGTCCCCGCACTAATCGACCACAACAACGAGAATACCTCCATCTGGGAATCAGGAGCGATAATATTGTACTTAGTATCGAAATATTTAAAGGAAAATGGCGAGTGTCCCCTTTGGTCTGATAACCTTGTGGAACAGTCTCAGATCTCATCTTGGCTTTTCTTCCAGACTTCTGGACATGCACCAATGATCGGACAGGCATTGCATTTCAGATACTTCCATTCTTGTCCAGTTCCCTCTGCGGTTGAAAGATACACTGACGAGGTAAGAAGGGTTTATGGAGTGATTGAAATGGCTTTGGCTGAAAGAAGAGAAGCATTGATTATGGATTTGGATAGGGACAATGCTGCCGCATACTCGGCAGGAACTACTCCTCTTAGTTCTTCGAGATATTTTGACTATCCAGTGTGGTTAGTGGGCGATAGAGCAACGGTTGCTGATTTGTCCTTTGTTCCATGGAACAACGTTGTGGATCGTATTGGCATTAACTTGAAAGTGGAATTCCCCGAAGTATACAAGTGGACGAAATATATGATGAGACGTCCAGCCGTCATTCGTGCCTTGCGAGGACATTAGACAGCCACTCGATCTCCAGCGAGAATGATGTAAGTCATGAAACGGCTGGGTCCGGTTTTATCGTGACAATACAGAACAAGGCAGCGCGCTTAAATAGGAATAGATGCGTGATGATCTGTGACTGAGCCATCATCCTTGCTTATTTCTATCACATTTCAATTAACTACTACTCTATATGGTCAAAAGCGTATATAAGTGTCAGGTAGTCTAACAAAATCAATTAAATTATATAAACATACATCGTCTATTTTTTTGGGCTCTCTTCTTCTCTAAGAGTTGATGTCGGCAGCGGTATAGTTAGCAGTCTTGTAATCCCACAAGAAGGTCACCTCAGTAGGAACATCAGTGACATTACATTGAGTCTTGTAGTCCTTTCCTTCTAATCTGGAGTTGATGTAAGACTCAAAATCAGAAAGCTTACATGAGAAGCCAGGTCCAGATTGACACGACTGAATAGGGTATACAGCATCGTTCACGATATATCTCACATAGGAGTCACCACCGCAAGAATATTTCTCGGTGTACAATCTGGCACCTTGAGGGACAATTTGACTATGCACATATGGATTAGGGAATGGAATATGGTCAGTAGGCAAATCTGACTCTGGTTCAAGCAATCCAAGAGCTGAGTGAAAGATTTCAATATCAGTGTCATGTGTGAATCCCAAGAGAATTCTGAATTCAGGGTCCTTCTCTTTCAAAAATTGTAAAGTGGCATTCAAGTATGGGGCAGCAATAGTAGCGGTCAAGTTGTGGCCCTTACCATGAGAGTAGTAATTGCTAAGATCATTGGCATAAGCATACTTGATGAACTCTTCATTTGTGAAAAGGTCACAGAACTTAGAGGAGCCTCTGACATTCGTTTCATAAGCACACCAGGAAAACAATTGGTCGACATCGGAATCGGTCAAGTTAAGACCATCGTTTCCCTGAAGAAGCCTCTCCTTAATCTCCTTCAAGTAAGATTTGTCATATTTGGCCACAACATCATCATTGACATCTTCATCGTAAGCTACACATCCAGATCTTGGGGTCAATGAGTTGGCTCCCATGTTGGCATCCTCAGGTATGACATAATACTTGACGGAATCTTCGGTGTAATCGTCACCCATGAAACCCCTAGCAAAGTACTTGGAGGTTACGTGGACTCTGCCAGAGTTAGAGGTGAAGACCAAGAGATTCTCGTCACTAGCATTAAAAAGTGACTTATATTTGTTTCTGAAGAAGACACCATGTCTCAATGCATTCGAAGTGCCTGCGTAAGGTCCTTCAGAGTTGGCTGGGGTAGTTTCCTTTTCATATAAGTCCTTGCTTGGAACGAAATATGTGTAGTCGTTCAAAAAAGACAATTCGCCAGTGAAAGTCTCATTGTGCGATGAAAACTTTGCCATGATGGCTTCTAATTTTTTTCCATTGTTGGTGGATGGGTATCTCTCACCGTGTCTAGACAACAAGTGAACCTGTTCCAACGTACATTGTGGTGGTACATCAGTAGAGATTCCAAAGCCAGGGTGCTGAATGTAAGGGGCAGAACCGCCCAAGAAAGTGAGGATGTTGTATTGTTCAGTAGCGGCTTGTTGTGGGGTAGCTAAGTCCGAGAAGATGGACTGACCCGCGAGCAACAAACCGTTATTAACAAGCTTAGAGATAGCAACCATTGCGATTGAATTTAGTGAATTTCAGAGGTAGGATTATGCAGTTGGTATACGAATATTTATATGTGAAGAAAGATCGGAAACGTCCGTCCGGAATGTAAGTAACTGGAGTATGTTTACCCATTCAATTTAGATTTCCTTTATGACATCGCACACGTGTGGGTCAATAAGGTCCCGATTAGGATGAATGTGCGGAATATGGGTGCAATAATTAGCATAGTGCAAGATGGAAAAATAAATTGTTTTGTATTTTTTTTTTTTTTTTCTCTTTCCTGTTTCTATCTTCTACCGTTTTGTATGTTTGTGCAAGTTGTGGTATGAGCGTAAATAGTGTTGAAATTGTGTAAAGAATAGCAATTGAGAATGTCTAGTTCAGTAATTTAAACGGTAATTTCTGTGTCAATTTTGGTACTCATGCACCTCGTTTGACATCAACTTGTCAGGTATATGCATTCTGATTTCTAGCGAGGTTAGCGCAAAGAGAATTTCAGGAGTGTAAAAACAACGAGGCGAAATAAAATATACACGTGTGTAATTCACACGAGATGTCTATTAATCAATCCAATTCGAATCATTGACAGATGTAATTGCATGACATGATCAATTCGCCTCAAAATTACTCACTTTCTCCCTCCCTTTTTACTCTTCTTACCTTTCGTATCATTACTGTTACCACCAGGTAACACCACTTTTAATTTGTTGACTGTAACAACACCAATCAAGTCATTTGATTTCGCAGCCGCGATAATTTCGTGTTCATTCGGCCAGTCGACGTCGACGTCAGTCCTGCTTGCATCAACCTTCCTGCGAGTAAAATAAGCGAGTGCTTCACTGATACATTTCCCCTTCTTACCCAAGCCTGGTTGAATTTTGACCTTGTACTTAAACTTGTTCATGGACATCCATGGTGCAAAAACGGGAACAAGAGCTGCAACATTGTCTTCTGGTGCAGGCTTTGCGACAAGAGAATCTAATAGCTGTAGGTAATTGCGGTGGTCCATATCGTCATAGTCATCCGTTACTCCTGTTAAGTATCTCTTTAACTCTCTCTCTTCTGCCTTCTGGTTTCTGTTTGCAGGTTTAGTAACGTATTTGTCAGATTTTGCTTGATTTTGACGTTCCTTCTCCTCCGCCTTTTTTTTCTCTATCTCTTCCACTTGCTTAAGAGTACCCAACATTTGCATCCTAAGAAGTCTTTCATCTTCGTCTTGATCAGCATATTTGGTATTAATTTTCTTCATTTTTCCTCTCTTGCCTCTAACTGTCTTTTGATTTCTCTTTTCATTTGGTTCAGGCAGCAGCTTTTCTCCCTCGTCAACAGATGATTCGCCACCCTTCTCTTCCTTAACATCTGTTGTTCTATCCTCTGTTACTGTTGCGACTGTCTCAGATTCTTTATCAGTAGTTGTAGTTGTGTGGCCCTCCTTCATTGACAACCTCTCTTTGAGGTTTATGTTCTCAAGATCTTTCTTCGTAACATTAAATGATGCCTTTAAACCATGTTCGTCTTGTCTAGCTTCCCGTGCCTTTGTATACTTCTCAGAGGTTTGCTCATCACATAGCCAATAAAAACCAAATCCCATGACCATTTGAGCAGGTGGCATGTAATTTTTCTTTGCTTTATAATTGAGGCGACCTGCTCCTAATAATGATCCATCAAATTCCAACTTGGTAACTTCATCTCCCCTGAGCCACCATGCAGATGCACTAACTTTACTATTCCAGGCAGTAGATGTCAGCATCGAGAATATACCCGCCTGGAATAAAGTTGATGGAGAGACATTCTGTTCCTTATATGGGTTTAAGATGAACACTTTAGCTGCTCCTTCCAAATCGGAAGAAACAAAATAGTCGTTATCTCCAAAATGTCTATAATAGATCATATCTGTCTGATTTTCGTCCCTTCCAGCTAAACATAAGTAACCATCACTGGTAGTAAACCACATGAACTTTTCAAACCAATATTTATGGCGAATTTCACGAAGAACGTCAGTTTCGTTCTTAAGACTCTTGGCCAAATCTTGTTGAATCTTACGCTCGGCGTTTTTTAATGCAATATCACTGCTCTTCTCGACCTTCGATTGCTTGACAAGTGCACTCTTCATGGAGTCGAAGTAAGTCGAAGCGTTAGCAAAGGCTGAAAGTGACAAATCAACATCCACATTGATTTTAGGGATGGTAGTCTTCTTAGCTTTAGGTTTAGCATTGGGCACTTTCTTCTTTTTGATCTGACCTTCATCATCTGAGTCACTTTCAGAATCCGAGTCCAGGTCCGACATAGAATTAAATTCTGATTCTGATTCTGAGTTCGATGATAGATCTGAATCACTACTAGAAGAGCTCTCGCCATTTGAACCTTCCTCCGATAGAAACATGTGGTCCACATCTGGCAACGCTAACTTGATCTTATTCTCCTTCAAGTTGAGTGGCAACTTAAAGTATGTTGCAGGGTATTTTTGTCTAGAAATATCAAATTCAATCAACTTCTCAATATCCGTCCAATCAGTCTGTTTCCTTATCATTTCCAGCACATATTTCATGCATTCCTCAACGACATTGGCATGGTGAGTAATACATGTACCTTTTTTCTCATTTGCCTCTTGTTGACTTTGCAACAGCATAATCTGCTTGTTCCGTTCATATTTAGCTTTATCAAGCCTTTTGAGAGCATGTTGTTTCTGGTGTTCAATCTTAGAGGCAAACTTAGTTGACTCTATGGTTGAGAAAAATGTATCAAGAGTCCTATTGTAACCTTCAACTTGAGTAAATTTCAAGTTATCTTTATTCTCCTTGTATGGTTCAAATGGGTGGAACTCTTCATAAACATATTCAAGAGAATTTTCAACTTCTTTATTATACAATGGGTTCTTTTTTGATACAATAACTCCAGATGCTTTGCCCAACGCTGCATTCTCCAAAAGCTTTTCGAATTGTTCCTCTGCATTCTCAAGACTGGAAACAACCAATCTTAAGAGAACTTCATTGTTCTCAAACTCCATACAACTTTGAGATGGGTTGAGGCCAGATTCAACTAATGATTTCAAGATCAAATCACCCGACAAATGGCTTGCATTGAGAAAGAGTAGTTTATGAATTGAAAATATCTTCTTCGCTTTCTTTTCCGATATTTCATTCACTATCTTCGCTTTATGGTTGGCAATCCAATCGTTAATTTGGGCAATGCAGTAAGATGCTGGTTTGGGCAGTTCTTGTTCTCCAAAAAGACTTTCATCAAAAGCATTATATTGTTCGTTCACTGCATACTTTGAGTTCTCAGGGCCCAAATCATTGACCTTTCTTTGAAGGGCTAAGATTTTTCTATCGTGATCAAGTAATAGAACATTTCCTGCGCTGAAAAACTCAAGGACTAAGTAAAAAAGTCCATCAGAAAACTGGAAAACTAAAACTCTATCGTTTCTAATTTGCCTGAGCAGTGATAAGCGTCTTGATTTCAAGTGCTTCCTCATTTTGGTTACGAAACTAGAAGGGGCAGGAGCAATGGGGCGCTCGAACTCAGTTAAATGGATTTTATTTCCACAATCGACCACCAAGTTTTTCTTAGAATCAGGAAGTGCAAACTTCATCACGTATTGTCTGGATGAATTTGCCACATTATATATATTTTGCAATCGATAGTTCAAAACATCCTCCAGAAGTTCCTGTGAAAGAATCTTAAGATCTAATGCTGTAATCCTTTGCTTTAGCTGTTAGTATTGAATATTCACAAATGGTGCTACAATACCGGAAATCGCCCATAACATACTTTCATGGCAGTAATCGACTAAGTTGCTCAACACAAGTAGTTGAGACTTCCAATATCTTTCGGTGTATATGCAGGATTATACAATCTTTTTGGTACAGTAAAGCTATCATCGTGTGACGTAATTACGACGAGGACATTGAAGACACTTTGGAGAAAAAAGCTACAATTATAGTTTCATTACTTCCATTTTAACAGGATTGTGAAGTTCATATAATAATATACAAAGAGGTAGTCATACACAGTAAATATCTCTCAGTTACCGTCATCGAATATGACCTAGTTCACCTCCGACTAATTCCCTATGTTTGTTATTATCCGGATATCCACAAAAATCAATCTTAAATACATATTGACACAACTGAATGTATCATCACATTGATGGGGAATACGATAGTCTGTGTTGTTATATGCACTCTATATATTAGTTAAATCTTGGAAGCGGCGCAGGTAACATGAAACCCGATTTAAATGCTGCTTGAGATACAATTGAAGCCACTTTTGGAGCACATTGAACGCAAGAAAGCCAAAGTTACTTTTTTCCTTGGTGCTGGTATTTCCACAGCTTGTGGAATTCCCGATTTCCGAAGCCCAAAAACAGGCTTATATGCCAACTTACAAAAGTTGAATCTCCCTCATCCAGAGGCAGTTTTCGATATAGATTATTTCAGAGAAAACCCCAAACCTTTCTTTACTCTATGTGATGAATTGTATCCGGGGAAGTTTTTTCCCTCAAAATTTCATTTTCTCTTGAGATTGTTTCAAGACAAGGATATTCTACACAGAGTATACACACAGAACATCGATACCCTTGAACGTATCGCAGGCGTACATGAAAAATACATTGTAGAGGCTCATGGATCTTTTGCGGGGAACCATTGCATCGATTGTAATGAGCTCATGCAAGATGAGGAGATGAAAAGACAAATATTTGATAAGAAAGCGAACGATGGCATTGTTCGTTGTCCGAAATGCAAAGGATATGTCAAACCTGATATTGTGTTTTTCGGTGAAGGGTTACCTGGGAGATTTTTCGAAATGTGGGATTCTGATGCTGATGAAGTGGAGATTGCTGTGGTGGCCGGAACATCGCTCACGGTGTATCCTTTTGCTCTGTTGCCAGCAGAATGCTCTAACAAGGCCATAAGAGTATTAATTAATAACGAAATTGTGGGACCTTTCAAGCACAGCAAGAGGAAATCCGATATCATTATTCAAGACGATTGTGACAAAGTAGCGGAAGCGTTAGCTGATCTTTTGGGTCTTGCTCACGAACTCAATAAGCTCATTGAATCTGCACGAGTCGAATTTGATGCTAAAAAGAATGCTGAAAAGGAAGAAGAAGAGGAAGTTTCTGCCAAAGCAAAAGCTGAATCACTTGCTAAAGAACTTAAGAAAGCTGAAGATGAAGCCTCCATACTTGAAGAGTCTCTCGAAAAGAAATTGGATAAGTTATCTCTATAGATTTTCCTAAAGTTTTTCATACAAGCGGTAGAAAAACCTCATGTTTTCAAGTTTGACGGGGTAGTTGATGTCCCTTTCATTGATTCGATACCAACAGCTTTCACTTTGTTCGACAATCTTCCATTTCCCATCATTAGTTCCTGGTCTTCCAACCAATATAGTGTCAATAAGGAATTGAACAGGAAATGTTTTCAGACCTACTGTTATATTGGAATAAGATCCGGCACTCTCGGTGATCAAAAGCAACGCACCTTGGCGGCAGTTATTGCTCAATAGCTGCAAGAACTGGATTGTTTCAGTTTTTTTCTCACAAAACAATTCATTGGTGGTGAAAAGCAACGTTATCAAGTCTAATTCTGATAATGCTAACTCATCTGCATTTTTTGCTAAGACGTCTCCACAAATAAAATTGGAGCGAAATTTAGTTCCATCATATAACCATTTTTGCAGGATAAATTGGGAGATTTTTGTCACAATCGTTGACCAGTCTGCAATGTCGATGATATCCATGTTTAAGCTCGACTCTGTTCCACCGTTGGGCTGTTTCTGACAACAAAATAACGATGCCATACCAACAAGTTCTGATGCAGCTCCTCCACCAACACATAGTACTCTGTTCCGACGTTCTGGATCTTCGAATAGCTTCGCAATTGGCTCAAGTGATGCAAAAAGAGATGCGTATGCTAAGGCTCTGGCAGGAGACCATCGCGCGACGTAAGCAAACCGTTTGTCGTCGCTATTGAATGCAGATAGGTAGTCACGTTCAAAGAGCTCTCCTTTAACTGCTTGTATCATATCCTGGAGTTCATCCGAGGCCAAAATGTACCTGAAATTCTCCAAGAATAAATCGATAGTCTTTGTGGGCGAGTATGTCAAAGCACTGTGTGATGGAATTATGTCATTTGTCACTTTTGACACCCTTTTCTGTTGCAGACTTTTTCTTAACAGACTTACACTATCATCTTTGCCTTTGTGTGTCTGATACTTTGAAACATTTCTACTCATTGTCAGTAAATAATGGTGTAGACTTATGATAAGCCCTAACGATGAGATACGAGTTCTTTGTACTGGTGTGTATATAGCATTGCGATGCACAGTCTTTTTTTTTTTTGTGGTCCCGGCACCAGACTATTTAAGGAGCAAGAATTCTCCGCGCTACAAAGTTTTTTCTTTTTTCGACATCAACCTGTGTTAGTTTGTGAACCCAGTAATAGCTGATTAAATCCTTCGGGGTTATCTGTTAAAGCTGTGAGGAACAGGCTAGCAGATCGGCGCTCGTGAAGCAAGCCTGATGTGGGTCATTCTGTTTTCATTGATGCGCCTGGTTTCGGCCAGGCATCATTATATATTGTTTTAACGTGGTGTTGAAGATGGCTGGTCCCCTCCGGGGTTGAGCAGCTTTTGGATACTTCACTAGATGTGTAATGTTATCATTGTTTTACAGGTGACCTGCTCCGTCTACGGACGTTTGGGCAGAGTGGCTCCGTCGACAGGTTGTAGAGCAAGCGGGTCGGCCTTGAGCTCACCTATTTCAATGTGGCAACACATTGTAATGGGTTGAAGCTCGGCCACTATGGCTCGTAGCAACATATTCCTGGACTCTGCGAAGGCCTTTTGGCTGCTGATCGTTTGAGTAAAACCATGTTGCAAACATTCCTGTAATTAGTAAACCTTCGGTAGTGCTGGCTAACAGATGCGACTGTAGAAAAGTTTTGGTACTTTACTCTGCCGCCGCGTATACCAACTGGCACAGCGCGCGTGCCCTGTATTCAACAAGTCTATGCCTTAAAGTCCAGCCTCTAGATTCTTTCAGCCCCATAGCAATGAGCTTCTCCTCCGATGGCAATTTGCCCGCAGAAGCACGGCATCTCAATTCGAGAACATCCTCTCGGACTTTCGACTCACGAGGGGGGGTTAGCGATTTGCCATCTCTTCCACCGTTGAGTCAAGTTGCAATGGAGGCAACAGCACAACCTGATCCTGAAGAACGTTGTACAGAGCAACCTTTTGTGGAATTCAATTTCAGCTCGTCGCCCAATGGAGAAACAAATGCCAAACAGAATTTTGTTACCAGAAATGCAATATTAGTGGAATCAGTAGCTAATGAGGAAACTCCGGAACAACTTGCACCTGTGAACAAGCCCAATGACATCGATTTCTTCGATGACGATGCTGAGGATTGGAAATCAATGAAAAAGATAACACAGGAAAACTACTACGATGAAATGGGGAACTTAGAATTTGCCAATGATCCCAACTTAGAGTGGCTCAACCTCAAGCAGGGCCGAGGTTACACAAAAGTCGGTACTGAAGAACAAATCAACAAGTATGCGAAATTGGATGCAAAGACTGACTTTCTATTCGAAATTCAGAACTCTTCAGACGCAGAAGATGGCCACGATGAAGATCCGGAGAGTGAGAATTTTCTTGAAGATGAAAATATTGATTCTGATGAAACACTTGCCGGAACCAGTGGCATGTTAACCGATTCACAAAAGTTCGCCTATATTGGTATTATTAAGCTCATTATGGTTGACATGGCGACAGATCTAGCAAAGCTTAATCAAAAGAATACCACTAAGATGGCTAAGAAGTTGAGCGTCGGGCAGAAGCATTTCGCTAATTGGACATTATACATTATGTCAAAACTCATAGATCATTTTTCACTCAATAAGGAGGAAACAGCAATGATCGAGGGTTTAAGCGCTCATGGAGTACAAGTTTCAGATCTCACAAGCAGCTTATTATTGACGCACACGGAAGTTTCGAAGTTCCAAACTCTGATTAAAGGATTTGATCTCAGGTGGGTCCTCATTTGCGATTTGTATCTACTATTATTGAGTGACGGCTATCTTGATAGTCGCTCTCGTACATTACTATTTCATGTTGCTGACAAGTTAAAGGTGCAACCAATCGAAGTACGTCAGTTTGAGCGGCGAATTCTAGAGAGCTTGGAGTTGGACACAAGTGGTAAAACTATAGAGAATAAGGATGAGAAAATGAGTGATCGTTCTTTTATTGAAAAGCATATTCAAAAAAACCGGAAGAAGCGACTTGCCTATATCGGCTTGGCAACTTTGGGTGGTTCGTTGGCAATTGGTCTTTCGGCGGGCCTATTGGCCCCTGTCATCGGTGCTGGTTTAGCAGCTGGTCTCACTACAGTTGGTATTTCTGGCACAGGAGGTTTCCTCGCTGGTGTGGGTGGTAGTGTTGCGATTACTACCAGCGGTGTTGCTATAGGAGCAAAGGTTGGATCCAAAGCTGGTGCTAGGAGAATGGGGGATGTTCATACATTTGAGATAAAACCCCTTCACAACAACAAACGTGCAAATTTAATTCTCACAGTTTCAGGCTGGATGAATGGTGAAATGGATGACGTTCGGCTTCCCTTTTCAACTGTTGATCCTGTAATGGGAGACATGTTTTCTCTTTTGTGGGAGCCAGAAATGTTACGATCAATGGGTCAAACTATTGGCATCCTTGCCTCTGAGGCTCTCAGTACCTCAATTCAACAAATCTTAGGGGCAACGATTTTAACAGCGTTAATGTCGGCCATTCAACTTCCGATGGCTCTTTCTAAGCTTTCGTATTTGCTCGATAATCCTTGGAACGTTTCTCTTGATAGAGCATGGAAGGCAGGTAAGATTTTAGCAGACACTTTGATTTCTGGTAATTTGGGTGTGCGGCCGATAACTTTGGTCGGCTTTTCTCTCGGATCAAGACTTATTTACTCTTGTCTCATTGAACTAGCGGAGAGGGGAGGTTTTGGGCTAATTGACAATGTTGTGTTACTTGGAAACCCTGTCACGGTAAAGTACGAACAGATTACTCTTGCGCGTTCAGTAGTTAGTGGAAGTTTCATAAATGGATACTCCAAAAATGATTGGATTCTCGGCTACCTTTTCCGGGCAACTGGTGGTGGGCTTCTGACCGTTGCAGGTCTCTCTCCAATAACTAATATTCCTGGGGTAGAGAATTTTGATTGCACTCCATATGTTGAAGGGCATATGTCATACAGAAAAGCCATTCCAAAGATTCTCAAAGCGTTGGATTGGGAGCTGCTAGGGGAAGAATTTGCCGAAATTGAAGAACCTGATTTAGAACAAAAAGAGAGACAACGGAAGTTAATTAGCGAATTTGATGATGCAAGAGCGAAAATGGAGGAAGAGTCGCAGGAGCGAGTTTCCAGACCTAAAACATGGAAGGATTGGTTCAAACCAAAACAAAAGAATTGGTGGGAAGTCTACGATAAGAGTGTCTCAAAGGACCCTGATCAGAGCGAGTCAAAACCCGGTAATACAAATGATGAAATGGAGGCAGGTCCTGATCAAGCCATTTTCGATGTATCTGCTTTAAAACAGGAAGTAGAGGATCTCGCGCATAATCAAATTGAGTCACAATCTGAAAGGACAGAAAACTGAGCTTAAAGACGCAATAACTAAGTTTATACAGTAACATGATTGCATTCGATAAAACTGGGAAAAAGAAAGAAAGAAAGAAAAGCTGGTCATCTAGGTCAATAGTAGAGGCAATAATATAAAAATTGGGACATTAAGACTTATGCATTCTGAAATTTACGATGTGCACATAGCGATTTTTGACAGTACGTGCGTAAATCGTAGTACTAATTAAAGTGCGGACTGAGTTTTTCTTCAAATTTTCTGGTATAGAGAGAACTCCACTTGATTAGCCTCTAAATCACCATGCCTACCATCCCAGTGGATAAAGCTGATCTCTACGAGCTCTTGGGTAGAGAATACACTACTGAAGAATTCGATGAGTTATGTTTCGATTTCGGAATCGAGTTGGACGAAGACACTACTGATGAATGTGTCGGAGATGAAAGACCACAATTGAAAATTGAAATTCCTGCTAACAGATATGACATGTTGTGTATTGAAGGTATTGCCCAAGCCTTGAATGAATTTTTGGGTAGAAAGGAGGCTCCAGTTTACACCTTAAACCCAACAACTCCACAAATCAAAATGACCATCGACAAATCTACTGAACAAATCAGACCTTACGCAGCTGCTGCAATCTTGAGAGGTGTTGAATTTGACGAGAGACGTTACGCCTCATTCATCGCCTTACAAGATAAGTTGCACACCAACTTGTGTCGTAACAGAACTTTAGTAGCTATCGGTACCCATAACTTGGACACCTTGACACCGCCATTTACTTACGAAGCTTTGGCCCCAAAGGATATTAAATTTGTTCCTTTAAACCAGACCAAGTTGATGGATGGAGATGAATTGATGGAATTTTATGAAAAGGATAAGAACTTAGGAAAGTACTTGCACATCATTAGAGATTCGCCAGTTTACCCAGTCATTTTCGATTCCAAGAGAACTGTATGCTCATTGCCTCCTATTATCAACTCTAACCACTCCAAGATTACTTTGGACACTAAGAATGTTTTTATTGAAGTTACTGGTACTGATAAGACCAAGACTGATCTTGTCATTAATCAAATGGTTGCAATGTTTGCCGGTTACTGTAAGAAACCATTTGAGGTTGAACCTATTGAGATTGTGTCTCCACACAACGAGCAAAACAGAGTGAGTCCAAACGTGACCCCTAGAAAGGCAGAAGCAGAAATCTCCTACATTAATTCATGCTTGGGATTGCAATACTCTGGAGAAGAAATTGCTGGTTTGTTGAAGAAAATGTCCTTAACGGCAACTCCTCGTGATGACAAAATTCTCGATGTTGAAATTCCAATCACAAGATCGGACATATTGCATCAATGTGATATCATGGAGGATGCCGCTATTGGTTACGGTTTCAACAACTTGAAGAAAACCAAGCCTCAAAGTGACTCTTTGGTGGCCGCTCCTTTGCCAATCAACAAGGTGGGAGACATCCTTAGAATTGCTTCTGCACAAGCAGGTTACTTGGAAGTGTTGCCATTGACCTTGTGTTCCCATGATGAAAACTTCAAGTTCTTGAGAACTGTCGATGACAATAAGGTTGCAGTGAAATTAGAGAACCCCAAGACCATTGAATACCAGGTTGTTAGAACAACATTATTGCCAGGTATTCTTAAAACCATCAAGGAGAACAGAAAGCATTCATTGCCAATCAAGGTTTTCGAATGTGGTGACATTGTCAAGAAAGATCCTCTGCTCGAAAGAGGAGCCTACAATCAAAGAAATTGGTCTGCTATCTACGCAGGTAAGACTTCAGGTTTTGAGTTTGTGCAAGGCTTGTTGGGTAAAATCATGCAAACCATGAGAACCCCATGGATTGAAAAGCCATCTGAGGACAAGAGAAGAGGTTACTGGATTGAGGAAGACAAGGAAAACCCAACTTTCTTCCCAGGTAGAGGAGCCAAGGTCTTTTTCAGACATAGAGAAGGTGCGGAACCTAAGGTAATTGGTGCCATTGGTGTCTTGCACCCAGAGGTTATGGGACACTTTGACATCCCATATGCAGCATCTTCTGTTGAAATCAATGCTGAGGTGTTCTTGTAATTTAGATAATTAGTAACTACAACTGTCTAAGGGACTAACTAATGAATTTACATCTATGTATGCAGTACATATATTGAAGGTTAGATGTGCGTCGATTAAGATCGTATATTTCCCCGTTTTGCGGAATATCACGCGTAGAACAGATGTGCTCCCAATAAATAAAAAAAGTGAAGGATACAAAGACACATCTCAATCGTTGTCCACAAACTCAACCGAAACCGAACTTTAATCAACAAGAATCATAATAGAAAAAATAATTTTTTCCCTATATCCTCTTCGTCATTTTCCCTCTGCTAGAACGGTTCGATCCCTCTCTTCTCATATCTGCAGGTCATTCCGGTGCCGTCACGCCCGCTCTCCGTTCAAACTACCTGTATTGCCTACTTGGAGTCCCAGCAAAGTTCCAAAGCGAGTTCACGTTTATTGTGGAGATACTTTAATTTGGCTGATTAGAGCATATTTAAAAAGTGCGCTTAAGAAATTTGCAGTAATTTGTTGAAGAATGAGTGGAAAAGTACCTTCGAGATCATATGATATGATCATGAAGTTGTTGCTTGTCGGTGACTCTGGAGTCGGCAAATCATGCTTGTTATTGCGTTTTGTGGATGATAAATTCAATGCCTCTTTCATTACCACGATTGGTATTGATTTCAAGATCCGTACTATCGAAAGCAAAGGCAAAAAGATTAAGTTACAAGTGTGGGACACTGCAGGTCAAGAGCGTTTCAGAACCATCACTACTGCTTACTACCGCGGTGCCATGGGTATTGTTTTAATCTATGATGTTACTGATGCCAGATCTTTCGAAAATGTCGAAAATTGGTTCCAAACTGTTACTCAGCACGCCAACGAGGATGCACAAATATTTTTGGTTGGAAACAAGTCTGACGACGAGGAGAACAGACAGGTCTCTAAAGAACAAGGCCAACAGCTTGCATCGAAATTGAATATTCCCTTCTTAGAGGCTAGTGCGAAGACTAATGAGAATGTTGACTCCATTTTCTACGAGTTGGCTGGTATTATCCAAGATAAGCAGGTGGATGAAGAACCGGCTCAACGTTCATCTGGCGTGGACGTGTCACTGTCAGGTAATGGAATCAAAAACAACTGTTGTTAGGCTTACGCGAATGTTTTCTTCCTTTCACATTGTTTCTTTGGCTAGTATTTGCTACACAACTGGTCACGTAACCTAAGAATGTTTTTTTTTGTACACAGCTTGTATGTTCCTAATAACCTTCTTGGAACACCCTCAATTAAGTAGTGACTGTTTATATAAATTTTTTCCTTACTGTACATTATGCTTCAATACTTAAATATTTGATGGAATTCTAGCGTTTGGTTTTCAAATCTTCTTACCAAAGTAGACCCATTGGTCTTCCATTGGCTTCTCCTCTAATTCTTCCCAGACCTTCAATTTGGCTAACTCCTTAGCCAAGTTCAACTCGTCGTTAGCCTGGATAATGATTTCTTCAATCAAACCACCTCCGATCTTGTTCTCGATGCTCTCAGTAACTTCGTTCTCCTCAACAATCTTCAATCTATTTCTGGTCATGTTTTCAACTGACTGCTTGTAAACTGAGTTGGCTGGGAACTCCTTGTCCAAAAGGTTCAAGGTGTACTTGTATAAAGAGATTAATGCTGGTCTTGGGTTTGGGTGTTGGTACAAACCGGTCAAACCGGTAGGGTTACCGGAAGCAGCTCTAACCAAGACCTCTTCGGCCTGTCTCAACACTCTTGTGAATCTCATTGTATTCTCTGTAACAGTCGTGATGGTGTGTCTTGGAAATTCTTCGTTTTTGGTTGGTTGGTATATATACAGGATTACTATCATTTACTAGGTACTCTATGTTCACTACACGACACTTGTCAATTTAACATTTATCACACAGGTATTTAAGTTGTAACAATAAAAGCGGTTATTATTGGTGCTGTTACGGTAGAAATTGCTACAGGGACTGTGCAAAGCCAACTCCCAACTAACTCATGCATAGTGTCTTCATCTAGAAATCGCCACCACCGAAATCGCCTCCACCGAAATCTCCACCATCAGCCCCATCCATGTATCCATCCTGATACGCATCCATTTGAGAGTCATGGATAGCGTCACTAATTAACATACCACCAAGAAGACCTGCTCCGGCACCCATAGCCATACCAGCACCTGGTCCGAATCTACTCTGTTTTTGTTGATATTGTGGCTGTTGGAATCCCTGAGGTGGGTAGCCTCCTTGGGGTGGATATCCTCCATATCCTTGTGGGGGGTATCCTCCATATCCTTGTGGTGGGTATCCTCCATATCCTTGTTGTGGGTATCCTCCATACCCTTGTGGTGGTAGGCTGCCTCCATATCCTGCCTGTGGCATTCCAGCACCATAGTTACCTTGTCTGGAAGCTACTTGTGGCGGACCTTGGTTATAAGTTGGTTGTTGGGCTTTAGATGTAGTATCACTGGATGCTGTTTTTGACTGAGATGGGCTATATGGTGGTGGGCCAACTCCATCCACATCATTTTTAAATTTTGTGCCCTGTGGCGCTTCCCATTGGGATTTCTTACTCTTCAAATCAACGTAGAACCATGTTTTGTAATTGTCATCGAACCTGGCAACCCAGCCTTCGGGTACAATAGGCTCAGACTTAGGATCACTAGCCATTTTTGTATCAAGAAAGAAAGTGGAAGTAAAACGGAAAGAAGATTGAAAAGAATAAATCGACTGGCGTCTTTGCCAAGCTATATCACAGATAAGTACTGAATCGCATTTGAATTCTGCATGACTCCCGTCTGCACGCTGCAGGAGGCGCAAGAAATATAGGGGTCACGTGTACGAATGATGGAGGGTTGAACGGAATATTCTAGGGGCAGAATCAGATGGAATTCTGAAACATTTGCCATGGAAACAGAAACCTGTGCTGTTTCATTTTTGTACTGAGTAAAAGCAAAGTTTTCTCTTTTTTTCAGATGGAGATTGTGTTTACACCGTTGAAAATACAAGCGTCCTGCTGGTACAGGTGCACTCGTGACACTCGTCAGTTTCCGTCTATTTGTCTTCGCGAACTTAACACAAATGCTAGTAGTAATCCTTAAGTTCCAATTCTTGTTATTGTGGTAAAAGCTTTGAAACTATCTGATATTGAATTCTTTCGCCAGTATGCTAGAGATGATTGGTCTGGAAAGAAAATTTTAGCAGAACTATATTCTATTCTCTGTCTTTTTTGCATCAATTTTACTAAGCTTGACAACAAGTGTGTATGTACACCGTGCGGCTGTCTTAAACTGGAACTATCCACTTTTTGCACCCGAGAAGATTGCAAGTATTCCCGAGTTCTTGAATTGTGCAGATACAAGTCTTATAATCGATTGCGTTCTGAAATTCCGGTCGCCACTTTTAAAACTGTCTCAAAAATATCTCTCCTCTAATTCTTACCAACTGCTTGAGACATGTATTGATCATTTGCGTGATAATAAGCAAGATAACAAAGTTTTGATTGAATTGCAAGAATGTTTCTATAGATCTCAACTTGAAGAGATCAAGGAATTTATTCTGAAGAAGTCAGCATTATTAATTGTGTGGATTTGGTTCACCATTTGTCTTATTGTGCCTCTTTGTTCTCATATCGGATGTAATTTATGGTTTCCATACCCAAATGAAAGAGATGTAAATCGCATCTTCAATCTGATCCAAAGGATAGATCATGTCATGGAACAATTGCACGTCAATTTGAAGCAATGGAATAGCGATACAAACATGGCAAATACCAGTACTTCAGACATTGATCCATCTATGCCATCAAGTGTTATACCAGGACCTCCGGATAATTCTCCTTGGAAACCCCCCACATCCACGAGAATGATAGAGAAAATACCGATTAATGCTACAATACTTACAACGAATGATCCGGTAGCAGTACCTGCTCCGAGTTACCACATTTTCAATGAGAATGAAGAGAAACCTTCGTTCGATATTTCTACTAAAGAAGGTCGATACTTGATGAAACAGTACGTGTCCAAGAGATTACATTATCAGCGGAAAGGTTGAAAGATGGTCCTATTTGTCCGCGTGTGAGGGAACATGCTACACTCAGTGCACAGATATTGGGTGATAAATTCTCGTTAACTATCATTCTCTCTGGTTTTCTTCTCAAGAAACGATAAAAATGTCTCAAGAAATACACCTCTCACGCCATTTATTTCCCATGTTGTTGTTGTATTGTTTTTTTTTTTTTTTTGGTAGACTATATCTCATACAACTATGGGAAGACCAAAAAAAAAAAACCTAATGAAGTAATATGCATGACACCCCACTTGGCTCTTGTAACCCACCTCTTGATTAACAATAAAATCAGAGTCCAGCTGTTTCGGAAGTTTCGTTAACAATATACGTTTATGAGGATCCCGTTATGTTATTCATTGAATCTGTGTGTGTTTATATCATAATCTTAGAAATTAAAAGAAGTGCCAAATACCAGATTTTCATTCAAAAAACTCGCTTACTCTGCATATGAAATGATGATAGAAAGATTTCACATGATCCCCACTGTGCTCTCATAGAAAAAGCTTCTATACCGCCTATCCTACTGTGCGGCAACCAGAATACGGGATTTTACTCCTTTTACTCAACCTCTAAGTTATTATTTAAATCTTCCAAATATCAACTCATAGTATTTCCTTCAAAATGTCATCTCAAGTGATAAACTCTCGAAGTGGAAAAAGGAAAATGTCCACATCCTTTGTTACCGACCATAATGAACAAGAATCAACACCAACTACAGCACTCATACCACAACAACAACATGAGTTGAAGAACAGCAATACTGAAACAATAAATGAAGACCTTGTGAGTGCAGCCCAGGCTTTAACTCAACTTACAAGTACTCCGACGCTTACTCAAAACGACATTTCGAGTAGTACCTCGACCATTGCATCACCGCTCTCTTCACCATCACCTCAAGATTTCCAACTGCAGCAACATCCTATAGTTCTGCTGGTAAGTGCAGTGAGTAGACTACTGCTTGTTTCCAATGCTGTGAAATATTACGAAACCTCGAAAAGGAATTATGCAACATTCAACTACGCCGCTGGAATAGTAGAGAAGGCAGCTGTTCCTGTTTTTAATAAGATTGAAATTAATTTGAATAACATTCATCAAGCGAGACTTGAGGAAAAAGCTCGACTGAAGAAGAAAAGGAAGTTGGAAGGAAACAAGGACAAATTGGAAATAAAGAAGCGTTTGAAGTTTTGTTTACATATTCTTAAACTTGCTAATCAGAATATTAGCACAAATATTGTGGAACTTCAAAACAAGATAAATAACACAGAGACAGAGAAAAATCAAAGCCAATTGGCCTCACCACTAATGGATGATAAATGTCCTCTGGTGCTGCAAATTCAAGGAGATGAGAAGCTAATGGTTCGTCTGATACTGCCCGAGACGGATACACCACGAGAAGAAGCACAGGAGAACAAAACTGAAATCATTTCGACAGTCAAAAAAATCATTCACGTCATCTCGAACTTTAGACCTAGTTCCTTGAGTCCTCAAGGAAAAGCAGTGGTTGAAAATGAAAATGACAGCAATAATGAGGAGGTTAAGTTGAAATGTACTATCCGTGAGATTATTCTTAATCTATTGAACCAAGTCCAACAGGGCGCACAAAATCTGCAAACTAATGAGAAAGTAGTTTTCTTTGCAAATGAATCATTGAATATGATCAACAAGCTAACACTGGTTTTCAATGAACAGCTAATGAGAGCCGAAAACTGGGTTGATGGAGAAAATAATGAAGAGGTGTTTCAGAAGTTGCCTCAAAGTGACTCAAGTGACTCTGTAGCTACAAAGAATTAGAATGTATGCACGTCTACAAACATAAGCGTGCATAGAAGATTATAGTAATTCAATGAACATATACCTGTTTGCAGATAGAAAATGGGGAAATTTCTTTTATTGGTACATTGTACATTCACATGTTTAAAGTCACTGCGGAGAATAAACTTAAAGATCATTCTACTCAAGTTGGTAATTTCTGACGTATAACTACTATTACCGCATTAGGAAGTGATAGTACCTTGGTACTGCACATACTCCATTGGAACTACCCAGTGCGGACATGTCCTTGTGGTTAGAACCGACTGAAGATGCCCTTAATGCCTGGATGGGTAATTTCTTCGAGTTGAAGTTAACTCAAAGAGGTAGTAACCTTTAGTTTACTCTTTTCGAAGATGTCCGTAAATATAAAAACATGCACAGTTCGCACTTAATTCCCAGTTCTCTACTTGCTAAAAGATATTTGATACCACAGAATTATGTCTACATTGATGTTTTCACGGGCTGAGCTCGTTGAGATCAGAAGCTCATGGGTCGACGTTATGGCTAAAAACAGATACCTGGACGAAGATGTTGTCGGTAAAATGTTTTCTAATTTACTTGCATGGAACCCCGAACTCAAAGCTGTTTTCAGTACTCCTTATATCTATGAGGAGCAAAAAAGAGTGTTTGCAGAGCTTATAAAGTTTACGATGATGTATTTACATGATGTGGAAGTTCTAACTGAGTGTATGGAGGAATTTTTAAATGAAAATCCAGAGTTTGTGAAATTGGGTGCAAAATACTTGGAACCAATGGGACAAGTTATGGTTGATACTCTTCGTGACACTCTTTCGAGAAGACATTTTGATTCTTCTGTTGAAGCTTTGTGGCAAGCTGTTTTTGAATATCTTAAGGGATTTATTTTAGGCGTACAGGTTTCTGATTCTGAATCTCTTATGAATGAGACTGATTGCTCTTCAGGTTCGGAAGATGAGATTCAGCCATTAAACCTCCACAAGAATAATAATTCGTCAGCATCACTTTCTCCATACCTGGCGGCATCATTTAATGTAAATGCGCCATCCAATGTGATCAACATTGATCTCCAAGGAAATGAGAAATACAGAGGATTCCGCAGGAGTGTGACTGAGAGCCCTAAAGCACCAGTTGTAGTGAAGATTCCAAAGAGTATCATGAACACATCAAGTGGCTCATCATTATCGTTGGGTGCGAAATTTCAATCTCATTTTGATGTCACAGCTAACGATGAACCATTGTTGACTCCTCGGTCTTCTAGACGTGATACCAACACTCAACTCTATGAGTTGGGATTGACTGAAAACCAGAACTGTCACCAAAATTTCGATCCCCGCCGTATCAGAAGTAACCACAGAAGGACTTCATCTGATATTCATTCCCAAATTGACTTTTCTGACAGCTTTCTTGAGAATCTCTCCACCACGAGCAGGACCTCGTGTAGCAAGTCTTCGACAGAAAGTGATTCTGAGGATGATCTGATTAACTTCCGCCAGAATTCCCACATCAAACCTCCAGTTTTTGATTATAGCAGTTTCGGAATCAAGGGATTGGCTCCAATTGCTGAATCAGATAAGGATGAAACTTCTCAATACTCGTCAGATAATGCTTCGTCGAATTATGACGAGAGTACCGACAAGTCTTCATGCGATGAATCGTGCTCTAGGGTTTCGTCATTGTCTTTACAAAACCTGGGCTACAAGTCATCCATCTCGTCTGGGTCAGGTTCGGTAACAGATAAAAGGTCCTGCATTGCTGAAATCAATGATGTACCAACACGAGTCTCTCCTCCAAATGCACCATACCTTATGCTGAAGAAAGTGTACCTGAACTCACTCCCTTCATTCACCCCACGTCATAGCTCTGGTCAGCGTGCATCTTTGGGTTTCATGAAGAGCAGTTTCATTTTGAAAAAGGAGGTTATGGAGGAAAGAGGATATAAGGTGGACGCAAGTACATCCTTATACACCAATATTCCCAGCCATAGCATACCTAAATGCCATAGCATCTCATCCTTGCCGCTCCAGTCAGAATTTATGAAGTCTGTAACCAACTTGGAGCTGGAAAGAGAGGAGTCTAAAGGAAAACTCACTTCCTCTATTGCTGTGCCAAAGAAGGAGAAGAAGTCCTTTTTCCGCCGAAGATTTGGTGCATTTTTTGGTTCATTAAGAACCAGTCAGAGGCAATCAGAACCTGTTACCAAGATACCACCACCACTTCCATCAAAGACACCAGTGACAGTTGCTGCTAGCCGTCAATTTGAGGGTACTAGAAATTCTTCCAATTATAGCCGTTGCGCTTCTCTTTCAAGACAAAGTCATATTGAACCCACGCTGTCGCACAGAGTGTCATCTCTTGAAGTGAGATCTTCAAACCCTTATGCTAACACAGGATATGCGGGTTCACATTTTCATTTACCACCACCCCAGTTCAATGACTGTGCGTCCGTAATCAGCTCAGCATCGGACCACAGTAAACTTTCTTTCTTCAAGAGAAATAACCTCTCTGTTCAGGATTTTTCTCATCGGAAAGAAAACAAATACTGTGTCAAAAAAGTACCTTATAGGGTCATCTATGCCAGGGATTTGGTAGCTTAATTTGGCCTTCTCCTGAGGATCCCACCATTACGATTGTCCACCATTTTTTGGTACATCAACTTTATTTACAATGGGTATTCTCAATCGAGAGGGTGGGTCTGTTTAAATTCATTTTATTTCGGGGAAGAAGTTAAATTAGATGGGAAGAATATGTACTTAGTATGTACGGAAAGAAAATCTAACGATAGTTAATATCCTTAATGAGGTGTAGCGTTGAGATTGCCACATTGGACGCTAGTGTCGAGAGAGGAAAACTCCGGTTGTATGGTCACGCTATCAATATGGTAGTTATGAAGGATTTCACGAACTTGAGCCACGGTTTCTTGGAATGCAACTTTATTGATGCCATTAGCGGAATTGTCCAAATCAATACCCGAATCATTCAATTCGATATGGAGAGATGCAATAGAAAACTCTTCATTTAAATTCCACACATGAAAATCATGAATTGATTTCACGGAAGGAAGATGGATAATTTCTTTCATGATCAGGTTTGTGTTGAGATCCGGTGGAGATGCTTGGAGTAAGATCTTGCAAGCTTTGCGACACAATGGCATTGCCGAGGAGAAGATGATCATAGTGATGACGAGGGATACAAGTGGATCAGAGTAGTATCTCCATGAATACTCTGTTTTCCAAATAAAAATAGCAGTAACAATTACGCCTATGTTTCCCAAAGCATCTCCTAAAACGTGCAAAAACACACCTTCCATATTCATCGACTTCTTTTTAATTGCTTTCTTTGGGGTCTTCGCAATTAAGTTGGAACGCTCGTCAATTCTTTCAACAACTGTATCTGGAAAGTATTCTGTGATGTTCGAAGTTGATCCATTTGATTCGTTCAGGAAATGGGAATGTGAATGGCCTTGTTCATGGCCAACCTCCTCCTCTGCTTCTCCCGCATCAAAGGAATGGGAATGACCGTGGCCATGAGAATGGCCATGTTCATGGAATAGAACTAGTCCCACACCATTACTCAAGAGTCCAGCAATACCAACTATCAAGACTAATTTAGGCTGAGAAATCTCTTGCGGGTCAAAAAATCTTTGAATTGCTTCAATAACAATTGTGAAACAAAGAGCCAACAAAAACACTGCATTGATCAATGCACCTAAGATTTCAGCACGTTGCCATCCATATGTATATTTCCCATCTGCGGCCTTTGATTTTTTCACTCTTACTGCCCAAAGAGCAATAATTAAAGAGATGATATCATTCAACATGTGAAACGAGTCGGCAATTAATGCCAATGAATGGACACTATAACCGATGATCGCTTCCAAAAGGAAGAAAATTGTGTCAAGCACCAAAAGGGATATAATCCGGATCTCTTTCCCCTTCATATTGACCTGGATTGTCTCAAGTTTTTAGATTCAGTGGTCCGTGATAACTTATCCGAAATTAGCTCGACACAAACAATTAGTACGTTCTTGATAAAAATTCCCCGTCAGTCTTTAATAACCACTAGTGGCATGCAATGCAAAAGGATGAAGGATCGTAATATGCAGTAGTAGTCTAAATCTAGTGTGGCATATGTCCGGGTACCTCCTAATATCCAACTATGAAGGTTATCGATTTGCTACGTAGTGCCATGTTAACTTCTGGTTGGGTGTATGCTCTGAGTGGTTTTATCACTTATGATACAGAAATAGAGCGATTAAGAAATGAAC